>OY804598.1:45887973-46343547 GCA_963680895.1 Fragum sueziense | reverse complement strand
TGCTTAACTTTCTGGAATGAATCATTTCAGCACCTGCTCCATTGCAGCATATAGGAAAGAATTGTAACCGAAACCCAGATCAAAATTCAAAAAAGGTTTCGGTTACATTATTGCAACTTATGGAGGAGAGCCTTGGCATGTATTCGACAAAGCAAATCTTAGTTCGAGAAACTCGGCATTGCGTCATTGGAGTAAGTGGAACATCTGGAATTTGGACAGGGGGACTTTGACCCTTTTCCAAGTGACAAAATTTTAGAATAGTTTCAAAGATCGCGGAGACAAAAAAAGAATGTCACTTCAGGTAAAAGTTGTGAATGGCAAATAATTTTGTGCTAACAATAGACTAGGTTTACCGTTATGATTTGATAAACCGTCGATGTTGTTATACAGTCTTTTAACTACGGCTTAAATCAAGCCGTAGTTACGAGATTTTATAACAACACCTACGAAATACTATTTTGTTTGTCCGAATTTACGTCATGATTAACTGGATAAAATCGTCCCCTATTTTATAGCACAGAAAATATTTAGGCAAAAGACGACAGTGCTGATTATCAGCATTTGCTTCTTTTGCCCCAATTTTGTTCAAAATTCCATTCTACCAGTGACGTCAGAACCAGGGCCCGTTTTTTCAACGCTCTTATGACCACGATTTTGTGTAAGAAGACATCTGATTGCACGAGAAATCCGATTGGGCCAGTCAGGTTTGTTGTTACGAGTAATTACGAATAATCGTTTAGTTTGGTTTATTGAGGTTTTACGCCGTTTTCAACTGCTAAGGTAATATCGCGTCGACTGAAGCACCTAATCATGGATGCCTGTCGTTACTCATACCAGCACTACCACGATACCTTAACCCTTTCCCAAACGACAAAATTTTAGGGTGACCCCCTTCAAAAACTGCGACAAATGACAAAAATGGATGTTATTAAAGATAGGATTCACGTAAAATATGGCACAGAAAATATTGAGACAAAAGGAGAAACTGCTGGTTATCAGCAGTTTCTTCTTTTGTCTCAATGTTTTCCCAAGCCGTTTCTATTAGGGACGTCAAAACCAGGTCTTGTTTGGGAAAGGGTTAACCAAGCATCCAGCTGCTCCCCACATAGGTTCACCATATCAAACAAAAGAAAAAATAGATAAATAAATAATCGTACGATCGTTGATAATACAGGGCCTAGATATTGTTCGGTAAGGGAATGAATTAGAAATTACGCTGAGCCAAACGTCTCGAATCCCAAAGATTTCTTTTTTTCTATGAATGAATGTCAACAGATGTACGGGTACTCAACAAGAATGGCTCTCGTCCTTGTGTTGTAGCGAAACGACAAACGTAATGAAAATTATTTACAAAAGTCTTATCCGAATCAAGTTGGAAGCGTATCTGCCTCTCAATGGAGAGGTTCTGTGTTCGAAATCCGTTCGCGGCAAATACCATCTCTGACAAAATGTCACCCATCAATGGTTTGGTATTGTGAACCTATAAGGGCGAACATCTGGAGGCTCAGTTAGGGTGTTGTGGTAGTACTGGTAACAGAAATGGCAAGAATCCATTGTTAGGTGCTCCAGCCGCTGCGATATGACCATAGCAGTTGAAAACGGCGTAAAATTCCAAAAAAAAAAAAATACAAACTAACCCGAATCGACAGATAAGCCTATTTCCCCTTTTTGATCACTAGTCACATGAGCTACATACCGCATATCGTCAAAATAAATAGGGGTAGTGATGTTCACAATAAAGGACCCGATAGAGCATCTCTAGCTAATAGATAGAGATGCTCAGCAAGGTCATTTATCGTGAGCTATAAAATATAACATCAAAACAACAAAACAAATGTTCTGGAAGATAAGACTTTTTATTGACATTTTTTGTTATAATTTAACAAGCATTTCACTATTTAAAACGCTAACGTTGCATCCATTATTATGGATTCAGGCGAATGAAAGAATAATTGATTTTTTCCTCTCCAAAAACGACAGTGCGAGTTTTTAGATGTTTTCACAATTAATCTCTTATAAATGTAGGCATGTATTAGTTCGAAAGAGGCTACTGCTTGTAACTTTCTCAAACGTTTGGGCCACTTTCATCGAAACGTTTAAAGGGACCCATGCTAGATTGTTGGACATAAACAATATATTCATTGAGAAATATCTAATGGGATTGTCATGTTGTCAACCAGAGTAGCTAGATTATTTTTTGTCCAAGGAAATTTCAAATGAAGTTCATTTTAACTTTGTAAATCAAGTCTGTATATAATAAGCCTTTCCGCATTTTACATTTATAGTAGCGTACATGGGAATTTGATTTAATTGGGGTTTTACGCCGTTTTCAACTTCTATGGTCATATCGCGGCGGCTGGAGCACCTAACCGTGGGTCCCTGGTATTTCTCGCACCAGTACAACCACAATATCCAAACCGAGCCACCAGCTTCTCTCTCACATAAATGATTCACACCCATTGGTGAGAGACAAATGACTTTTTGTCAAATGTCAAAATGAATACTGGCCGAGCCGGGGCTCGAACTCGAGACCCCTGGATTGACAGACTCCGACGCAACCGACTATCCGGGCTCGGCAGCGTATATGGGAAACCATACCTCGAAAGACTTGGTACCAGCGATAGAATTCCTCTCTTTTGGGTCCTATAACGTAATGCACCACATAACAGTGCAAACTCTAACCATCTCCGTTCTGATCCTTGAAAAACCTATCATGTACCCCTTTAACGTATATTCTGTCTCGCCAATGCCTTACTACACTTTTAGGACAAGAACCGTGTATCGCTAATCTGACAACACTTATGTTATGCGATTGTTGTTTTTAGCGTTTCGCAAGACATCGACAAGTCGAAAATACGTCTATAATGCTTTGATGAAACTGGTCCCTTCTTTATTAACCCATTACCACACAGTGACTTTATTTGACTCCCTACAAATAAATGGCTTTAGAACACATTGTAGATAATGAAGACACTGCTTGTGACAAGCAATTTCTTCATTCTGCACAATGTTTTCTATCCAAATTGACCAATTTTATTCACTTGAACTTGTCGTCTGCTTCATCTTTAAATTTGGAACTATCTTAAATTTTGTCGTTTGGTAATTGGTTAATCGGATTTTCCTACGTGATAACAAAAGTGTCAAGAAAAGCAAACCAAAGACATACCTCATCTACTTTATTTACAATAATTCAACGACACGTAACTCACGTAAAACAACACAATATTGTTACAGCTATATTACGGTTTGGACCTTCCACCACAAGACGTAGGTGGCACCAAATCAAAAAGACAGAATACATTAAGTGTTCGACCTACTTTTTGGACCAATGAAATTGCAGTAGAATCTTTATTTCAAAATTCCGTCGCCATATTTCGCATAAACGAAACTGTTAGCTAGTTATGTGACGTCTATACATAGCCACGCCTCCGTCTTAATTGAATCGCTGGAGAACACTAAGTCAGATTAAGGTATCCAAACCCTTAAAAGCACCAAAGAGCCAGGGACGAAATTTAAAAAGTGCAAACAATTCCTAAACTGTGTTACATTTCCATTCTAAATACAAAAATAAGCATTTTGTACGGTTTAGAATTTTGAATTAATGCATACTTATGGAAATATTTGACACAAATGTTCAAAATTACCTCCCTTGCATATGAATATAGAGTAAAATAATATTTGTAAATTATTTTCTTCTTAAAGCATAATCTTGAAATCTGGTACGGTGAATTAACTTATTTGAAGTGTATTTACAAGTGAGTGTAGTTTGATGCATTTCGTATGGCTAGAAAGTGGTGAATTTTTCAGGGTCCGTAAACCTTAAGTCTTTATAGTAGATCGTACGCGACACAAACATTCAATGCGCTTCGACTGTTTATGTCGCCTAGAATCTACTATATGTAGTCTCTATCTAATACGTATTACTACAAACCAAAATTTTATTCTGTGTTGCCCAGACATACACACGTAGTGTCGAACAGTACCGAAATTAGGACATTTGACGACACTTGATATTTATACCTATTAACACTTTCCCAAACTGCAAAAAAAAATAAAATACGGTGGTCTAATTCAAAAGCCGCAGCAGACAACAAAATAAATGTTGATAAAGATCGGGATTGTGTTTGATTTGGAAAAGAAAATATTGAGCCGAAAGGAGAAAATGCTGCTGATCAGCGTTTTCTTCTTTTGTCTCAAAGTTTTCAAGACTGAGCCATTAACTTTCTTACAGGGACGCCAAAACTAGGTCTTGTTTTTGAAAAAAATCAACATTAGTAAGTCGATTTAATATGATTGGTGAATGCACTCCCAGGATGCTGGATGTTCAGTTTGGCGTTCATGGACTTTTTTGTACGGGTGTACATCTATATGGCACTCTGTAGAAACGTGGACTGAAATGAGAAACGTTGGAACATCTAAAATCAGGATACTGTTGCAGAATTAGGGTCATTATATATCGAAACCATCGTAAAGTCTGTAGCTTAAAACAAGATGCAGTAACAAGGTATTCGAAGCGAAGACTTTTTGCAGATGCACCGTGGTAATAATTAAGCCGTTCAACAGTAGGCGTACCGTGAAGAAAGAAGAGAGAGAAAAAAATAATAACAAAATAAGTAGTGAAACGTGATATTGTCCAACAAGGTTAACCCGGGACAACTTAATTTTCGTGCGCAAAGTCCGTTAGTAGAGCGTCTTAACAAAACAAAGCCGAAGTGAGGTCATTACATATGCAGATGTCCCGGGTTAATCTTGCTGGACAATATAAACTTTCTGCTACCTGTCGCGTCCATGAACATAATTATCCACTTATGAGAGACAAAACTTGTTGTTGTTGTTGTCTTTTCAAACGGCAGAATGCATATCGACGAAGCCGTGACTATCTTAATGGAGGAGAACCACGTGAAACAACAGCAACAACAATTTCAGAAAAAAAAACTTCAATAAATGTTTTAATACTGTCCGATTTGAATTTGGTGGGCAGCGGAGAATATGTATAAATAACCATTTGCTGGATATGATATCACATAAACATCAAATGGTAAACAGTTAAAAATTTGCGAACACACTCAATTTTATTTGGTCGTCAATAACTTTTCTATAATGAGTCATCGTTTTTTGTTACGCCTTCTCTCACGGTGGATAATCACGTAATACAACATTTTCAGAAAATCTTCAATAATTTTATAAACACTGGACCGATTTGAATTCGGTTTGAAGCAGAGAATGCGGACAGACGTCACGCATTAGATGGACGTTGTTGATTTTTGAAAAATTAACTGATAAAAAATTTTGATATATCTTCAATAACTTTTTTATCAGTTGATTTTTCAAAAATCCAACACGTCCAGCTTATCCCTGGCATTTTCCCACCTTTCTTGCTTCAACCAGAATTCAAATTGGTCAAGCATTAAAAAAGATATTGAAAATTATCGGAAATTCTTAGTCACGTGATTATAGACCATGTTCTCTCCTTCAAACCATGGTCAGATCGGTCACGTATTGTGAACAAAATTATTAAATATTTTCTGCAATATTGGGTAATATGTAACGTGATTTCCCGATGTAATGCTGGAATAAGATCACCGGTTAGATATACGTAAAGTATCCTCACATCCTAATATATCTTCTTGTTTTGTCTACCACGGTGGGAATCACGTGCCACAACTGCTTTTTCGGTATTTTGCAACATGTGTATTAAAAATAAGATTGATTTGGAAACAGTTTGAAACAAGAAAGGCCGGAAAACACGATGACTGAATATAAAAATGTTTAAGAACTTATTTGATTCAAAAGTTATTGAAAACCAAAATCTGGGTCGTCAATTGCTTTTCATCAGCTGGTTTTTAAAATACACCTTACGTCTTTTGGCCCGTACGGCTTCAAACCAAATTCAAATTGGTCATAAATGAATATTCTTTGATTAATATAGTTATTAAAGATTGCCTGTAATTGATGTGTCACGTTATTCCTCACCGTACATACGCTATGCAGCATCGATGTAGAGAAGCGTATGGAGCGACACCTGTGAGTCCAAGGATGCAAAGGTATTCCATACACCATTAGATACAAAACACTTCGTGCAACTTCGGGTATCATCCGAGGTAACGGAAATTGATGAGGGCATCCTTTGTCAATTTCCGTTGCCACGAATGACGGCATCCCTCCCCAATTTCCGTTACCAGGAATGACGGCATCCCTCCCCAATTTCCGTTGCCACGAATGACGGCATCCCTCCCAAATTTCCGTTGCCACGAATGACGGCATCCCTCCCCAATTTCCGTTGCCACGAATTACGGCATCACTCCCCAATTTTCGTTGCCACGGATGACGACATCCCTCCCAATTTCCGTTGCCACGAATGACGGCATCCCTCGTCAATTTCAGTCGCCATGGATGTCGCCCTCAAATTAACGAAGGTATACCATTATCAATTTGCGTTGCAACGGATTTCGGACGAAGTGATTGGTATCTAATAATGAATGGAATAGCTTAAAACGTGATAAAATAAATGTACCTTGGATTTGGTGTGGATCTCACCGAAGCAGCCACACTGGCAGCAATGGATCTGTCGTCTGTAATCACTTCAATATCGGCGTCATTGTCATAATCTGCCGCACTCTGAAAATGATGAAGGTGGTTATAATATAGGGTTAAGGTAGAATACCCGTAATATGGCCATTTTGAGATTTATAAAACATGGGCTTTTTTCGAGCTGCATCGTGACGTATCCGAACATTTTCGGGCACGGCCTTTAATATTCGGCAGTGGAAAATTCCGCTGTCGAATATTTTCGACAACGCCCGAACAATTCCGACAGCGCATGAATATCATTACGGATATTCTGTCATAAGTCATGTTTTTGATGTTTTTAACATTTGTCAAAGTCATTAAAAACATTATCGCTTGAGTGCGAAGCACAAGGGCGTTTCCGTATTTTGTGGGTCTCTACCAATGTTAACGACCGAAAATGAACGTGAATTGACGCTTTTTATGCCTGTCTACATTTTCTTAAATGATAATTTTATGTCTTAGATAGAATCTAATTCAGAGGAATTTGAGTTGACAACAACGTTGAAAAAGCAAAATACGATTATAAAAGCATGTTACTGAGAAAATTTAAAAACAGAAAGAGAATATTCAAAGCTATTTGAAAGTGTAGAACACACGTCTTATACTCATTTACTATGAACAGTGAATGTTCAGGTATACTTTCTTCACCAATTCTCGTTTACTCAAAGTCTAAAAATAATTATAATTTGATAATACAATATCGCTGCATTTCTTCGAAAACCCCGTAACTGCAGCTTCACAGAAGCTGCAATGTTCAGCTTCAAAGATGCTGCCGTTACGATGTTTTCGAGGAAAAGCGACGATATCTTACCTTTATTTGCGCCTTCTTTTGTCTCAAATATCCATTAATGCCTGTGCTCATGGACAAGTCGTATTTGTACACAGGAATGATCATCTCTCCTAGCAGTTTTTTTCCAGAGAAAAGTCCTTTCTTGTTATACAGCCTTACTTTTAGTACCAGTTGATCAAACTTCTCTTCGTCAATCTTCTCGAAAAATAGTTCTTCGTTAAAAGCCACAATTGGATTCGCTTTGACTTTTTGCAGGTGTGCCTTTTTACCTTTCTGTTCCGTATCACGATTTATGGCCTCAAATTTACCCCATATGTTTCCTTTTTGGGCGTAAAGATTGGTCGCTTGCTTCACTATGACCCTAAGAACCTGGCTGTTTTCAAAGTACTGAACAATTAATTTCAAATGACCTGTAATTTCGCCTCTTTTTTCTAGTCCACCTGACAATGTTTTCGGACCATCTACCCACAACTGGGTGAGTCTTGTCGTTGGAATAGGACTGGATTGTGCGCGATAAAATGTGCGTCTAAATTCTTCCTTGTCTTCGTGAATACCCGAATTTAACCGTATTGAACAGACAGGCAATGATCTTGTTGAACATACGTTTGCATGCTCGCTCACGACAGTGTTGACGTGTTTTACACTGGTAACCGAGATAACACTCACTTTTCGTCCTTTTTCATCGGTACAAGTGATTGTCTGTGTCAATGCGAAAGAGCTACGCGATATTTGTTTACGAATTCTATCTTTTGACACTGCATCTCGATCATCATCTACTACTGCTCCTTGCTTGACTTCTGGAATACACTCTTCGTTATCTGAATCATAGTCAGATTCGGAGAAGGTCGGACTAGCGATTCTCCTCAGTTTAAGTATCGCGTCGTTAATGTTACACGTACTTCTAGATTGTCCTTGTCGATTAGTTTCTTGGCCGATTCTTTTCTTTCTTTTGGTTCTGGAACTTCCTTCGCTAGTAACTTTTGTGTTATTGTTATCCATTATTTCTCTCCATTCAGAGTCCAGAGTTACAATATTACAATTTATTTCCTCATCATCTTTAGATGTTCGTCCAGCCTCTTCTTTAACAAGTTATCTTTCACATCTGGTCCTTGTTGCTCGTATGTTGGTCCAGATGCAGAAAATAGCGTAGAAATTGTACTCCACCATTTCTTCATAGTGCTGAAAGTTTGGTTCGCTGAATTAGCAACCAGATAAGGCATTTCACTATCCATTTTTCGCTAATATTTGTTGGTGCAGTCTCGGAGAGTTGATATATATAAAGGCCTATCCTGGTGTACATACGTCAATCACCGGACGTTAACACGGTTGAGCCATAGAGCTGTTGCTTGTAATATCGAGTCATTGGTGATGACATAGCGTTAGCACCTTTGTCACAGGACATAATAGAGGTACAGATAACATGGGGTGATGTCTTTTTAAATTAAATTTTTCATTGAAAGTTCATCAAACCATATGTTGCGGGTACCCATTAGAATCGTCTCGTCGAGACGATTCAAATGAGTACCCACAACATAGGGTTTGAATTTGAAATAAGAAATTTAAAATGTCTTCACCCACTAGACTTGTCTGTTGATCTGTCATTAACAAATAACCTTATGAGAAACTCATCTTTTGCACAAACAACGAAATATTGCAGAAGAGGAAATAAATGAAATAACACTTTGAAACATTAACCCTGTCCCAAACAAAATCTTGTAATGCAGACTTCAGCAAACATTGAGGCAAAATAGGAAAATCCTGGTTCATGTGTAACCAATACTTTTTCCATTAGACTCGATATTTCCTGTAACTAAAGCGTACACAAATCCTCATTATATGAATACTTCAATACCTATCGCTGCATTGTGGGTGCTCTTCATAACAATGCTACAGATAAGATGGGTAATGTTTTTTTTCTAAATTGAATATTGAACTGAATGTTGTTGGTACCTATAAGAATCGTCGCGTCGTATATGTAGATCTGTATGTATCACTTACTTCTAAAGATTTTACCCATTCCCAAACAGTGGCGCATTTTGACGCCATACACGATAATGACTGGAAAACATTGTGGGAAATGAAGAAACTGCTAGTGACAAGCATTTTTTTCAATTTCCATATATTTTCTGTACGAGATAAACAAAAGTACTTTTGTGTTAATTTATGTCAAAAAATACCTGGCCACAGATAAATCTACAAGCCTAGTGAACCGTTTTCCGGTCTTTACGGGAAGTTGTGTTTGTCGGTTGAAATTGACCGACCCTTCTTCGTTAATGCGCTGACAAAGCACATTTCCAAGAACCCGCGAAAACTAGAGCGATCATTTTGTGTGGCCGCACTCCTCAAACCGCGCGTTGTCAAGAACAAATCACTGATGTAATTTAAAAGGATTATAGCTCAAGATGATTTACCTGGCAGAGCATCACTAGCTGTTACCTAAGATGCTCTGCCAGGTCAATTATTGTGAGCTAAACAATCAGTCAAAAACAATGACGCATAACCATAGTAAGCTTATAGTCAGAGTTGCTATACCAGGTCATTTATGGTGAGCTATACTTGATTGATACGGGATACACATTATGTATTTCGAACTTTATTGCCCTAAGTTTTTCCCTGCTGGAATTAACAGGTTGATCCTTATCAAGAACGTTCTTGGAAACAGTTTTACCCCTCCAAAACGACACATTTTAGGGTCGTCCAATTTGAAAGCTGCTGCAGACGACGATAATATTATATATGTAAAAATGAATGAAATAGCACATAAGATATCTAGGCAAAGCAAGAAAATACTGATTTTATATTAGCATTTTCTCCTTTTGCATCAATTATTTCCAAAGCATTTTATCAGGCGCATCAAAACCAGGATTGTTAGTGAAAATGTTTAGCACTATTTTATAGCGTATTCTTGGTTTGAAATCGTTAACCTAAGTGGGCGAGCAGCTGGAGGCTCGGTAAGGGTGTTGTGGTAGTACTGGTTTGAGAAATAACAGGAATCCATGGGTAGGTGCTCCAGCCGCCGCGATTTGACCCTGGCAGTTGAAAACGGCGTAAAACCCCAATAATTTCATTATAGTGCAACCCGCGAATAAATATCGTATCGACTCCTGTGAGGATTCGATCCGGGACCTCTCGAACCGTAAGCGAACACTCTACCACGTCGCTATAAAAGCTAACTTATACGGCGAGATAGTACAAGTGCGCTTTATACTACACCCGGCTACATACACCCCCTCGACAATTCGATGCCTTAGAAGAATAAGGTCGTAAGTGAAAAAACGCAGTATTGAGAAAAGTGGAAAAAACAGTTTTATTTCTAAAGGAAAAAAGAATAAACAACCTTTTTCTATAACCACATTGGTCAGCATGACAAGCTCAAATGTCTATGAAATTTGCACCATATGTAGAGTTTGAAATGCCCTTTCCAAAAATGTATGCATCGTAAAAGGTCGTACGTACCACTTACGACCTTATTCTTCTAAGGCATCGAATTAAGATTCTTCCATAAATCTTTTTTTTCAACATCATCAACTCGCTAATCTCACAAACCAACACCTCATGCAGGTTTTTTACGGTGAGCGCCAAATGTAACCCGCGACCCTCAGATCTGAGGGACGCGGGTTCGGGTCCCTCGGTAGGCGCCAAATGACACCCGCAATCAAATATCCTATCGACTCCTGTGGGGATTCGATCCTGGGACCTCTCACACCCTAAGCGAACACTCTACCACGTCGCTATAAAAGCTAGCTTGTACGGCGAGATAGTACAAGTGCGCTTTATACTACACCCGGCTGCAATAGCGTATCCCATCTCATTTATAAATGACGCGTACATATGTTCGCCAACAACTCATGGGATTATTATACAATCACGTGCTGTTTCTTAATAGGTATCACGACTTTTTGACTGCGATCACGTGCATATTAATTCTCTGCACACGGAACCAAGCACGTGGAAGCTATACATCGTCGGTGTTATTGCAAAACCTCGTAACTCCAGCTTTTCACAAGCTGGAGTTACGAGGTTTTGCAATAACACCGACGACAAGTTTAATGAACGATCATACTAAGAGCAGTCATTTTTACGTGAAATCTCTTGCAGAACAAACGTCTGAAAGCAGGATGAAGACATTTTGGATTTGTATTGTGACATTGCTTATTTGTACAAGTAAGTTTTCTTCTGTCGATATGATGATTTTAAGCCGTATTGAAAGTTGAAAATGAATATTAAATACAGAATAACTGTAAAATAAAATAGGGGACAAAAGTGAATGATCTCTTGGAATTTTGGAGGGATGTTTGCAATTTGATAATATTATTAAAAATTCATACATGTGCGAGGTTATGTACGTGATTTGCGTCTAGAAATTTCTTTATCCGTTTCTCAGAGTGGGAAATATGAACATTACAAAATTAATTTGTTGGGGAATGATACTAAAAATTTTGTCACTTGTCACCAAAAATCTCGTAAATGTAGCTAGTAACATGCTGCAGTTACGAGACTTTTGAAGAAAAGCGACGAATAATTTTATTCTTCAGGTTCTGCCGAATATGAAGAAAATAATTTCCTGAAAAAGTTGTTGCACGAGATTCACAAGGAATCGATGGAAACAGGATCCATGCCGTCATCGGCGATCGCCGGTAATCAGGACGTTGCCGTAGACACTGCCGAAACCGCTGATAATCTTGGAAAGATTTTATCCGAAGTTCGTGCCGATGTTTCCAAAGACAATGTCGAAGCCCCGGATAATCTTGATACAATTTCGTCCGAAGTTCATGCTGATAGTGAAAATGTTGAACAGACTGAGAGAGGCGACGACGGCTTTACTAGACCCAAGGAAATTTCAAACGCAATATTCATCCCACCATCTGTAGCGCGTGACGTTGACGTGAACGAAGATAATGACGTCAGAATGGAATCGGATACGTCACAATCGACTAGAACAGAAGATGACGAAGTTGACGAATTATTTACAAGTCACCAACAAGAGGATTCGTCATTTGAGAATGCCGATATACAGGCGGAATGGTTCATGCAGACTGGTCGTGATTTTCATGGTTGGCGTGATGAGCTGAATTTTCCCGGGAGTACATATCTACTTGACATCATTGACGAGTATTTGATTACTGAGCAGTATTTGGAAGATGAAATGAAAGGTAAAAGTTTTTTTATTGGAAACAGAGAAAAATTGGTAAATATTGAGACAAGAGGACAAAATGTTTAGACTTTCATAATTGGCGAGACGAGCTGAATTTTCCCGGGAGAACATATCTACTTGACATTTTTGACGAGTATTTGATTACTGAGCAGTATTTGAAAGATAAAATGAAAGGTAGAAGTTTACTATATTAATATTATAAAAAAAAGAAAAAAAGAGAGAAAGCTTTTATAAAATTTCGAGACAAAAAGAGAAGATGTTGTTTAACAGCATTTTCTCGTTTTATCTCGATATTTTGTTGACCATTTTGTATAGTACCACCACCAACATTTGAGACTCAAATGTACTTTTAACTATTGACTTTCCTACGCGAGAGGGGTGTTGAAGTTGTGATTACATCTAACGGTAATGCCTTCTTAAAACCAAGACATTTCTATACACACCGGTTTACCTGTTCAGTTTGACTCGTCTTTCCAGAGGTCGTGGTTTATTTATAAACATATTTTATTGTTATCAACACCCCTCTAGCCTTCTTTGACATTTTTCGAAGTGGAGTAAATCAAAATTTTGTCGTTTGAATTTTCCCGGGAGTACATATCTACTTGACATCATTGACGAGTATTTGATTACTGAGCAGTATTTGGAAGATGATATGAAAGGTAAAAAATTGTGATCATAAAATTTCCTTAAGGTAGCCTACCCCTTATGAGATGCATGCGACGTCGGAATTATTCGGGCGACGTCGTGAATATTCGTTGGTGGAACCTCCCACCTCTGAATGTTTAAACCGAAGTCGCCTGAATAGGTTGAGATACATATCAATGTTAACTTAAAATTTAAACGTCGATTGAACGGACAGACGGACGGACTACTTTAAACTGCTTTAAACAAAAATGGTTAACTATTGAGGCAGAAGAAGAAAATGCTACTTAACAGACTTGTCTGTTAAGATGGCCGTTACAAATGGCATAAATGCATTGAAGAAAAGTGAAGAAAAGAAAAATCAGGAATTACAGGAAATCGCAACTCTTTCTATTGCAAATCCATTCAACCAAGCTGATTCTGATAGCGTTATTTGCAGCCGACCTTGACACCGTCACTGACGTCATATGACGCTATAGTATGTACTGTAAGTTTTTGTTAAAAACTCGATTCCTTTGCAGATCCATTCAATCCGGACGAGAGTCTGATAGCGTCGTTTGCGGCCGACCTTAATACCGTCACTGACGTCATACTGTAATTTTTCTGCTAAACACTCGATTTCCTTTGCAGATCCATTCAATCCGGACGAGAGTCTGATAGCGTCGTTTGCTGCCGACCTTAACACCGTCACTGACGTCATTGATGACCCTGATACGTTAGCCCTTATCTACACACGACGTATTACGGAGTTTATACAACGTGAACGTATGATGTGTGCTGCTTCCAAGTTTGATATGATTTCTATGAGTAAGTAAAGTATTCAATTAACCCATTTTCAGATGGCAAAATATTTGGGTGATCCAAGTTCAAAGATGTTTCAGACGACAATTTGAAGCGAATAGATTTTTACGTTATTTTGTATCTTCTGGTAGAAAACTTTGGGAAATACAGAAATTGCTTGTCACAAGCAATTTCTTCATTTTCCACAACGTTTTCCATGTATATACATTGAGAAGCGCCAAAGGATGTTACTGTGTGATAAAGGTTTTTTTTTATTAAAAAACGCTAAACAATACCTGGAATTGAAGTCACTGATTCGGACGAGAGTCTGATAGCGTCGTTTGCGGCGGACCTTGACACCGTCACTGACGTCATTGATGATCCAGATACGTTAGCCCTGATTTACACACGACGTATTACGGAGTTTATACAACGTGAACGTATGATGTGTGCTGCTTCCAAGTTTGATATGATTTCTATGAGTGAGTAAAGTATACATTTCTCAGCTCGCCGCGGACTCAAGTCTCGGAAAAGGTATTGTCATAACCTCAAATGTCGGTGTCTGCGTCGGCGTCAGTGTCCTAAAAAAAGTTTAACCTCGTGACCTTTGAACTTGTGACATTGACCTTTGAGATTGACCTTCTTATCAAAAACTTTCACTTGGTCGTTATCTTATACACATTGATACCTCATGCCAAGGATTTTCATCTTGGAACATGAGAAGCTTTGTAAGAAGCTACCGTTAGGGTGAGTTTCATTGTGCGAGGACAATTCTTTGTGAATATATGCACTTATAAAACCATTATCATCTATACTAGCTGTCAGTATGCTTATTAGTACTTAAGCATGTGCTGATAAGGACCTTTGTTAGTATGCAATACCACAATGTCCTGTTTGCAGTTACCAACTCAATAATGCATGGTTTTGTCAATTCAATCCACAAGGTATGATTCAACATTAGTCGGAATAAAAGCGATCCAAGGGAGTGACAATAACAGAAAATCGCAAAATATAACCGACATAACGCTATTTTCCTTCGAAAACCCCGTAACCGCAGATTGAAACAAGCTGTAGTTATTGTCCACCCAAATTATCCCGGGACATCTTAATTTTCGTGTGCAAAGTCCGTTAGTTGAACGTCTTAACAAAACATTGTCGAAGTGGGGTCATTCTATATGCAGATGTCCCGGGTTAAATTTGCTGGACAATACGAGGTTTTCGTGGAAAAGTATCGCAATATATAACGCTACTTTTCGTCGAAAACCGCGTAACTGCAGTTTAAAACAAGCTGCAGTTACGAGGTTTTCTATGAAAAGTATTTCTGTTTAAAGAAGCAATGATGATGGAGATTAGCAGCTTGTTTACGGACGACAACGAGTCTATGCAAGATTTCCTGTTGACCCTGCTACTTGAACTTCCAACCGTGCCGGGCGTCCAGTGGGACCCGAACAACGTGGCCATTCAGCTCAGTTTAAGAATCCATGATCGAATATTTAATGATACCGTTCACTACTTACTGGGGAGGTCATATAGAGGTAATGGAGGGGTTTGTTTCTGTATTTCAGGCCCGTAGGAATAAATTTCATTTTGGGTTGGCTCAAGCACCTGTGCATGGATATTGGGGGAGTGGATGGGCTAAATTGGAGTTTCCCTAAATTTTCAGTGTAAATGAGGAAAGTTCGGAATTTTTCGCAAACCTTGTGTGTTTGTGTGTGTGTGTGGGGGGGGGGGGACTTAGCCCTCTCCTAGCCCCCTTTAGTTCCTAGTATATGGGCCTTTATTCCGACAACATCTTATGAGTGACTATGGGCCTTTCGATACTTTTCAACAGAAACCTCGTAACTGCAGCTTGTTTTAGCTGCAGTTACGAGGTGTTTGTTGAAAAGCGACCCTTGTGATAATGTCGTGATAAAGAATATTCATTTCTCTTCTTGTTGTTGCAATTTCAAAATTCTCGAAACTATGGGTTTTTTCAACTTATCGTTACATGTTATAGGTTTTGGCAGAAAAGAATTGATAAAACCATTTTATTCCAAAACATGAACTTATGTTGACGTCTTGGTGGAACAAAAATTCAAAAGCAACAAGCAAAAACAACAACAAAAAAGAGCCGTACAACTTTTTTGAGTTTGAATGAAATGTTTTATAGGCATGCATGCACCTGCTTTAAAACAAAGCAATATCCTTTCGGTGATCATTTTCGTGTTAATGCCATTTTCGTGTACTGACCGGTCAATGATATCTCCATTCGATAATTTTAAATTAGCATAGACCGTCACAGAGACGTCACAAAAACGTAGATAACTGCCTCTTTTTAAATGTCAATGTTTTCTTAACCCTTTCCGAAACAACACCTGGTTTTGACGTCCCTAATAGAAAAGGCTTGGGAAAACATAGAGACAAAAGAAGAAACTGCTGATAACCAGCAGTTTCTCCTTTTGCCTCAATGTTTTTTGTGCTACAATTTGCATAAATTCAATCTTTTTCAACATCTATTTTGTCGTCTGTAGCAGCTTTCAAATTGAAACAGTCGAAATTTTTGTCGTTTGGGAAAGGGTTAAAACGTTGCGTCGTAAGGTACCAAACACGTCGTGCAACAACGGAAATTGACGAGGGTTTTCAGATTTTAGAATCTCTTAGAAACCTCGTCAATTTTCATTGCCAAAATGCACAGGTGACGCCAAACTTGAATGAAGTGTTTGGATTCTAATGGTTGATGTAATACCTTAAGGTAAGGTCACATACAATTTCGCTCCTGCATTACGTCCACATCGCGTCCAAAAATGAGCTACAAAACATGTAATCCCTTTTGGACGTTCTCGAACTGTGATATGGACGCGAAATCCTGTTTGTGACTAAGCCTTTAAAAGATGAATAGGCCTCCGTCGCCTTCCTCAGCTCTCATCAGGATTCTAATTCTACATTTCCGTGTTCCAGATGTCACGATGTTTTCCCTGGGATTATATAACGCGCTGAGAAGCTTCTTCAGCTCCACGTCTCTGACCAACAAAGCCCAGTTTGTCGCCATTGTAACGGATATACTGTATTACGACGCGGACGTACATTGTCCCACTGATAGGGAGATGAAGATGCAACGCAGGGACGCATTGTGGGACCTTACTAAAAAGTAAGCTACCTTATATTTTCCCTTTAGATGAAAATCTTAAGACTGTCCTTACTCATAAACCTAAGTGTGTCCCCATTGTAACGGATATACTGTATTACGAGGCGGACGTACACTGCCCCACAGATAGAGAAATGAAGATGCAACGCAGGGACACATTGAGGAACCTAACTGAAAAGTAAGCTACCTTACATTTTCCCTTTAGATGAAAATCTTAGGACTATCCTTACTCATAAAGCTAAGTTTGTCCCCATTGTAACGGATATATTATATTACGACGCGGACGACGTACACTGCCCGACTGACAGAGAAATGAAGATGCAACGCAGGGACGCACTGTGGGACCTAACTAAAAAGTAAGTTACCTTATTTTTCTCCTATAAGATAAAAATCTTAGGACTGTCCTTACTAATAAAACTCAGTTTGTCAACATTGTAACGGATATAGGCCTACTGTATTACGACGCGGACGTACACTGCACCACGAACAGGGAGATGAAAATGCAACGTAGGTACGTATTTTGGGACCTTACTTAAAAGTAAGCTACATCAATGTTGTTGTAACTTAGAAACAATACATCGTGAAGTAAACATTTTTCATGAAAATAGTTTCAATGTATTGAAATAAAAAACAACAACAAAAAAAAATTAAAAAAAAACTGTTGCTAAATGCCTTGTACATAACGTCAACACAAATGTCACGCTTTTAGTTCGATACTTTGGCCAGGAGAAAGGAATCTTGCACAGCAGTGTAGCGTTTTCACTTTTGTTCAGTATATTTCTTTCTTTGTCCCATTTTTCGCAAGTTTTTTTTTTCTTTCAGAGTTGTCAAAACAAGGTATTATTAGGTAAAAAATTTAGCAGACGCATGAATATTTCGTATTGTATTTTCAGACTTGAAGAGGTAGAGACTATCGAGCTCTGTATGGGCATGCGCAGTTTTATCGAGGCTAACTTCTTCTCCGTGGGGTTCACTTACAAGCGACTTATTCATTTTCCACAGTGTTTTCCAAAGCCTTCACATCTTAGTTTTATAGTATAATTCACGAGACTGTTTTGCCTCTTTTTAGACTGGAAGAAGTAGAGACTATCGAACTCTGTATGGGCATGCGCAGTTTTATCGAGGCTAATTTCTTCTCCGCTGGGTCCCCTCACAAGCGACTTCTTCATTTTCCACAATGTTTTTCAAAGCCTTCAGATCTTAGTTTTATAGTAATATTCACGAGACTATTTTTCCTCTTTTTAGACTGGAAGAGGTGGAGACTATCGAGCTCTGTATGGGCATGCGCAGTTTTATCGAGGCAAATTTCTTCTCCGCGGGGTCCCCATCCACTCTAATGGCGACCACTCACGACTACAATCTTTTACTAAATAGGCTTGGGAGAAAGGAGACTGAGACAAAAGAAGAAACTGCTGATATAAAGCAATTTTTCCTATTGCCTCAATATTTGCTTGACAACATTATACTAAAATTTACTATATAGATCTACATCCATTTTGTTATCTGAAGAAGCTTTCCAATTTGACCACCCTAAAATAATGCCACCTGGGAAAGGTTAAGGGTAATGTTCCATAATCCATTACCAAACAACACAATTTCAAACTTCAAATTGAAAAAAAGGTTACAGACGACAATTTCAAATGAATGAAAATTTAAAAAGAAATTTGGTCTTTTTGGACAGAAATCTTTGTGGGAAATGAAAAAAAATCTTGTCACAAGCAATTTTTTCATTTTCCAAAATGTTTTTAAAAGTCTTCAAAAATATCGAATCGAGTATTTCATTAAAGTGTAATTATTATATTCCCTGACGAATGATCTTGTGATATTGCTTAACACCTTAGTTTTATAGTAATATTCACGAGATTGTTTTTCTTTTTAGACTGGAAGAAGTAGAGACTATCGAACTCTGTATGGGCATGCGCAGTTTTATCGAGGCTAATTTCTTCTCGGCTGGGTCCCCACCCACTCTAATGGCAACCACGCACGACTACGAGAAGACCATGCAGGAAATGTGTGATTACGTCAGAAGTTACGTCAACCATTTATACCTTCATTTAGAAGAGTACGAGCACATGCTACTGCAACGTAACGCAGAGGGACTGAAAGCGTTGTTTCAAAAGTACCTTTGTAAGTATCAAAGTGAAGTAAATAAGCAGAGAAAACAATTCTTAAATCCATGTATAATCGATTCACTATTAAACGAGAATAATTTCAGTTGAACTGCTTTATCAAAACAACTGAAATTATTCTCGTTTAATGGTGAATCTATTATAAGTGTAAATTTAATATCATCCGGAGGATAATTTTTAGCTCGACTTTTCGAAGAAAATGAGAGCTTAATATACTGTCACCCGGGCGTCGGCGTTGGCGTTGGCGTCGGCATCGGCGTTGCAACAAAGGTTAAAGTTTTTCAAACATCAATGACTTCCATACTATCAAAGGGGCTCAACCCAAACTTGGAATGCTTATTCACCATAACACCCTCTACCTAACTACCAGGGCCCATGATCCTGGCTCAAATATATTTGGAGTTATGCCCCCTTTATACTAAGCAACTTAGAAAGTCGAGCGCGCTGTCTTCGGACAGCTCTTGTTCATTTACATAGACATAGATTTAAAGACTTTTCATAACGTCCGATTTGGTAACTCTCATTAATTTCCGTTTCCACTGATAACAACCGAAGATGCTCGAAGTGTCCTTTAGATAATGATAGACTGTAATCCTTTAGTTAATATATGTTACTACACTTCAGAAATGGGTACTCTATACCATGGAAAGCAAACAGGTAAAAGTAGAAACTATAGACTTTCAGCATCATATGCCTTTCTTTCATCACTCTCTCTAACCCATACCTTCCTGATCGATCACATCCAAACCGGTTCTTGTTATGTTTAAAGGTATTGATAATCACGTCTATTTGCACGTTTCAGCAACTAGCGGGTTATTGACCCTGGTTAACGCACTGGAGGCGTTACGTTGGATACCCAACATTTCAGGTGAGTGACTTTTCGTACATGCGACGTAGGGATTATTCGGATGACGTTGTAAGCATTCGGCGATGGAACGTTCCACCGCCGAATGTTTACGACATCGCCCGAATATGATCGGATACGTAATTGAGCAAGGCAGATATCATGGTGAATCTGAAGAACAAATGTTGTGTAATACATGTAACGAGATTGAAAATGAAATGCATTTTTTATTTAGCTGCACTAAATACTCTGCCCAAAGACAATAATTACTTGAAAATTTAAATACAACAGACATTGTACACAGTGATGATAACACTGTCACATTTTTAAGAATGTTCAACAGCAAAAATGTGCGAATTATACAGTATGTCGCGTCTTTTATTCATGAATGTCAAATTGTTTAAATTTTGAACTCCAAACCAATTATGATTTCCAGCAATATGTTGCTTTATCCCATACACGCATGTTTCATTGAAAGCAACATTTGTGTGTGTTATTTATTTAATTGAATGTCATGTATTTTAATTAACCCTTTCAAACAGCTAAATATCAATGATTTAAAGATCAATTATTAAGATTTTCCGGCAAATAGATGTACCAATGCCTTTGTAAATATACCTAACACTAAATAATCCTAAAAAGAGAGGAGGAAACTTGTTATCAGCTTCTTCTTTTCTCTTAAGGGTTCTTAATATTATGTATAGGATCGTCAAAATCAGGACTTGTGTTGAGAGGGTTAATGATGTTTGGGCATATCGTCGGTGTGAATGCAAAACCTCGTATGTCGATTGGTGCCATTTTCAAAGTACAAATTTGTGTGTCTAGGTTAGACAATTCTCGCAGGTTTTGACATATTTTGACTGATTGGTATTATTGACACATTATTTGTAAACAATATGTCCACATTTCAAGTATAGTAGTCCGCTTCGGTACCGCGTCTTTAACGGTACCGTGGTATTCAAAACAGTGTTCATTTGTGGACGAAGTTTCACCTGCCAACTGCGTGCATTTAACAAAACTTTAAGCAAAATCATTTACTCTTTTATCTTCGGCGATTACTTTTATTATGATTTCGACTGCATTTGATTTATTTTGGAAAGAGAAATTATGGAAGGTTTTCATGTGCCCATTCATTATTAATTTTTCCTGACGCCATTAACTACTGTGGTACCCAAGAGGACCATCCAAAGACATTTCAGTTTGGGAAAAGTTACTACACTTTTTTCCCTCACCTTTAAAATTTTCCAAAACCGAGATACGAGGTTTTGCATTTACAACGACGATATGCTAAATATGTGTTTGTTTGTTTGTTTATGTATGTTTAAATGTATTCCTTTAACCCATGAATGGGTATAATTGAGTATTATTAAATATTCTTATTCTTATTCTTATTCGTAACGAATTTTAACGACGTCGCACGAAAACTTACGACGTTGCGTAAACCCCATTACGTTAATGACGGCAATTTCAAGTGAATGAAGTTTTACATTTTTGGTCTTTCTGTGTAGAAAGTTCTGTAGTAAATGAAGAAATTGCTTGTTCCAAGTAATTTCTTCATTTTCCACAATGATTGTTTTACTGCTCCATACAGGTACATCTATTATGACACTTGTTTCAAGGATATCTTTTCAGAATATTGGGTAACATTTTTTTCATCTTAGTTTCTTCGAAAACAAATTTTATATTAAGTGGAAAAAACGATAGCTGGGTTACACGTTTTGACTATGTACAGTATATTTTTTATAATGTCCGTACATTGAAGCCAGATTTCCTTTTAACCAATCCTCAAACAAAAACTTTTTGGCGCTCCTTGAAGGAAAGACTTGCATAAACTTAAAACAATAGAAAAAGACAAAAGAAAAATGCTGATAACTGTTCTCTTTTTGACTTAATATTTTCCGCTTTTTACACACATGATTTTTTATCATCATTACTAGCTTCCATTTTTGTATCTATGTCGGCTATCAGAGTGGAACACTTCAAGTTTTTAACCATTAGGAAAAGTGTTTTAAAAACATTGGCAATACATTTTAGTGTTGTTTATTTTCTAGTAATGGATACGGTGGGAATTACTAAAGCCAACTGGACGTTACCAGCCAACAGTGTAATTCAAAATGCTCAGAGTGACATTAGTTATTGGCAAAGGTAAGCGTAAATTATCCAGGATCTGGTACAAAGGTCCCTTACAACAATTGAGACAGCCGTGTTTCACGAACAGCCTGTGCCTAAGCGCTGTCTTGCTGGGATCCACGCTGCTGTCTTACGGTGGCTATAGGTCAAGAATAAGTTATTGGAGACCAATATATACTGAACAAAAGTAAAAACGCTACACTGCAAGATTTCTTATTTTTTGAAAAGTATCGAATTAATAGCATGAATTATATGTTGATGTTATTTCCCAGGCTTTCAGCAATCGTTTTGTTGAAATTTCATTGCCTTGTTTCATTTAATGTCGGAGTTACAGCCCTTAATGCGTTTAGAGCTAATTTAATCCAATGCCGCATATGCGCATGCGCAGAAAACTCTTCATTATTTTTTTTCGGAATTGGCCATATCCAGGTTGCAAAAAACACTTAAAATCTCACTTATTTCATGTAGCAAACTCTAAAATCAATGTCTAATCTGTCGATATTGCTAATTACCTCCCTTGACATAAACAAATAGGGAATTTAAAATGTTTGGTATTCACAAATTCATCACGGTTTTCGATTGGTCTTTTTGCAACATCATGCAGGCCTTACAGAGAATTTTTTTTAACTCTTTCTGCGACTAGGTTTGTTTCCAGATGCCCATGCAATAGCAATTTGAATTTCCTATGGAGATTACATTGTAAATTTTCAAGCTTTGGAACATGATGAAAAATCTGCTTTTCAAACACCATTTTCTAAACGCTGGAACACTTTTATGCAAGCTTCTTTACATTTCCTGACTGACAACTTGTCATACTATCATTCCGTGCAGTTCGGCATGGTTTGCATTCTTCTGGTTGGATTTCCTGAAGGTTTAAATTGTGTAAAATTTCCGTTCAAATTGTACACCTGAAAAACGGACCCCTGACTCATCAAAAGGGTCCGTATTGCATCCTCGTAATTAAGATCCACAAAACATTTAGTGTTTGACTTAACCAAGTCAATGAACAATGCGAAACACTTTCATTTGATTTTTTACTTGTTGTATGTAGAAGAAATATGACAAGCAAAGTAGGTGTAGCGTTTTCACTTTTGTTCAGTATAGTTCATGATCAGACTGTGTGTATACGCAGAATGATCTTGAAACGTGCTTGGATCGAAAGCGCTTAAAGACCTTTCAGATCCTGACTCAAATGTTACCATGTTTGTTCATGATAGGAGTAACATTCTATTTTTCAAAATCCAAATCAAAACTTCAATTCTTTCACAAACAGTGCAAATGGTTAATGAAGCTTTAGACGTCGCGCACGGTATTGTGTCACTTTTCAAAAAACGCTACCCTCCGCGATTCATAACTGAATATTGTAGGAATCGTTTTCGTTCTCTCAACTTTGTTATATATCAAAATAAGCGTAAAGCCTTGATATTTTTCAATGTCATACTCATTTCAAGTTCTTATTTTGAATAAATTTGCTAGAAAGAATTTTTGTTCGAAAATTCGGCGAAAACACGTGTGTAACATGTAACATAAATGTTCAAGAGGAACGGATATTTATTAGCAATTCTTCGATTAAGTAACGTCAAACCCATGGAAAAATATATTTTGTGACAGTGGAAATGCTGTAGGATGTTTTACCGATCGGAAATAAAATTTCTACGGCGATTACGCAAATTAGCCCAGTTTATTTACCAAAAATCGAAGTGTAACAATTAGAATTACGTCGCAGAAAAAATGACAATTTTGTTGAATATTTTGTTAATTTATGACTCTAGTGCAACCAAACTTGGTATAAAAAATACCATTTTTCTCTACTTCTATAATATATGGAAGAAAATCAGTTAGCATAATAAACGAAACATTTATTATATAAAATGCGTGTGGACAGAAATTGTTTCATGTCTTTGAAAACTCTACTTTTTTACCATTTAGACTTTAAAAAATACAAGTTTTCTTTTTCATACAAACATTTAATTTCAACGTGGAAATACCGTTTTTTTCTTGTTGATCATATCAAAATTTCGACGCAAAATAACGAAACGTATAAGAGAAATTCATTTTTTTTTCTTGTGGACAGAAAATGTATAAACGTATACTTTATTTATTTGACGTAATCCTGAAATTATCTAATTGTGCGCATTTTAAGGTGAAAAAAGAACGAATTAAAGTGGCGGAAAAGCTATAAAAAGACAAAAGATGGAAACAGTGGAGTATTTCTTAAAACGTGGTCCTGTCTTTATGAATCAGTTTAGATTAAATAGAGAGTAAACATTAAAAGCACAACACAACCGTCTACGCAAAAACTTATCGCTACGCAATTGACGTTCGCTACTTTGACGTTACATTTTAGTGCCGCAATACCGTGCGCGACGTCTTTACTTATTGACTCTTACACGTTATAGTCGCGGTATGGTGAGAATTTGACACGTCGACGCAAAAAAGACTGTCTGAACAGTCTATAAAAACAAAATTCCGAGTAACTGATCTGACTTAGCAGGCTTCAACCTGTTGTGGCATTTGAAAAATGACATTCAGTGAGATAGGAAAAGCAATATGTCTCTGGCTTAAACCTATTACCATAATTACAAGACCTGGTTTTGACGTCCCTAATAGAAAAGGCTTGGGAAAACATTGAGACAAGAGAAGAAACTGCTGATAACCAGCAGTTTCTCCTTTTGTCTCAATATTATCTATGCCATATTTTACAC
This sequence comes from Fragum sueziense, assembly GCA_963680895.1. Classification (NCBI taxonomy): domain Eukaryota; kingdom Metazoa; phylum Mollusca; class Bivalvia; order Cardiida; family Cardiidae; genus Fragum; species Fragum sueziense. Next base: position 46,318,678 of record OY804598.1, on the reverse strand, counting down.
AAATCTTATCTTAGATAACATCGATTTTGTCATTTGTAGCTGTTTTCGAAGTGGATAACCGTAAAATTTTGTTGTTTGGGAAAGGGTTAAAACTATTACCATAAATTGAAGTTTCGATCCCAGTCTTACAGACTGAATAGGTTCGATAGGTTTTAGTTTCTCACCAATTCGCCCGCAATTTGGAAAAAGGGAAAAGGGCTGTTACGGCATGTAAGATCGATATGGATCCAGATCTGCCAGCGTATACGCGCAGTTTGATCAGGACCTATGCTGTTCTTATTATATAGCTTCTTCATTTACTTAATTCTCAAACAAATTTCAGTTTCATGGACAATCTTAATCCTGACACCTTCACACAGATGGACCTTACCGATATCAAGGCCGTGATTCAACAGTGGATAGACGGTAAACATAAAGTCATGGAAAAGTTTACGTCCAAGGATCAAGAAAAATAATCATGGATAGACGGTAAACATAAAATCATGGAAACGTTTGCGTCCAAGCATCTACAAAAAGAAACAAAGTGATTGAATAGTTTAATTCCAAGGATCAAGAAAAGTAAACATAAAATCCTGGAAAAGTTTACTTCCAAAGATCAACAAAATTTTTAAAACATAAAGTCATGGAAATGTTCTGCGGATCAACAAAAATAAAAAAAAAAGTTATGGAAAAATTTGCGCCTAGGGATCAACAATAGTAAACATAAAGTTGTGGAAACGTTTACGTCCAAGAATCAACAATAGTAAACATAAAGTTGTGGAAAAGTTTACGTCCAAGGATCAACAATAGTAGACATAAAGTTATGGAAAAGTTAACGTCCAATGATCAACAAAAGTAGACATAAAGTTATGGAAAATTTTACGTCCAAGGATCAACAATAGTAGACATAAGGTTATGGAAAATTTTACGTCCAAGGATCAACAATAGTAGACATAAGGTTATGGAAAATTTTACGTCCAAGGATCAACAATAGTAGACATAAAGTTATGGAAAAGTTTACGCCCAAGGATAAACAAAAGTAATTCAGAGCAAAACTCATTTCAGTAGGGATTTTCGACCTTGCTCAAAGTCAATTTTTGTGGGTCGTCTGAATTGAAAGCTGCTGCTGATAACAAACTGGATGTTGATAAGGATAGAATTTAAGTACAAATTAGGACAAAAAGTATTCAGAAAAAAGGGGAAATTGCTAGTCATCAGCATTTTTCTTTTGCCTCAATGTTTTCCAAAGCTTGTTTTATTAGGGACGTCAAAACAAGGTATTGCTTGGGAATGGGGTCAAACAAAGGTCCTGATGGCTTTTGACCAACATGGATCCAGATCAGCATGTGTATACGCATAATCTGATCTGGATTTAAAATTTTACTCACATGTGCTACAAGTAGTTGTGAAAATTGTTGTTTAACATGGATTTTGTGAACCAGACCCTGTTTCAAGTTTCCTGACTGAATTTATATAAATGCAATGTGTTATTTGTAAGGTCTTGTTTTGAAAAAGGTTAAAGAGTAGCCAAAGCTTGTCACAATGAATGATCACTTTGGCGTGATATTGATTCGACTATCGTCTTTACATACAGTAATATTGACGAAAACTTTATTTAGTATTTAGCAATTTTTCTTCACGTTTATACTTTATTATTTACCTTTTCTATTAAATGTTTGTTTTGTCTCGTCTCTATAAAAATGCGTTTAGATAAGAAAAAATAAAATATTAAATAACTCCATACGCTACGTTGCTTTTTCATATTCTGAAATTTAGTTTAAATCGGGTCACGGCCATAACGCAGTTGGTAGATCAGTGAACTCTTACATATGCGATCCCAGGTTTGTTCTGTCATAAATTATCTCCCATCAAGGGATAGTAAATGATTAAACTACTTAGGCTAGTAACTGGGTGCTAGGAAAGGATGTTGCGGTATTACTGGTTCGAGAAATAACATAAATCCATGGTATTTAACGATGGGAATCCATTGTTAGGTGCTCCAGTCATCGCAATATAACCACAGCAGTTGGAGGAGGTTTTGAAACTCGTTAAATCTAGGAAAACTGAAAAGGTGAAAATGTCAGTTGTGTGTTGTTGGCACTATGTCAAATACGTCGAAGGATGTCCAAGTACCCTATACTTTTTATGCCCCCGTATCGAAGGATCGGGGGCATATTGTTTTACTCGTGTCCGCCTGCATGTCAGACTGTTTGTCCGAAAACTTAACATAAATTTGTCTTTTCCCCACATATGCTGAGTCAAAAAAGAAAGTGTGCACAGAGAATAACTTGAATTTCTATCGTTATTTTGAATATTAATATTATAATATTGGTATCAATTTAAAGATAATTCAATTGCCTATAAGTGGGTGTCTTTTGAAACTGTGTGAAATGGAATATTTCTTGTGTTTTTTCTACGATATTTAAGATAGGGGTCAATTTTAAAATTCACAAAACTTGCTGACGAACGCGGGGAGATAAAATAATGCAAATTTCTTGGGATTTTTGCTTCAATTTCTATTGTGACATGTCTTCAACGAATGACGGTAACCATGTGTGGTCTCACTGATCGAACGTATTGAATCATTTTATCGTTTGGAATTTCATTGCGTTCATATTGCAAGACGTATTCCACGTCCTCCATTTTTATAAGTGGACCTTAGATTTAGCGAAACTCAGGCGGAAAAGATGTTCGGCCCTACACCCCACTCAGGCCTAATTTTCACGCGTCCCGTGACGATAGCGATGTGCCTAATGAAGGCGTAACGTAAAATTTTGGCATATTGATAATGTGACAAACAAATGGTCTCAAATCTCTTATCGGCCATCTATCTGTCTTCGCGGATTTCCAATGTTGTTCACAAATGCTCGTTGTACTTGATTGCCATAAATGGTGTAGTTTCGAAACGTTGACGTATGGACGTCAACGTCATGTAACGAGCTTGACTAGTCATTGCTGCATTCGATTTATCAGACGGAAGCCTGTCAAAAATGTATCCTCTGTTTTTGGAAACATGATTACAAACGCATAATTTCATAATGATAACATTTAAACGACAACGAAACATTTTACGCCGATTCAAGACACTAGCAAAACTAACGTGTGAAATCCGTCGTGTTTACTAAGACGTAGCATCTTTGACTATACTGAATATTGGAATTTTATGTTTAATTTAGCTTTTATACAACTTGAAAACAGATTTAAGACAATAGAGTTTATCATTAAACGTTTGTTTTGATAAGCACGCGCAAAAAGGTGCTTACAGCGTTTGGTGATTTGCCAGACAATTTAATCCTCCAAAGGTGCTTCCCGTGTCAATGGACATGAGAAAGTTGAAAGCTTAACTCAGTCTAGAAGTTCGGTTAAGTTAATTGCAGCGGTTACGTAGATATACTAGGCAAAAAAGAAACGCAACTTCCTTTTCAATTCATTCTTACGCAAAGACAACAAATCAGATTTGAACAAAATGTAATACATCTAAAGCATTAACATTTCACCTTATAGATTCCACAAAATCTTGTTTGTAGTAAATTCCATTAATAAGAAAACACCCAGTTTACACCGGGCGTCAACACAGTTTGACAAAAAAGTGTATGTAGGTCGAAAAACACATTCTCTTTCGTTCAGTTTGGACCGATTTTCGAATGTTGTGAAGTCCATGCGATTTATTAGCGGTCTCCATTGCATTCTTAAACCTATCCCGTAGCTGGCGTTAACCTGATGATACGGTTCTGCCTAGACCACGGTGGATAATCACGTGATGCAACAATTTCAGAAAATCTTTAACAACTTTGTTAAAAATTGACCGATTTGAATTCGGTTTGAAGCAGAGAAGATGGACAGCCGTCACGCATTAGATGAGCGTGAAAACCGTTAAACTTGTAAAAAAGTTATTGAAGATAAACCAAATTTTGTGTTTAGCTTCAATAACTTTTTCATCAGTTGATTTTTCAAAAATCCACGCTTCCAGGTTATTCCTGACATTTTCCCGCCTTCTCTGCTTCAAACCGAATTCAAATTGGTCAAGTATTGACAAAGTTATCGAAGATTACCGGGAATTCTAAGTCACGTGATTATACACCGTGCAGACGTCATATTTCTCGCACGTCCGCTCCGTGCTCGTTCAGTTGTGGTCCCATTGAGAGCCAACAGCGTAAACATTCGAAAATGTGTCAATTTGTTGCCCAATCAATGCTTTGCAACAACATTTTGACTTTTTCAAACAAACAAAATCCGTACTGCAGACTGGCGCTGATTTAGGCACAGCCGTGCTATGCGTAGGGTAGTGAGAAGTCTATGAACGCTTTGGCATCTTCTTGGTCTATGTTTTAGCTTGTGTTTGAAGAAAATTTGTTATGATAGTAGTCATTTAGAAACCACGACAGGGGGAAATCAGTTTTTAACAATTTACTATGAATCACGTGATGAATTTACGACATCTGAAAAAATGACACAATATCTATGCGTATGGATGCAGGTATATTAAAAATGTACTCAATATCCATTAAAAACATATTTTGTCAAAAATATTACGAAAAATTGGGGTTGCGTATCTTTTTTGTTCTAGTATATATTAAGTAGAAGTATGCACTTTTTCTTTTTTGACTCAGTATATATTCAACATACAATGCTCAAATTTGGTGTGTGACTCTCTTTCAATGCTATCCATCTCACGGTGGATAACCCACGTGACTTTTGGGAAGCGTTAACACCGAAAAATCGTCCGCTTCAAGGTATGTTTTGTTTAATTTCTTAGCTAATACCCTATTGATTTTGACGAGATAAAGTGCACGGAACGCACATTTGAGAGGGCTATCCACGTTTGTAACTCACTCTGCTCCGAATCCCGTGGTTTCTTCAAACATTCAAGCGAAAGTTTTTTCAGTGCATGTGAACGCTTCCCACTTTCGCTTTGCACTTATAAACACCTTGGCTCGAATGTTTGAAGAAACCACTGGATTTGGAGCAGAGTGAGTTAAAGCCAGGAATAGCCATTTTAAAGGCGCGTTCCGTGCACTTTATCTCATCAAATTCAATAGAGAATAAGCTGAGAAATAAAACAAAACATACCTTGAAGCGGACGATTTTTCCGTGTGGACGCTTTCCAAAAGTCACGTGGGTTACCCACCGTGCATCTGTTCCATGCAATATGACGTTCCTCAAGGTCATCCTTTAACCCTTATCAACCATTTACACAAAAAAAACTTATCATTTTAGAAAAATGGCTTTTTTTGCGGGCATTCGAGTTTCACAAACACATCTAGTTTTTTTTTAAACCATTGTCAGATTTCGTTTTATCTCTGAAAGGCAAGATCATGGAATGTCATTGGTTGATACTTTCGACTTTCACCTTTCATCAGTATGACGTACCTATCCAACGGCACGTTTCCGCACTTGCTATCGTTTAGGAAAGTAAGTTGTTTTTCTGTCCAAACCCACATCGCGTTTACGTTAAAGTCGGCCGTTAAGGTAAGTTTGGAGAGCGGCCATGTGACTTGCAAATTTTGTGTTTATTCTGCGGCACAAAATGCTAATGCTACAATTTACATCGAATTTTGAAAGCGAAGCATTCCCCTTTTTGTGATGATGAATGTCAAATGACGTATTTCATTGTTCTAAATACATGTATAAACATATGCCAGAAAATTTTAGTATTGTTTTTTGAATCATTGATATTTTTGTCATAATTACGCTAAAACAGGGCTGTAGGGGTAAGATAAAGTCAAATATCTTTTTTTTGCGTAGAAAGGTGTGTTTTTTTTGTAAAAATAGCTCTTGGTATTATCTTCAAAATATCCAAAAAACAAAAAATATTCATCGGTATTTTTTTGGTGAATTCAAAAAAAGTTGCAAAGTTGTCTAAATAAAATGTGATTTTTTCCAGAAAATGATTTTAAAATGTTTCTTTCAATCATTCCATCACATTTATGCATATGTTAAGTCTCTAAATTAATATAACATTTGAAATTATCCATTCAGAATAACTTTCTATATGACTTTAAAACATAAGGGTAATTTTGCGAAAATGGTAATTACTTGTCAAGGGCAGATAACTCTGACACGAAAACGAGTCCGGAAACGTACCCTGATTCTTTTATATTTTGTTCAGGAAATGTTACTTTACAACATATGTGCAAATAAGAAAAATTCATTGGGTGGATAGAAAGTAAGCCCCGAGTCCAAACTTACCTTAATTTCCACACCATTACCAGTAGCACGTATTCACACAAGTAGGAAGGTGGTAATTAATCCATTAGCAGATTGCAAAATTTTAGACTGGTCGAAATTCGAAGACGTTTCAAACAATTTTAATGGAACGAAATTTAAACTTATTCTTCCTTTATTTGGATAGAAAACATTGTGGTAAATGAAGAAATTGCTTGTCACAAGCAATTTCTTCATTTTCCACAATGTTTTCCAGAGCCGTTTTGATATTGGGAGTCAAAAAGAGTCAATGTGTAGGAAGATGATAATTATGGATGGGCCAAAATTTCACCTTCAGAAGGATGGCGTGCATAGTCTTCAGGAACGCCAGCCCTATTGTTTTGGAAGGGTTTACCAAAATTCAAAACAACATGGGGTTTAATCCGAGTTTTCTCTGATGAAATTCGCTCTCTCATATGTTTATAATGCTCATTTACATGAGTAGATGAGCGACATCAACATATCAAAGAGCGAATTTCATCAGAGAAAACTCGGATTACATGGGGTTTAGACGTCCCATATTGAAAGGTACCGGGATAACATTGAGGCAAAGGAAAGTGCTCATGATCAGCATTTTTCTTCTTTTTGTATGCTTTACCGTACACAAATATATTTTAACATCATCCAGTTTGTCATCTGTAGCTTGAAAAGGGGTTCAACTAATTTGCTGTTCAAACTGTTTCTAAAACACGACAAAAAGATGTATAGCGGACGAGAATTGACCTGGCAGAGCAGCCCATGCTAATCGAATGGAATGGTCTGCCAGGTCAATTCTCGTCCGCTATATTTATGTAAAATATTACAAAGAAAATTTTAGGCAAAAGGATAAAATACTGATTATCAGCATTCTTTCTTTTGTATCGTTTAGATTTCTTTTATCGCTGTTTTTCTTCAAAAACCTCGTATCTGCAACTTAAAACAAGCTGCAGATACGAGGTTTTCGCAGAAAAGCGACGATATGTAAAAGTTGCCCGTTAACTCGAACGAATTTGTCAACAGCACGTTTTCACACAAGTAGGAAGACGATAATTATGGATGGGCCGAAGTTTCACCTTCTGAGGGATGACGTGCGTATTCTTTAATTTAAAGAATTACCGACTATGTTGTTCGGGAAAGGTTCAACCATTTTCCAAACAAAGCCTGGTTTTGATGTCTCTAATAGATAACCGGGATAACATTGACATAAAAGAAAATGCTCATAATAAGCATTTTCTTCTTTTGTCTCGACATTTTCTATGCTTTACTGTTCACATAATCACGTTTGATACCACCCAAATTGTAATCTTATACACTAACAGTCCTAATTCTGGCCGTTTGGTAATGACGTCGCGCACGCTATTGGGGAACTTTTCAAAAAACGCTACTCTCTGCGATTCATAACTGAATTTTTCAAGAACCGTTTTCCTTCCTTGCACTTTATTATATGTCAAAATAACCGTGAAACCATGATCTTTTTCAATGACATACTCTTCTCAGGTTGTTAGTTTGTATAAACTTGCCAGGGAGACTTTTTGTTCGTAAATTCGGCGAAAAAAACGCGTGTAACATGTAACATAAATTTTCAACGGCGACGGATATTTATAAACAAATTTGCGATTAAGTAACGTAAAACACATTGAAAAGTATACGGGTGTGTCACAATCAGATGTACATCCTGTACCTGCCTCATGTTATAGGGTTCCAGTTGACATACAAATCAATATAACAACACAAATTTGATCTTATATTAATCGCAAAATGATTGTTATGTTATGTTCCAAATCTTAGGAAGAATGCATTAGCGGTAAAAAAGTTATTGCAATAAATATATTGAAAAAATGGGGTAAAAATGAAAAAAATGATGTTTCATTTGAATTTTCCTTATTTTCCACTTTAGAATTTTGTATGAAATTGTTCTATTATTCTACATGACATGCAGCATTCAGTTAGAGAAATTATTCAGCTTTTATCTGCAGGTTATTTTATGAAGATGCAATCAGAATTGATTGATTTATTACAAAAATACCGAGACCACCCTTTCGTTATATAATTTCACTTTCGTAGATGGTCTTTTACAGTGCGAAAAAAAGTTAACTTCTGACTTACAGAATTTTCTTATTTTCATTTTTCTTTTGAAAAAAGACATGTAACTAAAAATTTGAATTGAAATGTTCGTAATGAATCAAAGGGTAACTAAGCTATTTGGGCAAGAAGCTCGTTGACCTAAAATGTCCTGTCCGTAGACACGCTTTAACAACGTGATTTTTAAGCAATATCACTACAGATTGTGACAAAAGATTCTTTAGCTGTTAGCAAATCTATAAAATTACAATGGCGTGAAATTTTATCAAATTGTATTGAGTACTTTATTTTTTATGTACAATAACAGAAATGTCTTGTCCGTAGACAAAATGTCTTGTCCGTAGACAGGTGTAAAATAGCTTCTTAAATGGACACAGTCTTTGTTAGCTGATATTGTAGACATGTTTCTGCTAAATAATTGTGCTTTTCCTTGAAAGAACTGTATTTTTAGTGAAAGTAATGTCAAAGAGTGGCTCACAGGCAAAATTAAATGCGTCTACGGACAAGACAGAATTTCATAACAGATATTATGAGTACCTCATGCCGCATTTTAATCATCATTTTTTATGTGTATTTCATTATTGTTGGCATCCAACAGCCAAAATCAATAAAAAGAAACCTTCACAAGACCCTTTTTCCAAATTGGGTACTGTACATTGAGGTATAAAGAACAATTTAATGCTGATAAACACCATATTTTGCTTTCTTAACCTTTTCTATCATTTTAAATTAAACGTTTAATAATAAACTATATAAATTGATAAATGTTTCCTGATGTTTAGGTCTCTAAAAGAGAAAAGGAGAAAGGTTTTGAAACACCAAAGGCAAATAAATAGCATATTGAATAGATTATTTACCAGCGGTTTCCTTCCCCCCTGCATTTACTACCATACATGTATCTCAATTAAAATTCCAACTCCCATAAACGCTATTCTATTTACAATATCCCCCAAAATCACAACTTTGACTTTTTGCTGCAGACGACGATATGATATATGATCGTTTAGTTGAAATTCTTGTATAAAAACATAGCAAAGAAGATATTGATGAAAAATAAGAAATAATCTGTTTTGCTAGCACTCCCTTCTTTTGTCATGTTTTTCATGCTCTTTTAGTACAGGCGTCAAAACCCAATCTTGTTCGGGAAATGGTTAACATTCATATTCATTAAAATAATTAATGCTGAATTTTTAAGTTTAAATTGATATGTGAATTTTTCATGCTTGTGTCTTAAACAATAGCTAAGTATTTGTAGCTCATCTGGCCGTATAGTGCTCTAGTTAAGGTATTGCGGGCTATCAATGTCCGTCATCTGTCCGTTTGTCCGAATGTCTGTTCAACAGTTCAATAACTGCTCGAAATTTGTACCTTTCTTGTTTAAAGTTTATTCCCTTAAAATGAAAAGTTTTGGTGTTGTTTATTGTCAATTAAATATGATATTAATACCGTTGAACTGTAATCATTGTTAAAATGTCCAGTCCGTAGACAATGTTCAATGCAAATACGACCAACTTCAACAGTCATTATTTCTGTAAGTATTCGTATTAGGATAACACATGTATATATCATTTTAAAGAAAATTGAAATTCCTGTCAATATTTATTACTTTCAGGGCTGTACAGACAATACTGAATGAAAATAGAAAACTTAAAGATGTCATTTCATGCCTAATTTAGATAAAATGTGAGAAAATCAGATTTTTTTCAAAATAAATACGTCATCGTCACTTTGTTTTGCATGTCATTTGAAAGCTTAGTCTGTGAGTGTTATGATGTAAAATGTTTTCTCCATTTCGAATGAAATTGATATTTCTAAATATGTGTAAGAAATTATATGCAACCTACTTTTTTCTCTCTAAAATCCCAAGTTTAACATGTAAAATAATTTAAATCCTTAAGTCTGTGGAAGAAATATTATTATTTTCATGAAGATATATTATTTAGCTTTCAGAAAAATATTGTCTCTTTTGTATTCATTGACTTTGAAAAATCACCCTTGGTGAAACATAGTTTGCACATCTGATTGTGACACACCCGATATGATATGACAGTGGAAATACTGTAGAATATTTTGCCGAACGGAAATCAAATTTCGATGTCGATTACGCAAATAAGCCCAGTTTGTTCACCAAAAATCGCAGTGTAACAATTAGAATTACGTCGCAGAAAAAATGAAAATTTCGTTTGATATTTTGTGAATTAATGGCTGAAATGCAACAAAACTTGATACAAGAAATATTATTTTTCTCTATTTCTATAATATATACAAGAAAATTAGTTAGCATAATAAACGAAGCATTAATGATATAAAATGCGTGTGGACAGAAATTGTTTCAGGTCGTTGAAAACTCTACTTTTTTACCCTTTAGAGTTTGAAAAATACCGGTTCCCTTATGCATACAACAATTTAATTTCAATATGAAAATATTATTTTTTTCTTGTTTGTCATATCAAAATTTCAGCGCAAAATGATAAAACGTAAAAAAGATGTTCAAATTTGTTCGTGTGGACAGAAATTTTATAAACGTAAACTTTTTTTAATTGGCGTAACCTTAAAAGTAACTATTTGGCGCATTTTAAGACGAAAATAAAACGAATCAAAGTGGCGTTTAAGCTTAAAAGTGCAAAAGACAGAAAAAGTGGAGAATTTCTTAAAACATGGTCTTGTCTTTTTAAATCACATTAGTTTGTACAGAGAGTAAGCATTAAAAGCACAACACAACCGTCTACGTAAAAACGTCAACGTTCCGCAATTATTAGAATTATGACGTTCGCTAGTTTGACGTTACATTTAGTTCCCCAATATCGTGCGCGACGTCTAATGGGTTAAGCTTATTTTCTGTTCAAACTGTTTCTAATAAAATTGATCATGAGACATTTCCCTATTTGGGATTCGATTACATTAAACCATTGAACCTTTTCAATCTGAATTGGGTAAATTTAAGGTTTTCGCCCCACTCAACGGCTTATGTCATATTTACTGTGCAAAAAAAGTTTAGCACACTCGGAAAATGTCGGCTCCCAGTTAAAAGCTATAGCGAAATCTTTAAAAGGAAAACAAAACTTTGATTGCGCATTCATTTTGCTGACGTTTCCTGAAAATTTTGTGTCAAAACTGTAAAATGTTAACTTGATATCTTACGTTAAAGTGTATAGGGGTCAGACATCGAAAGTCCAGCAAATTTCAATATCGGGTAAATTCACCAGCAATTGCTTTGATCGCCATAAAACGACTTCCAATGCAGCAGACAAGCTTTCTGGCTAAACATAGGGGAATTCTGCTCCATTAATATTGCAGAGGACGCTCAAAGTCAATGACGTTACAGACTTCATGGCTTTCGCTAGCCTGGCCTCAAAAATGACATGTACAAAGTGATACGTCTGTAAACACTAAATAGGACATCACTCCAATGTCTCCTGGTTCCATAGCAACGTGTCCATACCCACTGACGCATTGCCTGTCGACGCCTCAACGTCACTGGCGTAAGGTGGCAGGCTTTGATGCAAGCTATGTAGGAACTATCTCGGACAGTCTCCTCACCAGCTGCAGTGCCTGTGACATCCTAGAGGAATCGGGCTAACTTCCTTCTAGACGGACATCTGTTACATCGTCAGGACGTCACAATGAAACTATCCTCTTTAAACGTCGTTTTACGCGATCTGTAAGATTTATGTCGATCATTCGCGACAAAACCTGCACCAATTCTGTACCGTAGGAGTCTGACTGTCGATTTATGCCTATTGAAATGCAAAGCGACACCTCTAACGGGCATGCCTCATTGGAGCATACTAAGAGCCCCTCGCGTTGACCTAACGTCATTATTTTTCGCCTTGCAATTATCAGTTTCAAAGAATGTGTAATAGTTAAATTGATTCTGCTAAAAGATATGTGCAATCGTGTGTTTTGGTCAAGCTAGAAAATATCGATGACACTGCACACGTGACGCACGTGGCTTTTGCGTATCTGGATTTCGTCCAATATCCTGACTGTTCATTCCACACACGCACTGTATGTGTGATGGTTGGCAATCGGAACAACTTTATAACATAAAACAATTCTTATGTAATTATCAGAAACTGAAAAAATAATTTGTTTCAAAACGTGCTTAATTTTTTGCACAGTATAGAGTCGAGACATCGGTGTAAAATAAAAGACTGGAGAGGCGCAGATTCGAACCTGCGCACTGTGTTACAAGTCCAGCGCGTTACTTCTGGCATTTTGGTAAAATAACAAAATATTGAGAAATGTTCTATTATATTGACTCGTATATGATAGAAACACAGTTCCAACAAATAAGTTTTCAATGTCAATTATACACAATCATTCATGCAACATGCTGCTAAATAAATAAATATTTCATTTCAATTCAATAAAATAAATCATTGATATATATACCTCACGATAACTGACCTGGCAGAGCATCCATATCCTGTACCTAGGAAATCTCTACCATGTCATTTGTCGTAAGCTATACCATCAGTGAGGATAACGTTCAATTTTTGATGAAAGTACTATCTCTGGTTGCTTCTTTATTGGTGGAGTGCTTCTTGTCTTTCTGAGCAGTGTTTGTCTTTAAAGACTGAGTGCGTCTCGGTAGAGCTGTCTTCAATCTACCATTTTGTCTAGTGTTAGCACTATTCGCCTTGTTTTCAGCAACATCACTAGATTTTGAGTCTTGTTTTGTGACAACGCTAGTTTTGGGCGAGTTTGCTTTAGACGTTTCAAAGTGTGGATTTTTTCTACCTGTTTCCGTTGGATTTGCTGTGCTTTGTCTCTTTGCTGCATCGGTGGTATTAAGTGCTTTTGAAAAAGACGATGGAGAAGTTACCGGTATTTTGTCATTTGACTTAGTATCGGTTCTTCTTGATGTTGGTGTAACTGCTTGTTTTGATGTCGTGCTCTGAATTGATTTTCTTCTTTTGGTGTCCAGTGTGTCTTGTCTCGATAAGTTTGTCCGAGATACTCGTGTTGGCACTGTCTGTGATGGACCAGTTTTAGAAACAGGCCGACTCTTTGAATCATTCTCCTTTCCTACAGTTATACTTTGACTTCGTTTTGGTTCCGAGGCCGATCGCTGCCCCGTTCGATCGACGAATGACCTTTCTATTCTGCTTTTATGCGGTTGGCTGCTTGTAGGAAAGGGGCTCCCATTGTCTTTCACTGAAAGTACACTAGAGGTACGACCAACGTTGTTTGGTGTGATACTCTTTTTATCTTGTGATGATATATCTTCTTTTAAGCTTCTTCTCGAGAGGACAGTACTTTTTACCCTGTCTTTTTCTTTAATAATTGGATCGGATTTAGCTCCGTCTATTCTCGATTGGCCGCCATCTTTCCCAGTGGGTATATCGAATCTCGACCAGCCTGCTCCAGAATGACCCCTCTCACTAAACATGGTCAGTTGTTTAGCCTGGACATTCGGACGTATACTCAGAGAGCTTCCAGGTTTGTCTAATTGGTTCTGTGTCCTCTGCTGTCCTCCAGTTTGACTTACAACAGTACGGCTCATTGATCTTGGATGCTGTCCACTAGTAGCGAATCTGCGATCAACTACCGACTGCGGAGTGTGTCTCTTATTTTCTTCATTGCCTACTAGAGGCGAGTCTTCTGCTTTCTTATTTTGCTGTTTCGAAACTCTTCCACCTGAGTCATTATGTTGTAAACCAGAATTTCCACGACTCTGCAAGGATCTAAAGCTCTTACTTCTAGCTACTTCTTGGGACTTCATTTCAGTCTCCTTTGCTGTGAAACTTTGATGTCTTGACACTTGAGGTACTTGTTTTGGTACAGGTTTTGAGACTTTTGCTGTATGTCCTCGAATACTAGTCATGGACGAGAACGAACTCTGCAGTGGTCGCCTTTCATCCATACGTCTTTGTAACTTGGTATGGGCTATCTTTACCTGTAATGTAATAGTATTTTTAATCCGTTGCCAAACCACAAACATTAGACTGCTCCAAATTCAACGATGTTGCATACGACAATTTCAAGTGAATGAAATTTAAAAAAAAGATCGGTCATTTTGGGTGGAAATGAAGAAATTGCTTGTCACAAGCAATTTTTTCATTTACCACAATGTTTTCCAAAATTAGGTTATTAACTTGTAGGGAGTCAAAAAGAGTCACTGTGTGGTAGTGGGTTAATGATTTCTAAAATAACATGTTTTTTTTACAATTCGTGTATAGAAAGCTTGAGGAAATATTACGTAGAAGATGTCGGTAATGAATAAAGGTGTTTCTCTTTTCTGTGGCATAAAGCGACCTACAAATGACACATAACAAAGGCACTTCAAAGAATTTACAAACAGATAACGAAAAGTTGTCCTAAATGGCCGAAGTTTATGAATGAATGATAAATGATGAACCAATATGCGTATTAACAATGATTTTACCCATTGGTAGTAAGCGGCGGCCGTGTTGTCAATTCTCCTAATATCATCTTCAGAATAAGTCTGTAGCACTTCTTGTACTTGTTCGAGGGTGTGTTGGTCTACTGAGACTATCTCTATCTCTATGGCGTCCATGTCCAGATAGTTCTCCAGCCTCGCCATTTCCACTAATGTGGTGTCCTTGTTTCGGAGGAGCATCTTTATCTGGGTCCAGTCCTGCAAATTAAAATGGCAGTATTTTTTCAACTTTTTCATTTTTGTCATGTCATCTCTACCAAGGTTGTGTCCTTGATTCAGAGTAGCATCTTTATCTGCGTCCAGTCCTGTAATTTCAAATGGTAACATTATTTAGCAACCTTTTCTCGGGCGAATAAAGCATAGATCAAAGTAAAAAGAGCTACATGTGATACTAGTATTATGATAGATCTAAAGTAACATGTGAAGGCTAATAGCGAGAAGATAAAATTTATGTTTCTGAATGAAAAAGAGAGAAAAAAGATGACTTATTTATGAAATAATAACAAGTTTAGCGGTCTTTATTGTGCAAATAAAACCCAATGTGCGACGGACTACATGTGTAGGTAAAAACCGAGGCGCACAGCGCCGAGGTATTTTCCATAACATGTAGTCCAGAGCACAGAGGTTTTTATTGCGCAATAAAGACCGCTAAACTTGTTATTATCTCCATTATAACACTCTAAATAACAAAACGCACACTCGAAATGTGTTATTTTGTGGAAATTCTGTCATGAACTAGTTTTCGGCGTAGGAAACGCATTGGCGGTCAAGTGACGTCATTAATGACGTCATTTGACGTTACCTTGACGCCACGTGATGTTTTGGCGCATACACAAAGCATAATTACATAAAGTCTTTATTGGTCAAATAAAACCCGATGCATTTCTTCTTTTGCTATATATGAATTTTATGGTAGTGTGTTATAATGGTTATTAACATTTTTTTCTTCGCATTCTTCTACATTTACCACTTTCCAGTTATTTTGAGGACAGCAGGGCAGTCAATTGATAGCTGTAAGTACTAAGAATTAATAACTTGGTAATGTTATGCCCTGCTGTCGCTCTTTGACATTTACTTCGAGTACGATATATTACGAACGCTTTCCAGAAAACGCCACTCCTCTGAATTGAGAAATATATATTACGAGTATAATACATGATTAAAATATACATCTTTGATAAAGTTTGTTCTGGCTCTCGAAAAAGATTCGCAACTACACGCAATTGTAACAAGACAGTCTTACGTGTACAGGTTTTTACATTGTCGTTGAATTACTTACAGTCATAAATTCCTGCGACACTCCAAGTAGCATGTACATGGACATGATCACGTATTTCACAGGTTGTTTTGGTTGACGTAGTTGACCTAGTTCCATCAGAGAAACTCGGTCAATGTCTGGTATCCTGGACGTCCATCCATCTTTGTCTAGTGCTAAGATCTCTTTTAGATGATGCTTTAATCGTCTGGTCTCTTTCTCAAACAACCGCTTTAAATTGGCATTTTCTACTTTCTCAATAGCTACTTCAATTTTATCTATGCGTTTTACTAGCGAAGCAGCTTTCAAAACTAAAAAGACATGGCATTAGACAATTATAAAGAATCGTGGCATAACCTTTACATGTTCATGAAATGTCAATGTTCATGTGATATAGGATTGCGCTTGCTCATCCATCTTTTAACGACGTATATGATGCCCTTATGCTTTGTCAATGAATAAAAGAGAATAATTTTATAGTATTAAGAATACAATAGAAATTCGTTACTCATCTGTCATCATCATTAGTGAATGATGAAAAGAATACTATTGGTTCCATTTTTAAGACAAGACATATACAAAAAACATAAAGACTCATTTATTTACAAGTAAGAAAAAAGTACGACCTTGTTTTTACATTTCACAACTATATTAATCACTCATTTTATTGAAAAGTTGCAGCGGATAGGTACAACCTGATTATAACACAATGTTTAGGTGCTGATGCTAGTTTACCTTCTTTGCACTGCAAGTATTGCAGCCGTTTCTCAGCGGCGGTGACTTCTGGGTCTCCCAGTGGTAACGCGCTCTCCTCGCACGTCCGTAACGCCGACGTTAACGTTGATATATCGGTGGTCATCATCGCTTCTGATAGTAACCTTCTAGCCTTACGCTGGTAGAAGTTCTGAAATGAACGGGATATCGTCGTTTTCCAACGAAAACATCTAAACTGCACCTTGTTTAAGCTGCAGTTATAATATTTCCGCTGAAAAGCATCCATATGTTACGAACTGGATAATGTCTCTTTGTAAAAGAACCTCGGAAAACTGTGCCTCGTGGGTCCTGCGCCAAAATTTATTTCATGAACAAGGGCATGTTTTTACACGAAAGTCGTCGAAAATTTTTCAAATGATAAATTGGTCTTCGGCATTTAAATATTACCGTGGGATGCACGAAACTGCGATTAGCTTTCGCTCGCACATACATGTTAAGGACCCATAAAGGATTTCATTTGATTTACTTTTATTATTCTTTTTTCTTAATCAGAACTAGTCGTATTTGACGTTCACATTTCATTGTCATAAAAAAAACTCATTTACCTCTCGTATCTGTGTTGTTTCCGTTTGAACTAGGTAGTTGCACGCATTCTCGAATTGGCTTTCAAACAATATGTCTATTTTCAGGCCGTATTCCCCCTCTTTCAAACTCTTTATACTTATTCTAAGTTCTAAAACATCATTTACATCAATTATTTCGTACTCAAGAAAATCCTCTAGAACACCTGGACGAATTCTGAAATGCCTTAAACTAATATCAAAATCCGCCTTTTCTTTTAGGATGAAATGAACTATTGTGACGTCATCAAAGGGTAACCGAATTACACTGTTTTCATGCGAGGGCACATATAGTCCGTAGTTTTCTGCGATGGGACCAGGTCCCCAACCCACAACTCCTGGATCAAAAGGTAATGGATCGGGTTTAGGAAGGATGGATTCACAAATTAGCATCACTTCCATTATCCATGGTGGATTGTTTCCATATTCTGAATAAAGTCCGCCGAATAATCTCAACTTGTATATGCCGATTTTTGAGAAACGCACTTCAAATATAACCTTATCGTTCAATTTTGATACGAACACATATTGTTGAAAACCATTTTCCTTGGCATCTTCTCCATTATTGTTTATCTCACTGATGTTGTCAAACTTTTCACTGAATTCATAACCGAAAACGAGCTCAGAACCAGCATTTTCAGTAAAACCGATCACGATTTCTACTGGTTCACCGTCAGTAGATTCCAGAACACATTCATCTAAACTGAGCAAACGAAATTCATTCGTAAAGAATGCCGGGCGAATATAAGATCGAGATACAAAAGTGTCAAAGGATAGAGGTTCGTCTAGCAGTTGCCATTTTGGGTCGTCCGGAAAGTGTCTGTAAATGAACTCCTCCGGTTTTGTAAAGATGAAATAGTCATTGTAAGAGAAGTGGACGATGCCATTGTTGGTGTTATTGACATCTCGTCGAGAGCTACCCTGACTCTCGATCCGCATCCAGCCACCGCGCCGCCGTCCTGCCAGACTCTTACATACCCACAGTGGGTGTACCTGTAGGATAGAGTAGTAAATCTTAAGTCAAACCTGTCCTAAAATAGCCTTTTATAAGGTTGGTCCTATTTGAAGGGAGTTTTAAATGACGAAACAATTCATACAATATATTAAAAGAAGACAATGTGTATAATGTAGCACAGAAGGTATTGAAGCTAAAATAGAAAATGCTAACCATTGCGTCAATGTTTTCCAATGTGTTTTCTTTTATATACGTCAAAATCATGTCTTGTTTGGCAAAGGGTAAGACTGTATTTTAACATTTTTCTTCAATCATATCATCGAGCTCGTGCCTTGTGAAGACTTCTACTTGTTCTCATGAATAAGCGTGTTCCGTTAGAGAGTTTGGAAGTTATCTGTTCTAAGTGTAAATATGGTACAAAAGCCTCAAATACCTCAAATTTGTTTATAAGTGATAAATCAACTTCTGATTAAGATATTGTATCTCAATTTAAAAAAGCAGTTGTGACTGTAAATGAAATCCACCATTATGATTAGTGCAAACTTTAATACTTACAAGTCTCCAACCATCGTCTATGTAGACGGCATTCCAAGTATTACGCAAATCCTCCGTCGGTTCCTCTCCGACGTCATAGCCAGCGCCTTTCGACACACCGTTGATAATGACACATTTGATATCAGCAGCCCTGTATACAAAAATATAATAAATTCAAAAATTAATTAGAATGATAGATGAAAACTAAAAGGTTAACAAATTACTTGATATGAGTGGTGATAAAAAGAATTCTAGAAAAAGTAAACTTCACAGTAACTAAGTAATGCTTTATGGAATTGAATTTCACACATGCTTTGAAGTAACTTACACAAAATAATATAAACATAGTTAAAAGGTATTAAGTTGAAATATTCGATTTTTTTCACTTTGTTGTCTGGTCTATACGACTCGGACTAAACATTAAAACATGTTCTTGAAACACTGCCTAAATGTGTTATAAGTTCTGATATCCTTAAGTTATTCGCTGTGGGCAAAAATGTGCTTTAAACTTACTTCTAATGATTACAAACGAAGAAAGTGTTACCTGCAAAGTAAGGCAAAAAAGCCCGGGTAGGTTCCCTTGCCCTCTTGTATCAGTTGAATATATCCGTTGGGTGTATCAGGATTGAAGCACTTTTCACCGAAATCTATCCGCCCAATCTGTTGTTTACACATCCAAGCAAGGATGACCTTGACCTTGATTGCGTCACTTCTGAAGTTGAGCGTCAGGTCTTTCACGAGTGATTTGAATGAGCCAGCTTTGTGGTCCTTGTGCTACAATGGACAAGTAGATAATAACACAGATATTAATTGTGATTTTGAGACAGACCCTTTGACAGAAATTTGAGACCAGCATGTATCCAGATCAGTCTGACACGCACAGTCAGAGGCGCGTTCTTTAGAGCGATTTTTTTTAAGATTTCTCAAGATGTTTTGGATAGACCGTTTTTAAGACCGACACTTTGACCGAGTTGTTCCGAATGCTCCATATTTATACAAATGACGTCATCATGACGTCATTTGTATAAAGTATGAAGCATTCGGAACACCGCGGTTCATGAATTATGGAGCGTTCGGAACAACTCGGTCAAATCTATTTTAAATTGTTTATACAGAATTGACCAATGGGTTCCGCAAGAAGTATAGGGCAATGGCGCCTCACATTTTGCGTCTTAAAAATCTTGTTCTAAAGAACGCTTTATCCAACAGTATCTTAAGAAATCTCAAGATATCTCAAGAAATCTCGCTCTAAAGAACTCACCTCTGATGTTCCCTAAAATCTCCTTCACCCCAAGAAAGAACTATATCTTATCATAAGTAAAAACATTCACTACCTAGGTTGTTAAAATGTATTATTTGGAAAAGGGGCATGAATGAATAACATAGAACCAGTTAGCACTATGTGTATATGCAGAACCTTGTATTTGGATCAAAATAACTCTTTTACAGCTGATACGAATGCTTAAAGGCTAGAAGAAAATATTTTGTTTAATGGTAAAATTATGTCCTTTGTGCAGCAGGGGCCCGTTTTATAAAAAAAAGTCGCATCTTAGCTACGACCTTACGTAAGTCGTAACTTACGTCCTGGACTTACGTCTTTTTGAAAAACCCGTTTTATCAACGCGGTCGTAACTCAAACGTCTTAGCTGCGACTTTCAAGTGTCGTAACTCGTTTCTAGCTTTACGCGTTGGTTTCGAATTTCCCGAACTATGTCATTTTCATTCGAAAACTCGGAGTTTATCGCCTAAATCACAAAGTCTTCCAGTCTAATCTGGTAAAACCCGGCGTCTAAAAATAACTCGACATATTTAGTTTGCAAATTATCCTTTAGTTTTTTTGTACAGGTGGTTAATTTGGTTCTTTTTCATGCAATATATAGAACAAAAGCCCAATTTCAATCTGCAGGGTGTCATTTGACCCTTTTCAAGCTATTTTATGTCTTATTTTGCTACTTTCAGTGTTGTTATGCCGGCGGCTTTTTTCAATTTTCCGAGCGGAAAGCGAAAGTACGAAAAACAGGTTTCACAAGTTTGTTCAGGACCCCCCTTGAATTTGGCAAAAAAAAGGGTTATCTAAAAGATTACTGGTTATGTTCCAAATAAGCTGCGGCATTCGTCCCTGTGTGCCACGACAAACCGTTGTTATATTTCGTCCTTCGTGGTATGATATGTATCTGCATGCACGGAGCCAGAGGGAAGTCCTGACACCCCCCCCCCCCCCCCCTGGGAAAAATACCTGGATCCGCGCCTGTTACTACTGTACTACGACACGGAAAACGTTTTCTCCATTCCCACAATGCTTCCCAAAACGTTTATTATTAGATATATTGACGTTACCTAAATGAGAAAAATGTCCCGTAGGATTTTCTAATTTTTTATGAATCTTGAGATAGGATAAAATGACATAAACATAGACTGTTCCATGTTGACAGTTGCTGTGGGTGACAAAATCAATGTTACCAAACATTTGGAAATATGTCTCATAGCATGGAAAGCATTGACAAAAAATGGATTTTCTTCTTTTTCGGCAATGCTTTCAATTCCAATCTTGACCGTGGACATCAAAACCAGGCCTTGTTCTGGAAAGGTTTAATGTAAATTTGATAGATTTTTTAATTTCCAACACTGTGGACAAATGGACAGCAGCACTGACCACAAGAGTACATCGACAAGTACTACCGATTTACAAAATCTCTTTGATTCGAGACAGTCATTTAGAAATACATAGACGATACTAACCCTTTTCCAAAAGACATTTTTCTTAAACTTATGCAAATTGAAAATGTGTTACAGGTACCAAAAATATTCAAGAACGCGTATTAAAAAGAGGACATGTTGATCACCAGCTTGTTCGTCTTTTCTCTCAATGTTTTCCAAAAGTTTCAACAGGGACGTCAATATCAGGCATTTGATTGACGGAAAACATGTAGCATTTTATAAGATCCTTAAGTTTGTTCTTACTCGAATCCACAGGGTAACATTGTATCTGGTAAATGCACAAAAAGTGCGGTGGGATCTAAAAAAGGAGCCCTAATAAGCCTTTTGCTCTGCATAGATCCTGACAAACCTGCATTCACAATAAGTCTGAGCAAGATCCATATTGTTCTTTAATACCCTCGGCATGGCCTGTAGCAATTGTTAGACAGCAGAATGTATCCTGATCAGAATACATTTAGGCAAAGATTAGTGTAGAACTTAAAGCAAAATGTTAAAAGAGCCCTTTTTCCAGATCCTGACTTACACTCATCATAAACAAGTTACAAAGAAAAGAAACAATATAATTTATAAATCTATTTCATATTGAATACCAAAATTCCATAAAGCCACAAAGAAAATTTGAATTTTAGATGTTTAGTACCCTTAGTTTTAATTAAATACATAATGATGTGTATAGACATAAACTATGATATAACTATGCATAGATACACTAGTACTACTATATTTCTGCAGTTGAAAATTACATATTCCAGTATCAGATATAATTATACAAGCTACATAATTTCATTTACACTCACATCCTTTATAAAGTTTTTATATCAGCATTTTCTTCTAGTGGTGTCCAAGCTGTCTCATATAAGGCACATCAAAAACAGGTATTGTTTTAGAAATGGTAAAAGCATATTAATTTTTGGGGGAAAAGAGTAAATATTGCGGAAATTCATTTATTTCCTTTTACATGTGTATTTTACCTTTTCTCAAAATGTTTTCTATTTCATGCCATGAAGAAAATTAAATCTAAGTAGCATTTATTTTGTTGTCCTAATCTTTAACACTTTCCTAGTCTAAACAATTAATTTTTGACAATGCTTAAATATTACAACCCATCACTAACTATAAAACACTTTGTGCATCTTTGGCATCATCCGTGACAATGGAAATTAACGTGAGATACTTTGTCAATTTCTGGGTGATATCCGTGGCAATGAAAATTGGCAAAAGATACCCTCGTCAATTTCTGTTGCTACAGATAATGCCTGAATATGCATGAAGTGTTTTGTGGTTATTTTGTCTACTGTTAATGATGGGTTGTAATCATTAATTGCAAACCATAATAGCTTTGTTCATTTTCAGTCCACAAAATAGGAAACTTGACATTATCTAAGGCACATTACCAATAGAAAATATTGACAGAAAAGAGGAAAGCACTGATTATTCAGAATTGTTTTCTCTTATTGCTTTCAATGATAAAAGCATATCTTGAACACAACAACACTATTTTTTGTACAAGTAGTGATGTAAATTAATTATATTAGATTAACAATTTCCTAAATGCCAAATTTTTAGGGTGGTCCAATTTGAAACCAGTTACAGAAAACACAATAAATGTCACTTGAAGTAGAATCTGTGAATAGTATTACAGAAAATATTGAGCCAAAAGAAGAAAATGCTGGTTATCAGCATTTTCTTCTTTTGCCTCAATGTTTTCACAAGACTTTTCTATTAGGTACTTTAAATCACAGTCTTGTATGGGAAAGATTTAAGCCCATCACAATTAAGATTGGTAGAAACTTCATGAAGATGAGTACAAGTATTGTACGAGGAGTGTTTCCAAGAGGTCTTCTTCATTCTTAGTATGAGCTGCACCAAATGTTCTTGTAGGCTATTCATAACATCAGCTTGTATTTATCATGTATACCTGTAATGAGACAAAAATACATACTATGGTATCACAATGATGCTGCATACTATACTGCATTTAGCTGACTAATCCCCACCAAAAAAAACCCAACTTTACACTGGTTACAATTTAAGTTAGATGCACAAATCATGATAAAATGTGAAGCAAAATTTGTATAGAAAAAATTCTTTAAACCATCATTTTGAAGGCTCAGCGCGAAACTAGGCAGTTACAACTGTTTCAAGCTGAGCCATCCTTTTTACTGGATAATTTTCAAATGAGCATGTAAGTGTAACTACTATCTAGAATAAAGGTATGTTTGGATAATGATTAAAATATAACCAAAAATGGTATCTGTGGTTCAGAGGTAGAGCGTCAGCCTACAGGCCATGGAACCAAGAGGTTCCCAATTGGATTCACAGCAACAGCGGTACCAGTAGATCCTGTGTTTTTTCATCAAGCAACATTATCATTATTACATATTTGAAGTGATTATTAGTGTACTTTCCAGGAATCTGAATCAAGATATTAGTATGATGATCTGTGACAAACCTGTCTGATGCCATCAATGGTGATGGCTAAAACAAAATCCGTAACCAGCTGTGATAACACGGTCAGAGACATCATGGCTGTTTTGGGTTCGAGAACATCTGAGAAATCAGACCTTATCTTTGCAAGCCATTTTTAGTTCTAAATAATTAAAAATAGGTCAAACCTTTTACATTGTATTTCAAATATTTGTAATCTCATAGTCTAGCATCTGTTTATCTACCAGGCTATTCACATTCGATGATTTTTACATTGATCTGAAAATATATAAATTAACAAAATGAACAGTTTTTATCACTAGTTTTATCTAGTAAAGGATGAGCTAAGTGTGACGGTTAAAGGGAGGTAATGTGGCAGGCAATATGCTAATGAGATTGCCTGGCCAGAGAAAAACGTGAAAAAGTTGGTATACATATAGAAACATCAGCCCATTTAGGGTTGAGGATCCTTTTCTCTGAATGGACTGGTTGTTGTCTGTATGTAGCCATGCATCTCGGAACGTTACAATTGGTGGCAGCGGTGGGATAATGTGATAGCCATCTCCAGCTATTCCTTACCCATGGTTACCCCCTTAGGACCGGTCAGTTCCTTGCCTAGAGTTGATGACTTCGGGGCGAAGTCATAGTAGTAGGGAGGAGTGTGACGGTTAAAGGGAGGTAATGTGGCAGGCAATATGCTAATGAGATTGCCTGGCCAGAGAAAAACGTGAAAAAGTTGGTATACATATAGAAACATCAGCCCATTTAGGGTTGAGGATCCTTTTCTCTGAATGGACTGGTTGTTGTCTGTATGTAGCCATGCATCTCGGAACGTTACATAAGAAAATATCAACATGAAGCTAGGGTTATTCCTATCATCCACTGAAAAATGTTTCGTCATACATTCAGAAAATATTTGATAATTAATAGTAACACGTTCATTTGAAAACACGCAATGAAAATGCCTTTTCTGGAATAATTTTACCATTCTAAACTCCTTGCTTACCCCACCCACTAGCTTAAGCTAGGCAAATGAATGTTTCTTTTGGTTTCAAGACAAAAAGCGCCGTAGACTTAAAGTCAGTCAGATGGGCAAATCATATAACAATGCCGTGATCTACAATAAAATCAAAGAGTTTATAGCCTAATGCAAAATGTTTGCATGCAAAGTGTCTTCAAACCAGGAAATAAAATGAAACTCGACCTTGCGTCCTTGACACTGTCAACATCTCCTACCGAGAGTCATTTCCCTTGAATTAATGACGTAATTCATAACAAATTTCGCACTACAAATTTTTCGTACCATAATTATTCTACTTGTCATTGTTGACAGTAAATTTTACAGTAAAAACTTACTAATTTGGTCCAACCACAAACGATTATTTACCTGTGTTTTAACGAAACTTTGCCTCCGTTCTGTTCGCTCTGCTCCCGAAAACAGCCCCCATTCTACATGTAAGATCGTTCATTCCGGTCAGGGACACACGATTTCAATGTTGACATTTCTCTAGACAACTTATTCTAGCAGTTTTGGCCTTTTAAAATTTCATTTTTTCTCGCTTCAAACATTTCTAATGCGGCCGCCATTTTTGCGACCCTACTAAGACTGGGTCGGACCGGTCGTAGAAATTTGGGAAAAACTTACGTCAATCGTAGCTACGACTTTTTGATAAAACGGCCTCGCGGACGTAAGACCGAAAGTTACGACAATCTTAGCTGCGACCGACGTACGACCGTTGATAAAACGGGCCCCAGGGTCTTTTATTCAACGGAAGATAGACGTTGAATAAACGGGGCACAATCTAGCCAACTTTACTTTACAGTCATGCACGACGACATAGAAGGGATGTTAATAAAGTATCCGGAATAGTATCAAAACTTTTTAACTTTGACACCAAGTTTGACTGCGATGAAATTTCCAACACAAATACTTTGAAGCACTCTCTATTTCATCCTGCAACAAAAACTAAGGGCACACGCTAGGGCAACGTAGCAATTGTAGAACGCGCCATAATGCAAACAATCTTGTTTTTGTTGCAAGATCAAATGCATCATTCTCCAAAGTGTAAGTGTTGAAAATATATCTACAGTTTGTACATAAAATTAAAAAGTATAAAGCATTCCGGATACATTATTAACAGCTCTCGTTTAATAATTACCAGTTCAGCTGCTTCATTCGCTGTTATATCAGCTTTGTTCTTGTTAACGTCAGCTTCCTTTTTGTCAGTGAGAGAATCGTTTCTGGAGTTCGTATATCTCCTTATTTGTCCACGTGGTGTCATTGGGTTCGTCAGATCGGCAGAGGAAGTCATCTTGTTATACTCATAACTTTCCCTTTCCAACAGTAACATTTCACGTTTAGTGAGGGATACCTTGTCGCTTTTCCTCAACAAAGCATTGCTAATCAGCTGAGCCTGTTGCTCTGCCATTATCGAGTTGTGTAATGATGTAACTGATGACGTCATCAGCGGATCACCAATGGACGAGTCTATATCATTTTCAAACCTCTCTTTATTTCTATGAATCCCAAAATGCACAGATTCATTCAAGGCTTTAGAAACTGATTTCTGTAACGGCTTTCCTATCGCTATGGGTATAACGTCAGAACTGTGTAGTATTGCGGTTCTTGCTGATTTTGTTTTGATGTCATCGTCAATAGATATTGTTTTGACCTCTTCTTCGTCTTCTTCAAGAATTGTTGGTAGGTCATGAGGTGGTGGTGCAGGTTTCGGGTAGTCTATTTCTTCTGTTACAATACCAAGCTGAAAATATATTTTAAACCATTTCCATATGAAATGATTTGGAAATTATTGTTGCAAGTTATGATAAGCCTGCAGACATAAATTTCTACTCTTCCGCACGTCTTTCATGTTGACAAACTGATTGATATGATATTTATTTATAAAACATTTACCCAAATTAAAAGATTGAAAGTTAAAGTGACATTTCACGATCATTTTTACATATTAAATTTTACTTTTATTCTACCTGAAAGAGCATGTTTTCTTATGAAAAATCTGAAAAGTTCAAGCCAAAATATGAAACCGTTTACGAGAAATGTAGATCTTTGTGCTAAAATTAAACAAATTGTAGTGGACAACAGTTCAGATTTATATAGAATTTGTCATTTCTGTCTCAACTTTGAAGACGTATTTTTCGCTTATAGATAACAACTTCAAAAGACTGATAGCGTTTCTACGCATTAGAATAAACAATCTTTGCATCAAGAAATACTTTTAGAAAACTGAAATAAATGTGAAATGTCACTTTAATCGTCCGGAAAGGTTTAGGCATTGTTATATAAACATGCATTTCTCACATGTATGCCACGGTGCTCGTATGACTGGTCAGCAATTTTTTGAGTGGGTTGGTATCTTACGTGTAGGAGGAGTTCTAATAGTCTGCTATTTGGATATTCCTACATGTAACATTTACATAATGCAGAGACTGTATTGCTCAAAAGATTTCACCCATACCTGACCTTAGTTATTAAAGGGCGACGGTAACAGATGGTCTAATTGCAAAAAATGATTTTTTTTGAAAAAATATGCAAAACTTTTGTGTTGACCACCTCGGGATGGTTAATAATATGCGATTCAGACAGAGAATGAGCCGAAATTACAAGACAGATAGCTGAATTTAGGGAGAATCCAAGCCTAAATTCAACCCCATCACTAATGGGGTTAGAATTATTTTCAAATTGTTGCGCATGCGCATACAGCGCGGACCATGATTCAAACGAGATTCATACTTAAATTTCAATATGACGTCATCATGTATGTTGTGACGTCATTTAAGAAAGTCGCATGTCCTACTGTTTTGACCTACTTTCGACATCGCTTCATGAATTTGGTATCAAATTGCGAAAAAATGAGTCGTTGCTTCAATAGTTTCTCGTAATCATTTAATCAGGTCATGTAAAGCTTAAAAAGTGTACATTTCGTTTGTATTTGACAATTTTTGGGTCCAAATCTGGGAAATAGTAGCTTTAAACGCTCCAATGATTCTATAAATGAGACCCGTCACGCTAAAAAGGACCTTATAGGAAGTCAAAAAACCCACATATTGACAATCTTTTCAGACTCCGCACAGGTCAACCAGATAATCTATTCAAATAATGAACATATACATGTACATGTACTAAGATAGGGAAAAAATTCTAGATTTGGAAAATTGCATAAAATTGAAAAGTGTCAGCCCTAGTCTGGCTGCGCGGACTGCGCAGACTGACTAGGGTCGATATTTTTCACACTTCCTATATCTTCGAGACTGTCCGTCATATGACGAGAAAAGCACGTGCAGAATACAAGGCCGTTATGATAACGGAGACTATCGAGTCCACGCTACAATGTGCGACTGCTGGCGAGTATACGTTACTCCGCGTCACAATTAGTTATTTCATAATCATATGCCAGGTCCAGGTTAAATCTGCTGGGCAATATTTTTTCCGGTTCCTGTTAACCCGCTCCTACGCATATTTGTCGTTAATCAGAAATGATTTAGCATCTTTTTATTTTCTGAAGAGTTTCGTTGTATAACACACACGTTCCACTACTCGCATCCACACTTAAATTTGAATTTTAGAAAAGGGCTAAAACGTTCTCTTCGTGTGGAACGGCTAGCGGGGGATTGCAAATATACGTGACCGATTTTAGAATGGTTTGAAGCAGAGAAGGCGCAAAAACACCAGGTATTCACTGAATGAACACGTTTATTTTATTTGTCAATGAAAAGCCTAAAGAAAAAAAAATGTCTCACCAGGCCCGTAGCAAGCAATGTCATATTGGGTGGACTCAAGCCTTTTTGACTGAATATTGGGGGCCTAAATTGAATTTTCCCTAAATTTTAAGTGTAAAATTATGACTTTTTGGCATTTTGGCCAATTTTTGGGGGAGCTAAGCCCCCAAGCAAAGGCCCCCACCCTGTTCCTACAGGCCTGCTCATGTATGTTAGTAAATGTTTCTAAAGTATTATGTTTAACTCTTTCACTGCCATAGGCGACTTTTGTCGAATAGGGGGTCCCTGCCATAAGCGACTTCAGTCGACAAATTTATGGGGGCGAAATATGTGAACATTTTAACAGCTAAGTGGTTTTCACACATTCTTTTTCTTATGGCACCGTTTGAGTAATCAAAGTACTAGCGTTTGACAGGTGAAACAGTAGAATTTGTGTTACAATTGGTAGGCTTTTAGTATTTTATGGGCAATTTTCCAAAACAAAAGACAACAATGTGGCTACCATTAGATTATGCACTTGCTATATATGCCTACAAGCTGTAAATATCACTATGAATGGCAAAAATGCTGGAAAAAGGCTTCGGGATAGTTTGAAATTATGTTTAGTTGACAATTCAACAATCTGTTCCATCAAATTATTATACTTTCAACGGAAACATTTAGTTGATTATTGCCCACCCCATTTTTTCCATTGTTCTACTAGATTGTAACAATTTGTGAGTTAAATAAAAAAGAAAAAAATATTGGCATTTCATGAATATCTTTGAAATTTTGGTAACATATAGACGCATTATTTGTCTGTATGTGCTGACAGTTTGAAAGGAATCCATCCAATGAGTAAAACGTTATGCCTGTTTTTTTCTACACGGTATCGATACTTGAAAATTTCTTCGAATTAAATCAGCAGTGAGAGACGCGTCCGAAATCAAAATTCGGCAGTGAAAGGGATAAAGGGCCGGTGATCTCTCTGTACCCGAAATAAAACTTGCCACTTAACTAAAAATTGACTAAACCATACCGTATCTTCTGCTATAACAATTTCATCCTGCTCCTCCTCGGTTTGCCGTGCAGTCTGACCTTCGTCAGCTGGCTCGATCCTGATCGTCCGCACGGGTTTCGAGCTCCGGCCACCCATTCTTGTTTATGCCTCGTTTACACCATTTAATTGTTTTATGCCATGGTTTCCCGAATGTATGTACATGCATGCATTGCTAGGGCTATTATTTCGAAAGTGGGAGATCAAACCCTCGTAACTACAGCTTGAAAAGCTGTAGTTAGTAGCTTTTGATCAACCACTGACGATTTCATAGTTACTTTATATGATAGTCAATTTACCATTTTGAAATATTAACATTTGTCAAACATTGGGGGTTATTTTTGTAAATGAGAATAATACAGATTTCCATCTTTTTTCTTCTTTCCTTAACATTTCCCGATCTTTCCCGATATTTGCATTTTGAAAGATGGGTTGATATTGTCGTTTAGAGAACTTTGGAATTTGAACAAATAAAAATTGTGTCGTTTTGGAGAAGGTTGATTGATTAATTAAATAAATGAAAAGGATTTTTGTGTAAAAATAGATAAACGAGATTAATTCTATGGCCTTTATTTTAAAAATAAAATTTATTTTCGATAGCAAAACTAACGAAGATTTTCGCATTTCGGGCGTTATGCCGTTTCCCTGAAATAGGCTTATTCTCCATAAACCATTCACAGACGATAACTTATTCTGCTAAGACAATCTAGAAAGCTGTAGAAAACATTAAGAGAAATGAGGAAAATCATTTGTCACGTTCCCAAAATATCGCACATACATCTGCAATAATCTACCTACATCTGCAATAATCTATAGTTATGGCATTTTAACATAACCTTTGAAATGTTGACAATCTGCAGAAATTCTTATTGAAGCATGTTAATGATTTGCACAAGATTTCAATTTTTTATCATCGAACAGCGAAAGTCTTGTTGTTTAGGAAATAACAAGTGTGTATTTCTTTTACAAAATATTGCACTTATTACTCTTTCATTTAAAAAAATAATTAAAGATCCAGTCGTAGCTAAGCACATAATCCATAAGTGCCGACAATACAATGAATTATCAGTTATCATATTGGAAGCGTTAATTTGTAAACTATCAAATAATCTTCAATATCATCGATTTTAAACAAAAAGCTCTTAACTGCAGCTTGAATAAGCTGCAGTTAAGAGGTTTTTGTTGAAAAGCAACGATATATTGTTTAAATTACTCCTATCATTATGAGATGTAACACTTTACATTTTTCGACCTTTTCATGAACTATACAAAATTGTAACGTTCCTAATGATTGTACATGTATGTATAAAAAAGTATTGAGACAAAAGAAGAAAATATTTAAAGCTAGCATGTTTTCCCTTTCTCATTTAGCTTTCATTCTACGAGAATAAGTTCATATACGGTATGAAATTATATTTACATTTATCAAAATATTTTTATGTTAACTAGTCTTTAAGTGTTTTTTTTTCACAGGGAAAGGGTAACGATTGAACGCATTCTATGTTTTATACGCTATGATATCTATTTAAAGCTTTTTCTAAAGAACGAATAGTTTCTGCTACACAACACATAACGTACGAGAAGGGAGACAGAAGAAGAAGAAGAAGAAGAAGAAGAAGAAGAAGAAGAAGAAGAAGAAGAAGAAGAAGAAGAAGAAGAAGAAGAAGAAGAAGAAGAAGAAGAAGAAGAAGAAGAAGAAGAAGAAGAAGAAGAAGGCGATTAATTAGAAGAAGAAGAAAAAGCAGAAGCAGAAGAAGAAGAAGAAGAAAAAGAAGGGGGAGGAGGTGGATTAGAAGAAGATGGAGGTGGATAAGAAAAAAGAAGAAGAAGGTGGATAAGAAGAAGAAGAAAAAAAAGAAGAAGAAGAAGAAGAAGAAGAAGAAGAAGAAGAAGAAGAAGAAGAAGAAGAAGAAGAAGAAGAAGAAGAAGAAGAAGAAGAAGAAGAAGAAGAAGAAGAAGAAGAAGAAGTGACTGATAGTAAATGGTATATGCCTGCTAATACTACCCATCGAAAGACTTTCATATGTAATATCGTGTGAAGCGGCTACTGTACCTTTTTGACCATTTGGGAAAGAACTAAAGTATTTACACGGTGGGGATTGTGCATGATGGGATGGAAAACGACTACCGACAATAGGGAACGATTTATCAAGTAAACCGTGACGTAATTTCGGACAACTAAATAGTATTTCGTTGGTGTTGTTATAAAATCTCGTAACTACGGCTTGAATCAAACCGTAGTTACGAGATGTTATAACAACACCGACGATTTATCAAAACATAACGGTAAACTCAGTCTATTTTTTGCACAAAATTTGATGCCAACTCGCCTCGCTTCAGGTAAGACATTTTGCAATAACTCTATTATTTCTGTATCAATTTTCAAGCGGTTTGCTGCATGTACCCCGCCTTATCGAGCTCTTTCATTGGATGTATGACATATTAGATAACTCATGATACTTTTTCCGAAATATTGTCCCAACCGACCAGAAAGCGTAATGGTAACGACTACGGCCAAATTAACCACGCTTCAGGTAAGAATTTGTGCAATAACTTTCTTATTTCTGCGTCAATTTTCATGCGTTTTGTTGCATGTATTCCGTCTTACTGAGCCCTTTTCTCAGATGTATCATTTAACTGGAATTTCCCTGTATTTTTCTCAAAAACCGATCCCAACCGACTAGAAAAAGGGCATGAATTTTTTGTCGTTTTTCTGGTCGGTTGGGATCAATTTTTGGACAAAGTACAAAGATTCTACAAACAAGTCATATATCCGAGGAAAGAGCTCACTAATGCGGGGTACATGTAACAAACCGCTTGAAAATTGGAGCAGAAATAAGAAAATTATTGCACAATTTCTTACCTGAAGCGAGGCAAATTTTGTCAGTATACTTCGTATTCGTTTTCCATCCCATCATGCACAATCCCCACCGTGATTTACAATCATTAAAGATCTTTAATCAACACCCGTTTTGCAGTCTACAACAGCTTTGCACTTCGAATTTGAACAGTTCACCAAATTATGATATTCATATATAATGATGGTCTACAGAAAAGATGTAGTGTTTTTTTTTTTATAAGTTCACATTGGTTTCTAGATAAAGACTTCTGACCGAAATATTTGAAAAATGGAGATGTTAGTTTATTGTGCATCTATTTGCTGTTTGGCGAAGGAACGATAGGATTTTCTGTCGGATATTGAAACAATAAACAAAAGCAATAAATAAAATAAAAGAAATAAGTGCCATGGATCTACATTTCCTTAAAATTATTTCAAGGGATGTAAATGATTGACAAGATTTCGAAATTATATAATTTTGTAGTAAAATCTTTAATAGACTATTTACACAACTGAAAACATGATCAACAAAAACTTCAGACAAAGCATTTAATGTGACAAAATAACATAACATGTAACACTCATTTGATTTTCAAACATTTTTGTCAGGATTTGAAAAAAAAAGGTCCTAAATAAGGTTTTGGGCCCAACGTGGTTCCAGATCAGCCTGTGTATACACGCAGTCTGATCAGGAACCATGTTGATCTCTAATAGCTTCATCATTGTCTGTAGCAGCCATATGTGAGTAACATGGATCCAGGTCAGACTGCACCTAGTCACAGCCTGATCTTGACCCATAGCTGTCTCAAATGCTGTAAGGGACATTTTACCAGATCCTAACTCATTACTTTTACTTTTTTTATTCTAAATGTTACGTCAAATTAGCGTTTAATACATAACAAGCATTTAATGGTAGATTTCAAGGTGGTTAATCACGTGATTCAGAATTTCAGAAAATCTTAATTAATTCTGTTAATACGAGACTGATTTGTATTCGACTTGAAGTAGAGAAGGTGGACAGAATCCTGCGTTAGATGGACGTGAAGGATTTTTGAAGTAAAAAAGCAGATGATAAGAATGTTACTGCAGATCAACCAAAATTTTGGTTGATTTTCAATAACTTTTTTAAAAGCTGATTTCTCAGAAATCCACCACGTCAAGCTAATTGCTGGCATTTTCCCACCTTGTCTGCTTTAACGTGTACAACCCATCATTAGCACTTAAGAGCCAGAGGCAAAATTTGAAAAGCGCCAGTAGTTCTTGAACTGTGTTACATTTTCATTCCAAATACAAACATAAGTACTTTGAATGGTTTAGATTTTTGAATTCATGCATACTTATGGAAATATTTGACAAAAATGTTTAAAATTACCTCCCTTGCATATGAATATAGAGTAAAATAATAATTGTAAATTGTTTTCTTCTTGAAGCATATTCTTGAAATCCGGCACGGTGAATCAACTTATGTGAAGGATATTTAGAAGTATGTGTAATTTGATGCATTTCGTATGGCTAGAAAGTGGTGTTTTTAATGATGGGTCATATACCTTAAATCGAATTCAAATCGGTCCCGTATTTACAAAATTATTGAAGATTTTCCAGAATTTCCAAGTTACTTGATTAACCACCCTGTGAAGATGTGTCTAAAGCAAATTTCAAACTGAGAAGTTGGGAAATTGCATATCCGATTACCACACAATGATTCTTTTTGACTTCTCACATGGTAAAGGTTTTGAAAAACACTGTGTAAATTGTAGAAATAGTTTGTGACATGCAATGTCTTCGTTTTCTACAATGTTTTATGACCTAAAAGACAACGAAATGTAAATAGGAAATACATTAGGAATATGTCAAATACCGGTATTACGCAGAAAGAATCCATTTTAACTAACTTTCAGAACGTTAGAATAGTAAACATATTTTTGTCGCTATTTTGGCAATATTGCTAGAACTAGGTATGAATTCAAACTAACGTCAATGCATATAATGCTTTCCTACATGTGTACTATGTACATTTTGAATATAAACGAAAATAAAGTATGTACAAATAACTTCGAACAGTCATTGCATGCAAATTTGGCTTCACAGACATATAGTCATCCGAACTAGTGTAGTATCCAGGCCTCGTACTTCTACCAACTTTTCTTCATTAACTTCTTGAACCTAATTACGGTACATCTTAAACTATCTGGTTGGCCGAGATGTATGTCTCGTCCAATCAGATCGATTGTTTTGTAATTTCAAAGGTTTTCAGGAGATTAGATCTTTGTGTGAACACCACCCATGGTGTTTTGATACACTTCCGTAGAAAGCAATTTTGAGTGTGTCTGAATATGAGGGGCTAAATTTGATTTTCCCTACATTTTCATTGTAAAATAAGGAAAGAAATCGGCATTTTTGGTCAGTTTCGGGGAGCCTAGTCCTATGCTCCCCCGTTCCTACGGGCCTTTGGTATGTTATCAAGCCGAACTTTCATGCAGTGAGGGTTTTTTGGTTTTGGGGTTTTTTCAGCAGTCATTCATAAAATTACCGTCGCTTTTCAACAAAAACCCCGAAATTGCAGCTTATTAAAGGGGGTTTTGTTGAAAAGTAGCGATATTCAGTCTAAGTATTGCAATTATTTGCGTGTATTTGAATGTATAATGTGCCAAGCAACACATGCAGAAGAAATAGATATTACATGTAATATACATTATCTTAAATGCCCAACCCAGCTGCTAATTACGTTACGGCATAATCACCTACGGAACACGTCCAGAAAATGTCACAAGTGAAGTATATGGACACGGTTTGGAAGGACAGAAACATTTTGGAAAATTATATATTGTCATCATTTTGTAACAATGATTTCTAAAGCCTTTCTTTTTTCTTTTGGAGTCAAAAGGCTTCATTTTGCAGGACTGGGCAAAACATCTGCCTGTTTTGATGCCAAAGGCAATACACTTATTACCCTAAAGGAAACTTATCACTTCCTGTACTTTTAAACCCTGTTCAAAAAATGTGATATGGTCTTGACGCCCATTGTGGAGAAAGTGATACGATTAAGGAGCATTGAGGCAAAAGAAAAAAAAATGCTGACACTCAACATTTTCTACTTTTGCATCAATATTTTCTTCATTCCTATTGTACTTTATTTGTGTTTTGTTCAGCAAGGAATAGTAAAACAAAGCTGCTTGCGAAGGTTTGCAAAAATGGTATAAACAAATAGTCTGCACCTCCGAAATTGTGGACGTCATTGGCAATTTCTCCTTTAACCCTTTCCCAAACTACAGAAGTTTAAATTTCTGTGATACCTATTTTATTCTAAAAAATGGATGTTGATAAGCGTATGATTTTTGCACAATACAGCATCTAGACATTTTTAGACGAAACCAAATAAAGCTGTTATATGCGTTGTTAACCTTTCACCCGACCTTTTCTCAAACTTTTGTATCAGGGATGCAAAAACCGTGGTATTATTTGGAAAATGTTAAAATGACAAACAAGTATATTCCACACCCCTCGAAGGTTTGGTCGTCATTAACAAGTTATTCATCATACCTTTCCGAAACAAGACCTGGTTTTGACATACCGAATACAAAAGACTTCTGAAAACATTGAGACAAAAGGAGCAAATGCTTGGGTCTGTGCTATAGGCCTATTATTCACGCGTTTTACCTTAAGTAACATTTACTCTGACGTCTACAGTAGCTTTCAAATTGGGTCATCCAGAATTTTGGCGTTTTGGAAAGGGCTCATGTAAGTCAGTGCTTTCCTTGGGGCTATCCTGTTGTAAGTTTAACCCTTTCCCAAACATGATGGTGATCACGCCCCGAACAAAAAGAGCTATTGAAAACATTGAGACAAAGAATAAGATACTGATAGCCAATATTTACTAACTTTGTCTCAATATTATTATACTGTATTATACACAAATCATGTCTTTTTAAAGATAAATTTTCCTATCTTCTGCAGCTTTTAAATTGGGACAACATTTTTGTATGTGGTTTTCGAAAGTGTGAAACACAATTTGTAATTTCCGAAATTCTGAAAACATCTATAATTTTTTTATACTATTTATAAATTGAACACACATAAAAAAATCACACTTTCTTGTAAAAACGATCGCTGCTTTGCAATAAAAAAACTTCGTAACTTAAGTCTAAAACAAGCTTCAGTTACGAGTTTTTTTGTTGAAAAGCGACTCGATGTTCATTCTCATTTTTACATCTTAATCGCTGCTTTTCAACACCTCGCAACTGCAACGTAAAAGAAGCTAACTGCAGCTTAAGCAAGCTGCAGTTACGAGGTTTTTGTTGAAAATTAACGCAATGATCATTCACACTTTTGACACCGTGTTTAATTCGACACCGTCCTGCACGATTCACAAATGGGACTTGAATACTGCCACTACTACTACCACAGTTATAAGCGAACACAAGGTTGATAAATTTGACAGTCTACTGGCGGAAGATTCGCTTTGTGATGCCCCTGAAAGAGACAAAATAAAATGTGACTCGTCATGCTAAAAGGACCTTATTTTATTATTATAATTTTACGGGAAAACCAGATTTGGGGACGAGATGGATAAGACTCAGCAGAGACCAACCAGATGTTTTATACAATTTTGGAAAACAAACATATAGCAAGATAGGAAAAAGATTCTAGATTTAAAAAAAAGAGTGCAAAATTTCGACCATTGTCAGTCTGCGCAGTCCGCGCAGCCTGACTAGGGTCAAAACTTTTCACTCTTAGCCTTTTTTTAATCTAGAATGTTTCAATATATTAGATCCACTATATTTACTTTTTCATAACTGTAAAAGGGGCAGACCTCTGATAAGTCTTATCCATTTCTTAAAATTCAGTTCTATTGGCTTCACCTAAGGCCCCTTTTGTTATGACGGGACACATATGAATACTGCTACTACTACTACCGCTGTTATAAGAGAACACAAGGTAAATAGATTTAAGAGTCTACTAGAAGAAGCTTTGCTGTGCGATGCCCCTGAAACGAAAAAAATATGTAGATCTACGAATAAATAGAAATAAAATAAAAACAATAATTGTGACCCGTCAAGTTATGAAGGACCTTACGCACAGCCTGACAAGGATCGAAACCTTTCAATCTTAGACTTTTTTTTCTGAATCTAGAATGTTTTCCCTACATCACTAGATTTTACTTTTTGAAAGTACGACAACTGGTTGACATCTGCTGGGTCTATTCATTTCTCCAGATTTAGTTTATAGGCTTCATTTAAGGTCCCTTTTAGCATGACGGATCACATATCAATATTGCTACCACTACTACTACCACAGTTATAAGAGAACGTAAGTCTACTGGAAGAAGATTCGCCGTGCAATGCTCCTGAAAGGAAAAAAAAAAATAATCATAATCAGGATCTTGAAAAGGTACCTCATAGCATTTTAGACTGCCAAGTTTCCAGATCAGCCTGTGCCTATTTCAAGTCTGACTGGGATCTATGCTGCCCCATGGTTGCT
This sequence comes from Fragum sueziense, assembly GCA_963680895.1. NCBI lineage: Eukaryota > Metazoa > Mollusca > Bivalvia > Cardiida > Cardiidae > Fragum > Fragum sueziense. The sequence continues at coordinate 46,280,715 of OY804598.1, read as the reverse complement.
ATAGGTCACCGAGAAGCTATTGGAGAACAACATGGTTCATAATCAGACTGCGTGTAAACGCAGTCTGATATTGAACCATGTTGGTATCAAAAGTCGTAGCCAGAATAAAAGAGACAAATGCCCCAACTCAATAGAAAGTATTGTTGCGTTACATACATGTAACATTACAAATAAGGACATAGAACAAACTAAAGATAAGCCCTGGGTAATGGGCTATGTGACAGTAATGGAACGAAAACTGTATGGTGCGAATAGACGAATTCAAGGGAAGTAATTTTCGTTGCTCTCAAATTTTTAATTTCTGACTTTTGTTGGTTTTGTTTCTTTAATATAGTAACCTTTTCAAAAAAAAATATTTGGAATATTCCCCGGAAATCTGAGCAGTCAGCACGCTCAATTATTTCCGTTTTTTACGGAAACAGGCGATATTGTATCTAACTTTCTTAAAAAATGCTCGGACATACGGACGTCAAGGAGTAAGTCAAAATATAACTATTATACCGGAATTCCGAGTTCGAGCCACGGTTCTAGCGTTTTTCCTCTGAATTTTCTTACGCCCACACGTCTGACGCAAGTACTGGCGTATTTCTAAGGAAGCAATCAGTGTGTGTGGTAATAGGCTAGGTCAAAATAAATCGTAAACAACAGCAAAATAAGAATCGAGCCAGGATCTGGACAACAGGTCCATTGACCGTTTCCCAAACAATAAAATTCTAAGATGTTTCAACGTGAAATTTGTTGCAGACGGCAGCAAGTTTGCTAAAATAGATAGTATTCTTGTACAAGAATAGACGATATCGAGCTAAAAGGAGAAAAATTAGTACTGGTTATCAGCGGTTTCTTATTTCGTCTGAATCTTTTCTTAAGTATTTTTAATTAGGGGCGCGTCATAGTCAGACTGTGTTTGGTAAAGATTAACCCTTACCCAAACAGCAAATCTATAGGGCAATCCACTTCAAAAGCTGCCACAAATGACAAAATGGAAGTTATTAAAGATGGAATTTGTGTGAAATATGACAAAGAAAATATTGAGACAAAAGGAGAAACTGCTGGTTATCAGCAGTTTCTTCTTTTGTTTCAAAGTTTTCCCAGGTCTTTTTTATTAGGGACGTCAAAACCAGGTCTTCCTTGGGAAAGGGTTAAATGCCTTTAAGCCCATGTTCCTAAATAAGCATGCGTTTGCACACTGCCTGATTAAGAACAATATTTGACTCTAATAGCGTCTTAAAGGCCTTAAATAACTTAACCCTTTCCCAAACAAGACCTGGTTTTGACGTCCCTATTAGAAAAGGCTTGGGAAACATTTAAACAAAAGAAGAAACTGCTGATAACCAGCAGTTTCTCCTTTTGTCTAAGTATTTTCTGTGTCATATTTTACACCAATACTATCTTTAACAACATCCATTTTGTCATCTGTAGCAGCTTTCTAATAGGACCATCCTAAAATTGTATCGTTTGGGAAAGGGTTAAAGATAACTCATTGATCTTGATCAGATTAACCTGAGTTACGAACTGATCCGATTCGTCGGTGGTCTGGAATACCAAGGGACAGTTTTACCAGACCCTAGGGCTCGCATGAGAAATCAGATTTGGCCACTCAGGTTTGTAATTACGCAAAAAGCAATTGTATGAGCGTTGATAGTACGGGCCCCACGTTGGTATAGTCCTGCAGTTGTAACATTTGACGCAGGAAGACTTAGAATGGGTCATTAGCCGGTATCGTTTTCTGAAAAACACTACGCCATAGTTGCACCTTCTAAATGGCAATTAACATCTTCCCACACGAGGTACATGTTTTGACTTACCCAATTTTTTAAAGGCTTGACACAGCATTGACGCCAATCAAGAAAATACTGATAAAATGTAGTTTCTCCATTAGTCCCAATACTTTCTGTGTTTCGTACACAAATTGCTTCTTTATTTAAATCCATATGTTACGTATTCGGGTCGGCAGCAACTTTTAATTTAGACAATTCTAAGTGTTTGTTGTTTGGGAAAACGCCAATCCGAAATATACATTAACCTTTAAAGAACAATTATGCAAAAAATAAAACCTCTGAGAACCAGTTTTTTTCTCTTATTTTCATACTGTTCTCCATAATACGGCATTTCGTCGCTTTCCTACGAAAACCTCGTATCTGCAGCTTAAAACAAGCTGCAGATACGAGGTTTTCGAAGAAAAGCAGCGATTTGTATTCCACGAATAAAAATTGATGTGCTCTGACACTGGACCATTACACATTTCCATCTGAGAAACGGTCAACGTTTTTGAAATATGACTAATTTTGACGACTCCCCTAGTCAAAACATTTTGGAAAAAAACCAACTACAAAACACCTTTCGTTCATAAATTGCATAGGATCGCTATGTCACACCGAAATAATCTTTGAAAATCCTAACGGAAAAACGATTAAGAGGTTCCGAGTCCCAACGTTGCGGAGCTTTATGTTGGACTTCTCATAACCCGACCCATATTAATACATTTGTCGGAAGAACTTGTAAGTGTTATTCCAGGAAGATAAATTAATCATGACGATGGGTACCCATAACATAAGGCTTGCTGAACACTGGATGATTTTTTTTTTATTTTTTTGAAAAGCCATGACCCCTCTTATCTACGTCTCTTTATCAAAACTAGAATCGTGTGTGGTGAAAGGCTATGTGGAATAGCACGTAACAGTTGATAAATAATGACCACAAATTAACGCTTGAACAAAGAGAATATCCATGTTCTTGATATTAACGTCATGTTGGCGTAGAGTTCTCAGCTGGGGCAATTAGCCGATGTTAATGTTTTTCTAAATACGACTCCGTAGTACGCCATACATGCCTCCATCATTGTAATGCCCATACAAGAACGCCTAAAGTAGAATACCCGTTATGGCGCCATTTTGAGATTCACAAAACATCGGCTTTTTTCCGAGCGTCGACGTTACGTATCCGAACCTATTCGATCACAATTTATGTTAGTCTCAAATGCAAATAGGGCTTCTTTTACAATGCCACGAAGTTATCTTTTTTACTTTATTTTTATCTGAAAAAGCATATTTTCTTATGAAAATTCTGAAAGTTTCAAGCCAAAATATTGAGCAGTTTACGAGAAATATATACCGTATTTTCGTGCTAAAATTAAACAAATTGTTGTGGACAACAGTTCAGATTTACAAATGTATATAGAGTTTGTCATTTCTGTCTCTTTGAAGGCGTATTTTTCGCTTACAAGTAACAACTTAAAAAAACTGATAGTAGTTCATCGCATTAGAATAAACAATCTTTGCATCAAGACATACTTTTAAACAAGAGGGCCATTGGCCCTGAAGCGCTCACCTGATATAATATAACTTTTTGTATACCAATTTTCAGGTTGATTGGACAAAAAATGTGACCTCTAGAGTGCACACAAGGTTTTACAAAGATTTTACCTCATGACCTAGTTTATGACCCCAGATGACCCAATTTCGATCTTGTCCGAGAATTGATCAAGACAATCATTCTGATCAATTTTCAGGTTGATTGGGCAAAAAAAGTGGCCTCTAGAGTGCACACAAGGTTTTTCTAAGATTTGACCCTGTGACCTAGTTTTTGACCCCAGATGACCCAATTTCAAAGTTGTCCGAGATTTCAACAAAACAATCATTCTGAGCAAATTCCAGGTTGATTGGGCAAAAAATGTGGCCTCTAGAGTGCACACAAGGTTTTTCTAAGATTTGACCCTGTGACCTAGTTTTTGACCCCAGATAACCCAATTTCAAACTTGTCCGAGATTTTATCAAGACCATTATTCTGATCAATTTTCAGGTTGATTGGGCAAAAAATGTGGCCTCTAGAGTGCACACAAGGTTTTTCTAAGATTTGACCCCGTTACCTAGTTTTTGACCCCAGATGACCCAATTTCAAACTTGTCCGAAATTTTATCAAGACAATCATTCTGAGCAAATTTCAGGTTGATTGGTAAAAAAATGTGGCCTCTAGAGTGCACACAAGGTTTTTCTAAGATTTGACCCAGTGACCTAGTTTTTGACCCCAGATGACCCAATTTCAAACTTGTCCGAGATTTTATCAAGACAATCATTCTGAGCGAATTTCAGATTGATTGAGCAAAAAATGTGGCCTCTAGAGTGCACACAAGGTTTTTCTAAGATTTGACCCCGTGACCTAGTTTTTGACCCCATATGATCCAATTCCGAACTTGTCCAAGATTTTATCAAGACAATTATTCTGAGCAAATTTCAGGTTGATTGGGCAAAAAATGTGGCCACTAGAGTGCACACAAGGTTTTTCTAAGATTTGACCCCGTGACCTAGTTTTTGACCCCAGATGATCCAATTTCAAACTTGTCCGAGATTTTATCAAGACAATCATTCTGAGCAAATTTCAGATTGATTGAGCAAAAAATATGGCCTCTAGAGTGCACTCAAGGTTTTTCTAAGATTTGACCCCGTGACCTAGTTTTTGACCCCAGATGATCCAATTTCAAAGTTGTCCGAGATTTTATCAAGACAATCATTCTGAGCAAATTTCAGGTTGATTGGGCAAAAAATGTGGCCTCTAGAGTGCACACAAGGTTTTTCTAAGATTTGACCCCGTGACCTAGTTTTTGACCCCAGATGACCCAATTTCAAACTTGTCCGAGATTTTATCAAGACAATCATTCTGAGCAAATTTCAGATTGATTGGGCAAAAAATATGGCCTCTAGAGTGCACACAAGGTTTTTCTAAGATTTGACCCCGTGACCTAGTTTTTGACCCCAGATGACCCAATTTCGAACTTGTCCGAGATTTCATCAAGACAATCATTCTGAGCAAATTTCAGGTTGATTGGGCAAAAAATGTGGCCTCTAGAGTGCACACAAGCCAAAGGTTGACGGACGACGGACGACGCACGACGGACGACGCACGACGGACGACGGACGACGGACACAGCGGTATCACAATACCTCACCATGAGCACTATCGTGCTCAGGTGAGCTAAAAATGAAATAAATGTGAAATGTCACTTCAAAAACAAGATCGCCTTCATAAACACGTTTTGCGTGGACTACTTTCGCAAGGACGGAAGAACTTACCAAGAACAGTTGACCTAATATATCGACTCTTTTCAACAAAACCACGTAACTGCAGCTTGTTTCAGCTTCAGTTACGAGACTTTTGTTGAAAAGCGATGCTATTTGCATTCTTTCGATAACTACAGCTCTGGTTGCGGCATTCTGAACTGATAATGTAGAGTATACGATGTACACTAACGGAAATTTATGCAAATATTTCTTTATAAAAGAATTGGGATCTTGCTAAAACGTCCATATGGCAAATTTGCAATTATTTTATCTTCTGACATTCAGAGACAATGACCGTTTTCCCCAACATTAATTTCTAAATCGAATTTCTAAAGCAAAATTACATAACAAGCCATATGATTTGACGAGACGTATGTCTCGGCCAATCAGATGGATTTTTTTAATTTGAAAGGTAAACTAGAAGTGAATATTACCATGGTCTTTTTTTTTTATCTAAGAACGTTGGTATGCTATAACATTCATTTTTTCTCTAACCCTTAGTATGTCATCTGCAACTTCTTTGAATTTAAATTCGTCTAAAGTTAACAACTAGCGAATATAATGTTGTTTTATAATGCAGCACAAATCAACACATCCTTTGGAGGAAAGGAGATAGTAATTTTCTTTAAAACAATTTGTTCTTTTCTTTCGAGGGTTTCGCCCAACCCCCCCCCCCCCCCAGATTTTTACACGATTGCTTATCTCCTAAATCACAACATTCGGTCATGTATAAAAATAAAGTAAGAGGAGCTTCCGGTTGGTGTATAGGGAACACCAAAACAAGGCGGGCGATAGGCGAGTGCCATCTTCGCAAGACAAGGGTTCTACTTCTACTTTGTTCCTTACGAACGTAAGGAAAAAAGTGGAGGTAGAACAATCGTCTTGCTAAGATGGGTAAGTGCCATCAATAAAACCAGATTTCTTTGTTCTTTCTGGTTTTGGAGTCCCCTCAAGGGCAACCGAAAATACCCCTGAATATATTTTTTATACACAACCGATTTATTTAGGAGATAGGCCTACTAGTTATTTAGTTATGATTTAGGAGATAAGAGATCGTGTACGAGCGCTATAAGGTTTTCAACATCCAGTATTGTTTGTGAAGGGTTTGAAGTACCTACCAAAAGAGTAAGGTGGTGTTTTCGTGGGTAAAGAAAACGTTGGACGTGCTGTGTAAAAAATTCCCGGTCTTCTAGTGGTCGTGGTTGTTGTTGTTATTCGACGTGTTCTATCTACTTGCTCTGAAATATAAATGAGCCAGGGTCTGGAAAAGGTCACTAAATGCATTTGAGCCCAACAGGGTTCCAGATCAGCCTGCGTATACACGCAGTCTGATCAGGAACCATCTTGTTCTCAAATAGCTTTTTCGTGACGTGTAGTAGCCACGAAAGAGCAGTATGTGTGTCTGTCCGTCTACACTTATATATTAGGCTCTGGGTAATCCTGAAATATGATTACGTCACATGCTATACAAGGGACCCTTTTCCAGGTTCTGGGCCAACTCAGGTTATGTAACAATTTGTGAATAAATATCGTTACCGACAAACTTATAAACGGACAACTATAGTAAATTGTACTGTGTAAAAAATTCCGGACTTTTTGTGGTTGTTGTTGCTGTTGTTGTTGTTGTTGTTGTTATTCGACGTGTTCTATCTACTTGCTCTGAAATCAGAATTCAGAGATGGCAAAAATGAATTTACCAATTATAGGAAAATGACAAAAATACAGACTAATCAAAGTTGAGAATAATAGCAGACAGGAAAACAATCAAGGGATAAAAGATAGGTTATCATCACTTTCGTCTTTCAAATAGTCCTGAAGCAATCGGTAGGTACATGTAAGTAATGATTTACACACTCGAGCTGTTTCTTCGAAATAGCTCAGTCATATTTTCTTTTATATTTTGTGTATCCATGTATTTCGATTTTTTAAGTTCTCTTGATGTACATTAAGCTATGTTACAACGCGTATTGTAATAAACGCGTTGCGATGACATTAAATGTAATAAAATTATGTACAACGCGTTATGTTATAAAGTCGCAATATGGTAATAACTTGTTTCCGCCTACCTAAATTTCATTTAAAACTTGATGTCGTTTATTGAGTGGGAATGTTGTAGGCAAGAAAAGGGCGATTTCGACATTCTTTTCTGGCTAATTTTGTCAGATCCTTGTAAGAAAATTTTAATATTGACAAATGCGTCCTTTGTGTCAAATTTGAAATTTCTAACCGTATATTGATTCAATTAAGTTACTTTTTATTATCATCATGCAAGAAAATATTTACGGAAAAGTTGAAATAAGTTTATTACAAAACGCGTTGCGATGACATGAAATGTAATACAATTATGAACAACGCATTATGTAATAACGTCGCGATATGTAATAATTTTTTTTCGTCGAACCATAATTTTTTCAAAACTTAATGCGCTCATTAATGGGGGAATATTGTAAGTATAAAAAGGGCGATTGCGACATCATTTTCTAAGCAATTATTTTAAGATTATTGTGAGAATATAAAATTTTGATATACTGTTAATCATAATCATGCAAGAAATTGATTCGCAACGCGTTTTGTAATAATTATTACATTTTGCAGGTTTATTTCAAAACGCGTTGTAATAAAGCTATTTGCCTTTTTAGCACCCTTCTTGCGTGAAGACTAGAGCGATGTGAAACGAAACCAGTATTACAATAATTGTACAAATACGAAAATCGTTGCCAACTCATGACTCACTTGCAAAAACATTACTTAATCGATTATTATAAAATTAGGAGTCTTGTGGTGACCAGTGAGTGATAAGATCTGAAAACTTTACATGATTCGCACAAATGCGAATGTAACATTTCTTGCAGTAACTTACCATGCAAAAGCATCTCTTGCTCATCAGTACCAAATTCATTCATTGCATAACATTTATATTTCCCAAAATCTTCTTCTTGTAAATTGCCTATTCTCAAACTAAGAGTCTTTATATACACATCGTCTTCGTAGACCTGAAGGCCGTACTTTCCGCCATGATTTATTTCACGACTCCCCTTCTTCCAGACTATATAACCGAAGGGGTTTGCAGTTATTCTACAGTCAAGGATGGTTTCCCTCCCCTGATATTGGCTTATTCTTCTAGTAAGGAGTTCTACTTCCGGCGGAACTGGAATAAAAGGGACATAAATTAAGTGAAATCTAGTTGGCAGATTTGAACCATAAAATCCCCCGTGAGATTGAATCCGAATTGTATTACAAAATGGGCAACATACAAATGTGACCCGTAATTTCAAAAGAGATTTTATATGAGGTGTGAATTGTAGCGTCACCAAATATGGTAGATCGAAACAATTACAGCAATTTATTTTATTGCCTAGTTCAATCATGACCAGAATAATGACTATTTTAAACTAGTACGTATAAAAATACAAGTGCATTTGTAAATTTGAGCTATTGTAGCATGCTCTTATAAAACAATACAGATGCACATATGGAAATATTACTTTAGCCTGCATTCATAAACATACGGGTGCACTAATGAAAATATATATGCATCCTTTTTCTACTAGTGTACGCTAAATATAGACTTTTGAACTAAATGGTACGTCATATCGTCACTTTTGAACGAAACCCTCGTAACTGCAGCTTGTTTTAAACTGCAATTACGAGACTTTCGTTGAAAAGCAGCTACATGTATATAGTACAGTAATATTGCACTTACATTGGACAGTGACACGCATAGTCTTAGAGGCCATCGGATGTATGCCATTATCTGCGACACATTCGTAGTCATCTTCACAATACCGAGAAATGTTGTGTATCTTTAGTAGGTATCCTTCACTGCCTATCACTGCAAACAGAAATAATCAACCTGTATTTTAGGTTTTGGATTGAATTGTATGGAGTATAACGTCTCACTCAACAGCTAAGGTCATATGGAGACGGGACCTCGGTTTAAAGTCTCATCCGAAAGTCTGGTATTTAAGGTTTTGTATCCATCATTAGATAAACACGCAATGTACCTAGTAGATAAGTCATTTCTTTCCAACATCTTTGCTTTGGAACACTGTATATAATTGGTCTAAAATTGATATATAAATTCTTATTTAAATAGAGTGTTATGTTGTATCTTTTTCAGTAGCCAGGGTCCAGTCGTCAATATACAATTTGGTCAATAAGACAACACATAAAAGATTTATACCCATTAATTGATATTGTGGCACCCGTTTTCGGTCGTGTTGATATAAAATTTAAAAAAAAATAGTATTTAGAAAGTTGATATTTTGATTAACAGCTCGAATAGATGGGTCAATTTACCTTCCCTTGCCGTGTGATGTTCGTTGATATTCTTTCTGTACCACGTTATATTTGGATAAGGTACCCCGGTCGCGTTGCACCACAATATAACGGTATCACCTTCCTTTACTAACTGATCTCCAGCGTCTTCAAATATCGAAGGTGGTTCTGTAAAATAAAGAAACCACGAGAAACTTAGCATCGGTATTTTAGGCATCGTAACTCCAGTTTAATAGTTACGACAATGCCGAAGATAACTAGCAATAAGCTACGTACATCACAGGAAATCTGAATCTCCAAGGATGTAAATACCACATCGCTTCTTTTCAACAAACAAGCCACAGTTATGAGTTTTTTTGTTGAAAAGCGACCATATGATTTTTCAGTTTTATGGGCGTCAGATCAAGTTGGAAAATGTCATCTCAAATCTATAGCACAATGCAGTACAAGTTGGCAGCAGGTTTTTATTTGTCTTTTGAAGAAATGTCCCCTCTCAATGTGGAGCGTTTTCTTTTAGTTATAGCAGACTATCCGACAAGTGAAGGGCGTTACGTGACTTTTTTGGTAATTGTTGATACAAAATTATGCTATCATCGTCGCTTTTCAACGTAAACCTCATAACTGCAGTTTATAACAAACTGCAGTTACGGGGTTTGCGTTGAAAAGCAGCTTTAGGCTACTTAAATAAATGTACAAATTTTTCCGTAGCCAAATGAACACCTTCTTATTTTTGTCTAAAAGCGACGAATATTGTATGTACTTACCCGTTACAACTAGTATGATAGTTTTACTCTTGATGGGGTTTGTATTAATTTGGCACTGGTATTCGCCGCCGTCACTCTTTCTAACGCTCCGTATGTGAAGGTTCCAGTCTTTAAGGTAGGGCCGCTCCACACTGATTCTGTCGTCTTTGATTATTCGTACATGGTCCATCGTTAAAACCTTCCCCCGGGGGTCCATCCAAATAACCTGAAAGTAGCACGTTTTTTAAATGACAACATTGAGGCAAAAGGAGAGAAAGAAGCACGTTGTTTTGCCGGTGTTATTGCAAAGCCTCGTAACTCCAGGATTTTATATGCTGGAGTTACGAGTTTTTGCAATGACATCGGCGATTTACATGCCTAATTCTGGAAAATTGCCCTTAAACCTTTTCCAAACATGACTTTGTTTTGACGTCCCTATTAGGGCTTCTCTACACTGATTCTGTCGTCTTTGATTATTCGAACATGGTCCATCGTTAATACTTTCCCCCGGGGGTCCATCCAAATAACCTGAAAGTAGCACGTTTTTTAAATGGCAACATTGAGGCAAAAGAAGAAAGAAGCACGTTGTTTTGCCGGTGTTATTGCAAAGCCTCGTAACTCCGGCATTTATTATGCTGGAGTTACGAGTTTTTGCAATGACATCGGCGATTTACATGCCTGAGTCTGGAAAATTACCCTTCACCCTTTCCCAAACATGACTTGGTTTTGACGTCTCTACTAGGGCCTCTCTACACTGATTCTGTCGTCCTTGATTACACGTACATTGTCCATCGTTAGTACCTTCCTCCGGGGGTACATCCAAATAACCTGGAAGTCTCAATTGAATTTATATGCCGTGATTTGGATAATAGCCCATATATACATGTATATTGAAACTTTGATGGATCAGTGTCAAACTGCACCCTTGAGGAGTATGTTCATCTAGAGCAACAGGTAGGCGCGGGTAATGGCATTCTCAAGTTGTAATATAAAATCCGATTCAAAAGCGGAAATCAGACTTTCTTACACACAAAATGTTATCCAGGACCTGGCCCCGGTTTCTCATAAAAAAACTTAAGTACGTTCTCTGAGCACCGTACTCAAATCACACGAAATCCACGTGAACTTCAATCGAATACCCTTCAACGTTGGAGGGTATTCCATTAAAGTTGAGCATGTGCTCATGAGTATGTACTTAAGTTTTTTCGAGAAACCAGGGCATGTTCTGCATTCAAAGCTCATTTCACGAACTGCAAATGCAAATACCAAACTTTGCCGAAAGAAAAGTATACAAACGAATCATCATACCGCTGTACCAAATCTGCACGACTTTTATAAAACGCTTTATCGCTAGTTTTCATAAATAACCTCGTAACTACAGCTTGAAACAAGCTGTAGTTACGATGTTTTTGTTGAAAATTCGACGATATCATGATAGTTCCCAAGATTGATAAACGCTCAACAAGGCCATTGTAAGCAGACATTGTTATTTTATTCGATTATAAAACAGAAGTAAAACGCTAATGCAATAATGTAAACCTAGAAGGTCTTCAAGGAAAACCTATCGATCAAATAGCGTTCTAAGATGTAATAAACAGTCTGTTTAATCCCTAATATAGAGTTCTCTGGGAAACTTGTATCACGCTCTACTAGCGTAGTATCCGAAGACATTGTGTTCATGTTGCAAATATAATAAAGATGATAATCACTAAGGCAAAATACCAGAGATATTTGAATTGAAAAGTATCCTTATCATATCGTCGTTAAGTGAATTATTCATTTCTCTGAAAACTGTAATGCACATTAATAATCACATGTGTCGTTAAGCATCATGGTATAATTCACAATAATTAAACTGGCAGAGCAGCCTTAGCCAACAGTCAGTCCGAAATGCATTCATTCTCTATAGACTATGGTAGACATTTGGAACATTCTAATCAAAATCGAATACCAGTTTTTCGTACACTTAATAAATGATGTTATCCGGGATCGGGTTTGTATTAAAAAGTTATTTCACATTCTGCAATTGCAAATATAAACGTTCCAAAACTTGCAAAAGACACAAACTAACAAACTAATTGAACGTCATACCGGTGCACCAAATCTGCACAACTTTTAGAAAACGCTTTATCGCTATTTTCCATCTTAAACTCTCGTAACTACAGCTTGAGACAATCTGTAGTTACGAGATTTTTGTTGAAAAATCGACGATATCATGATAGTTCCCAAGATTGATAAACACTCAACAAAGTCATTGAATGCAGACATTGTTATTTTATTCGATTATAAAACAGAAGTAAAACGCTAATGCAATAATGTAAACCTAGAAGGTCTTCAAGGAAAACCTATCGATCAAATGGCGTTCTAAGATGTAATAAACAGTTTGTTTAATCCCTAATATAGAGTTCTATGGGAAACTTGTATCACGCTAGTAGCTAGCATAGCATCCCAAGATATTGTTTTCATGTTTTCATAAAGTTTCAACAGTGTAGTCCGAAATTAATGGTAGACATATATGGAAACTAGTTTAAATCAAAATCGAATACCAGTATTCTTAACTAAACAATTAACATTATCCGGAATAAGGCTTGTATCTTAAAGTTATTTCACATACTACAAATGCCAGGACCAACTTCGTCGAAAAAAGACACAAACAAACAAAACAAACATCAAACCGCTGCATCAAATCTACACAGCTTTGAGAAAATGCTTTATCGCTATTTTCCATAAAAAACCTCGTAACTACAGCTTGAAACAAGCTGTAGTTACGAAGATTTTGATAAAAATCGACGACATCATGATAGTTCCAAAGATTGATAAACACTCAACAAAGCCATTGAATGCAGACATTGTTATTTTATTCGATTATAAAATAGAAATAAAACGCTAATGCAATAATGTAAACCTAGAAGGTCTTCAAGGAAAACCTATCGATCAAATAGCGTTCTAAGATGTAATAAACAATCTGTTTAATCCCTAATATAGAGTTCTTTGGGAAACTTGTATCACGCTAAAAACTAGCATAGTGTCCCAAGATATAGTTTTAATGTTTAAATTCATAAGGTTTCAACAGTGCAGTCCGAAATTCATTCACTTTGATCGCGTATGGTAGACATATGGAACATAGTTTGAATCAAAATCGAGTACCTGTTTTTCTTACACTAAACAATTGACATTATCCGGGATAAGGCTTGTATCTAAAAGTCATTTCACATACTGCAAATACAAACGTTCAAAAACTTGCAAAAGACACAAACTTACAAACTAACTGGTTATTATATCGCTGCTCCAAATCTGCAAACAATAGTAACTACAGCTTGAACCAAGCTGTAGTTACGAGGTTATTGATGGAAAATCGACGATATCATGATAGTTCCCCAGATTGACAAACACTCAACAAGGCCATTGTACGCAAACATTGTTATTTTATTCGATTATAAAACAGAAGTAAAACGCTAATGCAATAATGTAAACCTAGAAGGTCTTCAAGGAAAACCTATCGATCAAATAGCGTTCTAAGATGTAATAAACAGTCTGTTTAATCCCTAATATAGAGTTCTCTGGGAAACGTGTATCACGCTAGTAGCTAGCATAGTGTCCCAAGACAGTGTTTTAATATTTTCAGATTACATAAATATTTTAACAGTGCAGTCCGAAATTCATTCATTTTGATAGCGTATGGTGGACATATGGAACATAGGTTGAATTAGAATCGAACACCAGACTTTCTTACACTAAACAATAGACATTATCCGGGATCAGGTTTGTATTTAAAATTCATTTCACATACTGCAAATGCAAATACAATCGCTCAAAAACTTACAAAATACAAAAACTAACAAACTTACTGAACATTTTACCGCTGCGCCAAATCTACACAACTTTTAGAAAACGCTTTAATATCGATAAAAGACACAAACAAACAAACAAACAAAAAATAAATGAAACATTCTACCGCTGCATCAAATCTGCACAAATTTTAGAAAACGCTTCATCGTTATTTTCTATCAAAAACCTCGTAACTACAGCTTGTTTAAAGCTGTAGTTACGAGGTTATTGATGAAAAACGACGATACCATGATAGTTCGCAAGATTGATAAACACTCAACAAGGCCATTGTAATCAGACATTGTTATTTTATTCGAATATAAAACAGAAGTAAAACGCTAATGCAATAATGTAAACCTAGAAGGTCTTCAAGGGAAACATATCGATCAAATAGCGTTCTAAGATGTAATAAACAGTCTGTTTAATCCCTAATATAGAGTTCTCTGGGAAACTTGTATCACGCTAGCCGCTAGCATAGTGTTCCAATATATTTTTTTCATGTTTTCATAAAAATTCAACAGTGCACTCCGAAATTCATTCATTTTGATAGAGTATGGTAGACATATGGAACATAATTTAAATCAAAATCGAATACCAGTCGGGATCAGGGTTGCATTCAATGTTCATTTCTCATACTGCAAATGAAAAGACTAACTTTGTCGGAGAAAAGACACAAACAAACAAGCAAGCAAACTAAACATCCTTCCGCTGCACTAAATTTGCACAATTTTATAAAAGAAACGCTTTACCGCTATTTTCCATAAAAAACTCCGTAACTACAGTTTGTAACAAGCTGTAGTTACGAGGTTTTTAATGGAAAATAGCGATATCATGATAGTTCCAAAGATTGATAAACACTCAACAAGTCCATTGTATGCAGACATTGTTATTTTATTCGATTATAAAACAGAAGTAAAACACTAAGGCAATAATGTAAACCTAGAAGGTCTTTAAGGAAAACCTATCGATCAAATAGCGTTCTAAGATGTAATAAACAGTCTGTTTAATCCCTAATATAGAGTTCTTTGTGAAACTTGTATCACGCTATTAGCTAGCATAGCAGCGGCGGATGCAGGATTTCTGTGAGGGGGGTTCGTTTTTACAAACTTGGTCGTTTTACAAGTATTAAAAACTTTTGACTGAACTTCTGCATGAGAATGATATAATCAGGCTACAAAGGGGGTTCGTTTGAATCCCCCATTACCCCCTCTGGATCCGCCATTGCATAGTGTCCCAAGATATTGTTTTCATGTTTTCATAAAGTTTCAACAGTGCAGTACGAAATTCATTCATTTTGATAGAACATGGTAGACATATGGAACATAGTTTGAATCAAAATCGAATACCAGACTTTCTTACACTAAACAATTGACATTATTCGGGATAAGGCTTGTATCTAAAAGTCATTTAACATAATGCAAATGCGAATACAAACGTTCCAAAACTTACAAAAGACACACACTAACAAACTGACTGAACATTATACCGCTGTACCGAATCTACACAATTTAAAAAAAAAAACGCTTTATCGCTATTTTCTATCAAAAACTCCGTAACTACAGCTAGAAACAAGCTGTAGTTACAAGGTTTTTGCTGAAAATCGACGATTTCATGATAGTTCCCTAGATTGATTAACACTCAACAAGGCCATTGTATGCAGACATTGTTATTTTATTCGATTATAAAACAGAAGTAAAACGCTAATGCAATAATGTAAACCTAGAAGGTCTTCAAGGAAAACCTATCGATCAAGTAGCGTTCTAAGATGTAATAAACAGTCTGTTTAATCCCTAATATAGAGTTCTCTGGGAAACTTGTATCACGCTAGCAGCTAGCATAGTGTCCCAAGATATTGTTTTCATGTTTCCATAAAGTTTCAACGGTGCAGTCCGAAATTTATTCACTTCGATAGCGTATGGTAGACATACACGTACGGAACATAGTTTGAATCTAATTCGAATACCACACTTTCATAAACTAAAGAAATGACAATATCTGGGATAGGGTCTGCATTCAAAATGCATCTCACATAAAGCAAAAGCAAAGAATAATTTCGTTGAAAAAAGGCACAAACAAACAGACCAAACATCATACCGCTGCATCAAATCTGTACAACTTTTAGAAAACGTGTTTTCGCTATTTTCCATCAAAAACCTCGTAACTACAGCTTGTTTAAAGCTGTAGTTACGAGGTTGTTGATGAAAATCGACGAAACCATGATAGTTCCCTAGATTGATAAACACTTAACAAGGCCATTGAATGCAGACATTGTTATTTTATTCGATTATAAAACAGAAGTAAAACGCTAATGCAATAATGTAAACCTAGAAGGTCTTCAAGGAAAACCTATCGATCAAATAGCGTTCTAAGATGTAATAAACAGTCTGTTTAATCCCTAATATAGAGTTCTTTGGAAAACTTGTATAACGCTAGCAGCAAGCATAGTTTCCCAAAATGTTGCAAATATTCAATAGATGATAACATTGGAGTGACGTATCACAGATGTCATGGACACAAAAAAAGCCATGTTATTCTTCTAATATTGATACCATTTAACCATTTCCGAAACTACTTTAATAGTATATTCGAATTTGAAAGGTGAATACGGAAGATGACAACATGGATGTAGATTAAATGATTTGTGTGCAATGTACGAGTCCAGAAAATATTGAAACAAACGAGTAAATGACTTTCATTAGCAATTTCTTCTATTGCCGCAATATTTTCAAAAAACTTGCTCCAATAAACAAGCCAAGCCTTTATTGCTTTGAAGAGGCTTAAAGTGACATTTCACATTTATTTTTCTTATAAATTTTACTTTTATTTTTATCTGAAAGAGCATATTTTCTTATGAAAATTCCGAAATTTCAAGCCAAAATATAGAACTGTTCACGAGAAATATATATTTTTGTGGTAACATTAAACAAATTGTTGTGGACAACAGTTCAGATTTACATTGAATTTGTCATTTCCGTCTCAACTTTAAAGGCGTATTTTTCGCTTATAAATAACAACTTCAAAAAATTGATAGCATTTCTACGCATTAGAATAAGCATTCTTTGCACCAAGACATACTTTTTTAAATATGAAATAGGAATGTTATGTCCCTTTAAATCCCGAGAATATTAGATCTCTAGGAAACATGTGTCACACTAGTATAGTATCCAAAGACATTGTTTTCATGTTGCAAATGATACATGTAACGAATCAGAGACCGGCTATGAAGGTTCAGCTTTTCTTTAACCCTTTCCCAAACAAGACCTGGTTTGACGTCCCATATAGATACGGCTTGGGAAAACATTGAGACAAAAGAAGAAACTGCTGATAACCAGCAGTTTCTCCTTTTGTCTCAATATTTTCTGTACTAAAATATACACAAATCCTGTGTTTATCCACAACCATTTTGTCGTTTGCAGCGACTCTCAAATTGGACAACCCTAAAATTTTGTCGTTTGGGAAAGGGTTTAAGTGCGGACAGTTAAAGTTAGTTACATACTTAGTATAGAAGGACTAACTGAACTTAATTCACATTCCTGCGAGTAGTCAGACAGGTTGACCAATCAATACGATATTACTACCTACTTATACATTTGATAACCTAGTATGGGTCCCGTTAATAACATGAAATGTGTAGAAGTGGTATGAAAAGTGTCCTCCTTTATCCAACAAGGTTTATAAAATGATACGTTAGTCCGTTTCGAAAGAGATTAGAATCCATGACATTTGAATCAATAACTCTCTCTTATGGATTTCGGCACTGCCAAGATAGAAACTTTATCTTAACGAAATAATTAAGTTTCACAAATTGAAACGTCTTGGGATTCGAGAACGGCTGGAATTTGATGTTCTACATTAATTGATAATATCAGTCCAATTGTTATTTCAGTTTTAAGACCAGGAATCACGCTATCAAACAGATTACAAAACGTTGCTTTTCACCCAGAATTTCGTAACTGAAGCTTTTAACCTGGTATATTTACGAGGTATTTGAAGATAACTATAAAATAGTTTTTCTAAGACTAGTAATATTACAACGGTAACCGTATTTTTGTTGGATGCATGATCCAAATTTCATTTTTCTTCCACGTAAGAACCGAATATTTCCATGTATTTGGATATTCGCTTACAACGCCCCTTAAAGTGACATTTCACAATAATTTTTACATAAATTTTACTTTTATTTCATCTGAAAGAGCATATTTTCTTATGAAAATTCTGAAAATTGCAAGCCAAAATGTTGAACCGTTTACGAGAAATAGATCTATATATTTTTGTGCTAAAATGGCCCTGTAAACACAGAAATTTCATTTTGATAATTTTTTAAAAAAAATCATATATATGTCACATTAATATTCCTATGCTTACAATAACACAAAATTCCGAGCCAGGAATTCTCCAAATCTATGCCAGTGACTTCAATGAAAATACGCCATTAACGTCAAATTGGCGTTTTTTGGCGATTTTCGCCGATTTTTATGGAAAAATAAATATGATCCCACGCTGCCCCAAAAACGAATTTTATACAGAGAATTTATAAGTGTATCATTAGTATTTCCTGAAAATTTCATGTTTGGGGCAGAGTGGGATCATTGTAAAAAAAGAGAAAAAACACGATAAAGTCGGCACCTTTAGAATGACGAGCATCTGTCAAAATAAAGTATGTAACTGCAGAGGGATCAAGGGATGTACGTGGAGTTCAAACAAACCCCCTCTGTAGCCTGATAATTTTATGTTCATGCAGAAATTCGTTCAATATTGTATAAAAAATCCGAAAACGGACCTCCCTATTTTTATCCGAAAAATATGCTATCCGGAATATGTATATCTTTACGGGACGGACTATTTCCGGTGAATGATGCGTCGTTAGCAACGGTCTTTTTTCGAGAAATGCCAGGCTCATAGTTGATAAAGTAAGTACAATTTAATTATCTTAGCAAGAAAAAATGTTAATATTTATCGTTTTTGATCATTGTTCTAGTGAAACAGGAATTCTACGATCTTCAGGTCTAAATCTGGATGGGTCCGGCGATGGGTTTAATTCGAGACAGAAGTGCAGACGAACAAGATAGATATTGAATGCTATCGGATACATCTGCATTGTAAAAACCCATTAAATATAATATTTTACAGGTTTTTTGTTAATTTTCTATATTTTTTTCGGAAAATGCTCGAAAATAAACAGTGATTTCGATCAATTTTTCAAGTCCCAATATAGACTAGTTTCATGACGCCAGAAAGTGTGAGTAAGGAAGTGGCGTAACGTGAACGTCACTGGTTTACCATGCGACGGAACCTGGTTCAAATCCCCGCATCTGCTTGTTTTCATTTCATTATTATTTTCATTTTTTCCCATTTCTAATAATCAATAACAAACAGACACACACACACACACACACACACACACAAAAAGAACAAGAAAAAATATAATGGGGAAAAGATAAATGAATAAAAATAAATGAAATTAATAATAATTTATTGTTATAAAATATCTCACTTTTGTACAATTTTCAAAATATTTATGCATCTTTATCATATGTCCAATCTTGGTAAATGACTTTATTTTAATTCTTTCTTAACGAAACAAGTTAAGGTTTAAACGTCTCAATTTAAAGTGATAGAATTGGGAAAACATTGAGACAAACGAAGACATGCTGATAATTCTCTTTTTGTCTCAATTTTCTCTATTCTCCATCATACACAAATTATATTTTTATCAACGCCGATTTTCTTGAATGTTATAGCTTTGAAAAGTGCCAGTCTGAAACTGTGGAGTTTTGAAGTGGGTAGATAAATATTAAAATGTGTAATTCGTGTTTTTTTTTATTACAGAATGCCTGGGCAGACAAAATGTATTGTGTGCTCAAAAAGATTAAAAATCCACCAAAGACGTCACGTCAACAAACCCATTCAGAAGTATCTCCGTAAACACCTTCTTCTGGAGTGTAGCAGTCAGGACTGGATATGCGGCAAATGTTGTCGATCAGCATACCCTCAACATGAACAGCCCGCCACTTCCAATACTGAGACGAATCCTCCTTCAACGCCGATTGTTCCTGTACAAAGCTCAGCCTCTAGTCAACTGCAGAGTCCCGCATCTGTGAGACTTAACATTAAATCCACATCGAAAAGTCATGCATATTGTTTTATTTGTAAAAAACCGGGACCAAAGTTAATTGTAGTACCATCAAATGTGAGGACGAATACATTTTTAGAGCATGATATCATCATAACAGCAGACAGCAGATGCTGCCCTGTACATTTGAATAGTGAACTGAACAAGTTTAATACTACTGTTATTTCAGGACTTAAAACCAATGACCATGTTTATATGAATAGAACTTCAATTCTTCAACTTTTGAACACAACCAAACAACGTTTATTAGAAACATCATCAAGTAGATTGACATTTGACAGTTTAGATACGTTCACGAATGAAGAGATAACCTATCTTACTGGTATAAACAAGGACCAGTTTCTGGAACTATACACTCACATTGAAAATAGAATCAAAAATACACCAACAAGAAGCTCGAAATCAACTCTAGGAATTTTCCTATTTAAGTTACGATCTGGACTATCCAATAAAATGCTCTCAACCGTGTTCAACATTTCTAAATCCAGTGTGCGGAGAG
This sequence comes from Fragum sueziense, assembly GCA_963680895.1. Taxonomy (NCBI): domain Eukaryota; kingdom Metazoa; phylum Mollusca; class Bivalvia; order Cardiida; family Cardiidae; genus Fragum; species Fragum sueziense. Next base: position 46,260,180 of record OY804598.1, on the reverse strand, counting down.
CGATAACAGTAACAAGGAAAGCGCTGATGGAGGAGTTTGTACCCCAATACCTGGGATTCTCCCACATCACGCGGGACGCCGTCATTTCTAATCATACAAGACAGCTGGCACAGAATTTATTTGCTACAGGCAATCATCAGGTCATCCTTGTTTTAGATGGGACATACATATATATAAACAAGAGTAATAACTTTCATTTCCAACGTAGATCTTACTCTCTACATAAAGGAAGGCCATTGGTCAAAATAATGATGATAGTTTCTACAACGGGATATTTTATTACTGCACTAGGCCCGTACTTTGCGGACACAAAGAACAACGATGCTTCTATCCTGAACAGCATTATGACAAAAAATGTGGAAGAAATAAAGCAATGGATTCAAGAACACGACGTGTTTGTAGTAGATCGCGGATTCCGAGATGCTTTACGTCTTCTGAATGAGCTAGGAATACAGGCTGAGATACCTGCGTTCTTGAATCGGGGTGACAAACAGATGAAAACAGAAGATGCCAATGCAAGTCGATTGGTGACAAAGGTAATAATCATTATAACTTAGCTTAGCTTCCAAATTATCTCAAAGTTTCGCATTTTATGAAATGCCTATGAAATAATTGTACGCACATCATGATTATAATAGATTCAATATTAAACGAGATTGATTACATTTGAATCTATTTTAATCTTGATGTGCTATACTAGGGATAATGAAAAATGTATTGTGCTAAAAATAGATCGATGGTAAGTTGCAAGATAGGCAAATCACCATTGAACATATTTTAATTCTTTTTTTTTTTTTGCCGTTTAAACTACAACTGAAATTACTCTCGTTTAGTAGTGAATCTATAATACATATAGCTTTTTCGTACGTTACTATTTTTCCTCAGTGTTACTCTAAAACATCGCAACTACAGCTTGATTGAAGACGTAGATATAGCGGACGAGAATTGACCTGGCAGAGCATTCCATTCGATTAGCATGGGCTGGTCTGCTGGTCTGCCAGGTCATTTATCGTTTTTCATACGAGAATTAATAACAACACTGACGGTAAATAAAAACATAACTGTAAACCAAATCTATATTAGCATACAATTCATTGCTATTACACATAAATCATTTCTATCAATGCCAGTGAATTGTGTGCTTCATTAACCGTTTACGATTTTATAAATCAAAATCTCTTTAAATTAAGCTGTAGTTGCGACGTATTAGTTAGATTTACAATGAAGAAATACCGTTGTTTGTCTGTAATTATGTCACTGTTAATTTGATAAAATTTATCCCTATCAAAACATCCTGACACCGGATTTATTAAAACGTTGTGACGATAGTAGCAATATGTTGTAACACTCTGTTGCTCCTTTCGTCGTAATACTTATGAAATGAAAAGTCAATAGCAATGAATTTTGTGGTAAAACAGACTTGGCTTACCGTAATGTTTTGATAAACCGCCGGTGTTGTTAAAATGATCAGCTAACTTGATCCCTAATAAGTTGATAGGGCAAAGGATTATTTCATTTTTTCTTTCAGGTTCGATGGGTTGTGGAAGCAGCCAACGCTAGGTTAAAGTGCTGGAAGTATCTCGGTCATGTTTTGCCTAATTATTCTCGTTTGATGGTGAGACGATTATAACTGTGCCAGTATGTTTACTAACGACAAAACTTAAGGGTCCAATAGCAATGAATTGTGTGCTAAAAATACTAGATTTACCGTTATGATTTGAGTAACCATCATTGCAGTAGTTTCGGCTTTTTAGAATTACACAGGTGAAAAACTATTGTTTGTCCGAGGTTACGTCACTTTTTATTTGATAAAATTGAATCCTATTTTACAGCTTCCACAGACAACAAAATAAATGTGGGTTCATAAAGATAGAATTTGTGTCAATACGTGTATACATGTAGCATAAAGAATTGAAGCAAGAAGGAGAAATTGTTAATCATCAACGTATTCTACTTTAATCTCAATGTTTTCCATAGCCTTTTCTATCAGGATAACCCACGTGACTTTTGGGAAGCGATAACACCGAAAAAATCGTCCGCATCAAGGTATGTTTTGTTTAATTTCTCAGCTTATACTCTGTTGATTTTGACGAGATAAAGTGCACGGAACGCGCATTTGAGATGGCTATTCCCGTTTGTAACTCACTCTGCTCCAAATCCCGTGGTTTTCTTCAAACATGCAAGCAAAAGTTTTCTTCGGTGCACGTGAACGCTTCCCACTTTCGTTTTGCACTTACAAACCCTTTGGCTCGAATGTTTGAAGAAACCACTGGATTTGGAGCAGAGTGAGTTAGAGCCGGGAATAGCTCTCTCAAAGGCGCGTTCCGTGCACTTTATCTCATCAAAATGAAAAGGGTATTAGCTGAAAAATTAAACAAAACATACATTGAAGCAGACGATTTTTTCGGTGTTAACGCTTCCCAAAAGTCACGTGGGTTACCCACCGTGTAGATCTACGTTCTTGTTTCAGAAAAAGTGACTGTATTTTATTTAATTTTGGATTTGCTATGGGGTTAACCCTTTCCCAAACAAGACCTGTTTTACACATGTCTGAAATAAAGAGCTTCAGAAAACAGTCAGACAAAGGAAGTAAATGCTGATAATCAGCATTATCTCCTTTTGTCTCAATGTTTTCTTTTCTGGATTTCGTACCAATCCTGTCTTTATCAACATTTATTTTGTTGTCTTCAGCAGCTATCAAATTGGAAAAGTCATTTTTTGTCGTTTGGGAATGGGCAAAGACTTGATTGTTGGCTGTTGTTCAATATGCTCGATATTGAGCATGGGATTCGTCCATCCGTCGAAATTGTTAATTCTTGCTCTGAAAGTGGCTAATTTTATCCGTACACATAGTTACTGGTTACAATGAAAGATAATGTACTTCAATGTGATAGCTTAAAAATAAAGATGAAACAGAAAGATGTAGGTGCAGTATCTGTATTTATGCATTATCGTTACTGGGAGATCAAAAAATCGCAACGTTCGCTTGAAAAGGCTTAAGTTACGATGCTTTGATCTCCTCTGTTCGTTATTCTTTTTATGGTTGGTTACTATGGAAACTTTGATTAAGAATGTTTTTCTGCCTCAATATATGCATGTGTTAATTTTCGAAATTCAATATCTGGTGAAACATCTACATGGTGCAATCGTTTTTCAAGACTTTAAATTGACATCCAATGTGATTGATTTTGGCTTGATAGTTCGCATGATATACGAGTGCTAAAAGTACATTTTCCTTAAAAAAGGGACATCTTTTCTACTTACTGGTTACTATGATTATCAATGTCTTTCTGTATAACGGGTTGATAATCGGTAAAGATAAACTCATTTAACAGACAGTAAGAGAAAATGTGTTAGTAAAATATCTGTATTTTTGCATTATTTTGATTGGTTACCATGGTAACCATGAATTGGAATATTCATTTTGTTAAAGGTTTTTTTTATTCCACAAACTTTAAAAAGCATAATGGTCATCACATAGTAAATATGCAAGTGGTAAAATGACATTTTTTAGAAAAAGAACACTTTTTCCTATTTTTGGTTACCATGGTAACAAATGTTTATAATATTTGATAAGTTTGTTTTAGGAAAATGTGAAATCTTTTAATAAACAATGTGAGCAAAAAATATTAAGAAAAAGAAAAAATTCTGATGAAATAATTGATAATTTTGAATTTTAATGGAAATAATAAAATCGTTGCTATGGCAACGGTGTCAATCAGAATGTGTTTTACTTGTTATTTTTATAACCTATAGTGTCTAGTGATTTGAAAAAGTCACGTTTTTTGAAAAATTGAAGTAGGGCCATTTTAGCCCCTAAGTGAACCTACCCCTTTAACAAATTGTTGTGGACAACAGTTCAGATTTATATAGAATTTATTATTTCTGTCTCAACTTTAAAGGCGTATTTTTTGCTTATAAATAACAACTTTTAAAAACTGATAGTTTTTATACGCATTAGAATAAACAATCTTTGCATCAAGACATACTTTTAACAAATGAAATGAATGTGAAATGTCACTTTAATATACATGTAATATCAAGCCTTACGGTAGTCTCCATTTACAGGGCTGGTAAAAACTATGTTAAAACTTAAAACTGTACTGACGGGCAATAGAAACGCCCAAGGAAATGTGTCGTTATTTTCCTCATGCCTATTAACATTCTAGTAAATGCTGTTTATAATTATTTTGACAAACAATTTAGGTGAAAAAAATCGCGTGTTTCTATTTATCACGATTCTCATTTTCTATAGCTTATGGTGATTAGTTTCCTTTATACAGGAACTGTCTAGTTACCAGTTTAGTTATTTCTCCCCAATATGATCGGTTCAATGTTTTGCGAAATATCACCCTAGATCGCGCACCAACGGAAAACCATTAAGTAATATTCCGGTATGAGAGAAGTCTGAATTTTACGATCAAGTAAATATTTGTCGTCTGTCAAAACCGTCTGTCAAATTAGTTTCGTCGTGTCTAAGGTCGTGAATCAACGTGTCCGCGATCGGTCAAGATATAAAGCTAGTCTCATAGGACCCAATGAATGAGTAGCAATAAACTGTCTGGCAATGTAATAGAAAAAATAGAATACTTTCGAAATGATACCTTAATTGGTATAACACCACTTCGAGAATCATTCGTTATAAAGTTAATGGTGCTGCCAAGTTACCCTAGTGTATCCAATTGTCATCAATTTCTTAAAAAAATATGCCATTGTGATTATCATTTTAAAAATCTATGGAAGTTCTATACCATTACATGAACAAAATAATATACTTGAATGAATTCTAAGAAATCATCATAAACTTGGATATGAAAAAGTCACCCGTTATGACGTTGCATATGAGGCCAACATCAATACAGACTAGCCTGCACCTAGGCGCTGTCGGATCTGTATCTTTGTTGTTCCCGTATAGCATCTTTCTTACCCGAGTCAAAAGCAAGAAATCTTGTTCTAAATATAAACTGGCTTTACGTATATATTTTGATAAACCGTTGGTGTTGTTTTAAAACCTCGTAACTACGGCTTGATTCAAGCCGTAGTTACGAGATTTTATAACAACACCTATGACATTTTTGTCTGAAATTGCGTCACGTTTAACCGGACAAAATTGTTCCCCATTCAAGGAGAACATGAAACATGACTTTATGTGGATCATGAATTGAGAGCATTCAAAGTGATACAAGAATGTAATATTCCGGTATGAGAGAGGTCTGAATTTACGATAAAGTAAATATTTGTCGTCTGTCAAAACCGTCTGTCAAATTAGTTTCGTCATGTCTAAAGTCGTGAATCAAAGTGTCTACCGATCGGTCAAGATAAAAAGCTAGTCATAGGTTCCGATAAATGAGTAACAAACTGTCTGGAAATGAAATAGAAATTATAGAATCCTAAACGAAATGAGACCTTGGTATAATAACACCACTTCGAGAATCATTCGTTATATAGTCAATGGTGCTGCCAATTTGAAAGAACACTGAGATACCCGTCGCTTGGCGCATCAAATTCCATTCTTTGGTAATAAAATTATAACCATTTATCAAACTATGACATTATACCATTTATGAAACTATGGAAGTATGATAGCATTACATGAACAAAATGATATACTTTTACTGTAAGAATGAATTCTAGGAAATCTGCATTAATTTGGATATAACAAAGTCATCCCCTGCGGCGTTGCATTTGAGACCAACATAGTTACAGATTAGACATAATTACAGCTTTATACAAGCTGTAGTTACGAGGTGTTTATAAAAAAGACAACGATATAATCCTTCAATGTCTATATTAATATGTATTTAATTTGTTCATGGATATGAAATTTATACCGGTTTCTGTCTGGCACCAAGTTCATATTTCAACAGACCTCACACTTCGCTGATGGAGGATCGACACATTAACATCCCTGTTATAAATTTCCAATATGATGATTGCTCGCTCATAAAAGCTTTTTGTTACACCTACAGATGATATATGTTACATAGTCTACTCTTAGTTGCAATAATAGAATCGAAACTTTTTTAGGCTTGATCTGGGTTTCAAACAAGCCAATACCTATCAGCAAGTTTGTGGCTACGATATCGCAGCTAGTGTCCTCTTTGTAGCACATACGCATTTGTTTCTGCTTGATTTATTTACACAAATCCATTATTTGCAAGATGTCATTGCCCTTAAAATGCACACACGTGTATACAACTAGTGGTTATGACATGGCAAAGCAAATTTTTATGACGAAATTTTTGTTGTAAAAAACGTTATTTCTTTACTGATAGTGCTTTATTAAAAGAGAAAAACAAATACATTTTTTCTAGTGAGACATTCGTTGACATGCATACAGAGGTCGGTAACTTTCGAGGAAATATTAATCAGACAAAGTGCCTGTCTACGGACAAGTGACTGTTAAGTTAATACATATTTCATTCCATTAAATCCCTGCAACAGCAACCTCTTGGTTTTTAGACTATTTGATTGTTTGCAAAGACAATGACTCATGTTCGCATCATCAAAATTATACTCCACCAAAATTACCTCGGGACAACTTAATTTTCGTTGCAAAGTCCAAAAATAAAGTTGTCCACTTCAATAAAAGCTGCTACAAACCTCACAATGGATGTTTATTTATAAAGGGATTTGTGTTATTTGAGAAAATGTCGAGGCAACAGGTAATCAGCATTTTCTTCTTTTGCCCGAATGTTTTCCTAAACCTCTTCCTATAGGGACATCATAATCAGATTTTTGGGAAAGAATTGATATTTAGCTGAATGTGCATGAAACTACATGTTTATTCCAAGTACAAAAAGGCGGAAACAATAGCAAGTATTCAAACTGTTTCCATGCACAAGTAATTTTCTAAATGGATTGTGTGGGGTCCACATTTAGACAGAGTACCTCATTTATCAAAATGTATTAGAAGAATACATTGACAGGGGTAAACAATAACCAAAACGATGTCTCAGTGCGAAACGGTTGTAACTGCCTATAAACATATAGGCAATTACAACCGTTTCGCTCTGAGCCATCGAATTAACGTCCTCGTAGTTTCATCATTAAGCTGTGGATCCATCACAATAAATCGTTATTTGGAGGCCAAAACCTCGTAACTAAAGCTTGTTCAAGATGTAGTTACGAGTTTTTGACCTCCAACCGATGAAATACAGCTTCTTAGTGAATCTGATTTTTTTGGCATCAAAATCCAAATCCTTTTTAAGAACTGTCGTTGTTCGTTGTTTCTTTTAAAAGATCGAACTTAGTGAATCTGGATTATTTGGCATCCAAATCCTTCCTTTTAAGAACGTCATTGTTCGCTGTTCCATTTAGACGACCGAACTCTGTTTTTGCTCGTCGTCAAATGTCCTTTACTGAATTGATTTGATCAGAATAATGTTGCCATGCAACCAGTCTTCTGTCTGTCCAGGATAGTATGACACACATTTACAACAACTAATCTATGTAAATACATGTATATAGAATTCAAGACTATTTTGCATGTGCTGGTCCGAAACTTGCACCTACCAGATTTGAACCAATGCATGCAAAATTGTATGCCTACTGAAGATAACAACGTCTTGCCCTTGTGTAATAATGTGCCCTTATATCCAAACTTGACTATAACCTGATAATGTATTCATAGTTTTATTGTAATGCAATTGTTTCTTTTAATAAATGACTTTCCTTAGTATGACTCGTAATTGAAATTTAAGTAACTACGCAAATATCAAATAAGAATACCTTTGTGTGGTAAGTTTTTTCGAAAACCACATGCGCATTTGCATAATGAATTTATTACATTTCTACCAGTGAAATCCTGGGATTTCTCGGTATAATCGGTAAAATCACAAATGATATTTCACTGTGTAAGTGTAACATTTTTAAACTCTTAATAGCCGGGACTATTTCCAAATGTTCTGGGCAATTATAAAGCTGTATTGAACAATTTTAAGCAGGCTATGCTGTGTCTTAGCATCTAAGGCAGATTTCTCTCTGTCTGTCTCTCTCTCTTTCTCTCTCTCTTTCAAAATTTAGGGGACATGCGAAAAAGTAATAAATAAATATTTACTTTGGGTTGTTATATATGATCCAGAAAAGGCAGTGTTTAACCCATCAAACAGTTTCCAAGTAAGATATATATACATGTACGTGCTATAATAAAACGTGTATGGCATTTCTTAAGACCGATTTGACTCTAGAATCCCAAGCTACATCGGAATCGATCCAATTGGTTCGGTGATTTCTAATTATGATTGCCTAAGTATCGAAGGAAAACTAGCCAATTCTACTCCAGTAAACACAAATATTAATTTGTGGGGTTTTATGTTTGCTTAATTCTCCGGGCGCTTATCAAATAACACTACATATTAGTCGGGAACGTCGGTATTCTTAATCAATCATATTTTGTGAGGAGTTATGCATACTCAACCGAGCTTGATGATTCCTTTTATGACTAACATAGAAATGAATCTTCCAGGAATGGTATTTCTTCGCAATTTCTTTAGCAATAATTCAGGCCATAGCAACATTTTCATGTTTTCAGTATTTGACTAAAGTATCTCAGATTGATTTAAAAAAGTATGCTGAGTATATTGATGCAGACATGACTGTTATTAGGCTACATAAACTTCAGACGTTGCCGATTTTCTGCGATGCAAATCGGTCAACATTTACGAATTCTACCAGTTAGATACCAATCTATATAGAGATTAACTTACCAAAGAAAAGTGATATGAATATTACTTCACTCGAATAGGGTTAGATGTGGTTGAAAAAAACGAGTCCTCAAGTCTTATTATCTGCCGCGGAAACAAAACAAAGCGGAAACAAAACAAAAAGATAAAATAATTGCGTGTTTTGTGTTTGATATTTGAAATCAAAATATTGAGAAAGAGGGTTACGTTATCCAACACTTTGTGTTAGAGGGACGTCAACACCAGGTATTCTGAACAGTTTTATACATGTTATATGTTTCATGGAAACAAATCCTTGGAATTAAAATTATATACATTAACAATGATTAATTCGAATGCATATTTTAAATGAGCCATAATTCATTTAAAATTTCATCTTTGTGACATTGTTCTATTTTTCTTCTCGAATGTACCTTTTCAAAATAAATATATTTTGTGATCAGTCAAGGTAATTTTATGGAAAGGTTGTCACAAGCAATATCTTCTTTTTTTCACATCTCTTGCCAAGCCTTTCTCTTGAGTCATCAAAAGCAATCCTTAAACGGGAATGGGGTAACCAACCCGAGTCCTGGGGCGAATCTATCTTAACCCTTTCCCAAACGACAAAATTTTAGGGTGATCCACTTCAAAAAAGTGTCACAAATGACAAAATGGATGATATTAACCCTTTCCCAAACGACAAAATTTTAGGGCGATCCACTTCAAAAACTGCCAAAAATGACAAAATGGACGTTATTAAAGATAGGATTTGTGTAAAATATGGCACAGAAAATATTGAGACAAAAGGGGAAACTGCTGGTTATCAGCAGTTTCTTCTTTTGTCTCAATGTTTTCCCAAGCCCATTATTTTAGGGACGTCAAAACCAGGTCTTGTTTGGGAAAGGGTTAAGGACAGGGTTTGTGTAAAATATGGCACAGAAAATATTGAGACAAAAGGAGAAACTGCTGGTTATCAGCAGTTTCTTCTTTTGTCTCAATGTTTTCCCAAACCAATTCTATTAAGGACGTCAAAACCAGGTCTTGTTTGGGAAAGGGTTAATACAATGTACATGTATGCAGAGTTTGTTAGATAATAATGATGGTTGAGAGATTGCATGCATGCCGGGTTCTATTTGGTGCATACTGTTGCGTGACCAAGGGTTCTTAATTTGTGTAAAACAATGAAATCATACAACCAATTTATTGAACGTTACTTTTAATTAATCCCAGGACAGTTTCTTAACAAATTATTTCAAATTCAAGAAGCTTGATGATATATTAGATTTAAAAAAAGAAAAAAAACAACTTTAAAACAAGAACAGAAAAATACCAAAAACAAAATGAAAGATGTGTTTGTGAAACATAAATACCTGACGTTACGGGCAGACAGACAGGCAGACGAACAAAGGTTAAATAAAATCTTTCGATACGTGGGCATTAAAATATATGAATCTTATTATGACCTTAACTAAGTGCTTATTGGCATAACTCGTTTAAAGAGGTACCCAAATAATAGTTTTGGTTTTGGAAAACGTTTATTATTTTCAAAAGTATTATGGTTTTGATTTTTCGTATATACTACCGGGTATATTCATGCATGCGTTTTCATTCCACGAATCTCTCTATATATCGCTGCTTTTCAACCAAAACCTCGTAACTGCAGCTTGGTTTAAGCTGCAGTAACGAGGTTTTTGGGAAGCATTTTTTTCAAAATTTGCTTCTCTATGCAGCCACCTCTCTCTGCACTTTACCATTCTCTGCATACCACACAACATCTTCCTGTCCTCCTCACTATAAATAGTTCTATCAAAAGGAAAGATTAATGAGGTAACAGTCATTCGAATATTCAATACGTATGTCTGAAGTTATACAATGTAGATATTGAATTGGGTGACTGAAAATGAAACATTCAATTTATCATGTCTCTAAGAAAAGAAAAGACTGACGGAATAATTTGCTTTATAATGGTTCAAAGATCGGTCCAATGGCCTTCCTTGTAAATGGGTCAGTCAAGTTTACCGAACTATGGAATATATTCAAAGCTATAATTAGTTAATTTACACAAACGATAAATATGCATTAGGGCTGTGCTAAAAATAGATACAACAACTCCAGCATGGAATCAAAGTATTCAAGGTATTCAAATGAATAATCAAAGTACCTAATCAAAGTACTCTACTTCTGGACAGGCCGACATTATAAACAAATTTGCTTCCCAACAGTACTTTCAGTACTTTGATTATTGACATGCAACGATATGCTTAATATAACTAAGATATTGACTTCGTGGCAGGTCAAATCCGAATGAACCATTTGTCAGAAATACTCAACGAATGCTGTTTGCTAAGAGTAAACATATAAATTTACTTTGCTAGCCAGAGAAAACCGCAGAATCTAAAGATGTGACAAGAAATCCACCCCACCGGAAACGATTAACCCATTGACGCGTTTTGATGCTCTACAAGACAAATGCTCCAGGAAAAATGTGTAAAATGAAGAAATTTATTTACCACAATGTTTTGTACCCCTAAACACCAGAAATTATAAATATCTATCCCTTTAGATTGTCGTGTTCAACTTCCTTGAAGTTGGACTTGTCTAAAACTTTGCCGTCTTGAAACGGGTTAATCGGAATTAAGAAGATGACGTGACAATCGTATTTTTTCTTGAAAACTCTATTTTTCCTCCTAAACGAAATCTGTATTTTAGAAAAACAACAACATCCAATTACTAGGCTAAATTCGAGTTAAATACGATTTTGTGGTGTATGCATTTAGTTTGGGCACCAAAAGGACGAAACTATTCACACATAAATAAAACATTAAGTAAACTGATATCTAAATTCGAGCTATAAAGTAAATGCATTTTCACACCAGTACGTATACATATCATTTAGGTGCTAGACGCTTTCAATTAATTTGTCATTTTTATACATCAAAATAAAGTGTCTCGTGTTCATCCATAGCCAATTTACCCCTGTAAATACAGAAATCTGTATAAACTGTGTTTTTTCTTTTCGGAACACTTTTCGAAGAGCTTGATAATGCTATATAGTTCAGTTATTTATGCGTATGAGCATATTCGCAAGCCAAGGGTTCTACCACCAATTTGTTCCTTACGAACAACGTAAGGAACAAAGTGTATGTAGAACCATTGGCTTATGAAGATGACGCATGGGGGACTTAAGGGAATAGAAAGCAATTTTTAAATATAAATGATGACCTTGATATCTTAATTTTATCAGATTTTTGTTCATGCCTGCTTAAACCGATATTGCTCTAGACTAGTAGTATACAAGACTGGAATACTGATTTCCTAGGATAGATGGACATATCAAATATGCAAAGGTATAGTGTACAAAGATTGACATAAAGTCGACACTCTCTGTTGCCATGCAATTCCCACTCAGAATAGCATATTTAGGTATACAACGATGCTTTTCAACGAAAACCTCGTAACTGCAGCTTATTCTAAGGTGCAGTTGAGATATTTTTTTTGTTGAAAAGAGACGACATTTTGGTGACGCCTTAAAGAGACATCCCATCAATCTTATACAGTAATTCTACTTTTATTTTTTTTATCTGAAAAGCATTTTTTCTGAGGAAAATTCTGAAATATTCAATTCAAAGTATTGCGCAGTTTACTATGAATATTTCTTTTATCTTGAATTAAATTAAGTGTGGTTAGCTGCAATTTAACTGGTACATGCACCAAGCCGTATTTATCTGTGTGTCGCGATACGTTTCATGGACGGTAACTAGTCTATCGATGGGATTTGTCTAGATCAAATTTGTTGTTTCCGTCTCACTTTTTTAAGCTTTTTTCTGACTTATCAGCAACAGATCATTTACACTGAAATCGTTAAAACAAACTAAAATAACCAATCTTTGCACCGAAAGATATTTTTCAAGAGTTATATGACTTGTTACATAAGAAGAGGTGAGCATCAAGTCAATATTACTTAAAAAAAAACAAATTTTAGGGATTAAAATGTTACAATTGCTTTCCTAAACGGTTCGAGCATATTTTTGTCTCTTTTTGAGCCGACAATTTCTCCAGTATATAATATTTGCACCAAATAGATATCCTATCTGGTCAAGCTGTCGGATTGAAGACAGATATGGTTAGTGTTATTGCAAAAACCTCGTAACTCCAGCTTGATTCAAGCTGGAGTTACGAGATTTTGCAATTACACCGACGATATGGTCAGACTACACAAAATTAATTTGACAGACAGTTCTGATGGGAAACAAACATTTCTTTAATAGAATTTCTCACGTTCAGGGAGTTTGTGTTATTTTATGATGAGATGATTCATTTTCCGCAATCTTATACGATAAACTCAATGATTCATCAACGATAGAAAATTATTGGAGTTATTCCTTATATGAGTAAATTTTATTCTAAGCTGTAAAAATGTGTTTAAAGTTTTATCGCCAATTTTCGTATTGACAAGTTAATAAGGTATGGTAGATATATATCTAGTTGGACAACTTCTTAAAGGATGCGTCTTCAAGATTTAATAAAGGGACATTCCCTAGACAAATTTCTAATAAATTTTATTTTTATTTTCATCTGAAAAAGTATATTTTTACAAATAATCTGAAAATTTCAAGCTTAATTATTGCACCGTTTAGAGAAAATATGTATATTTTTGGTTATAATTAAACTAATTACCGTTTGCCAGTTGAGTTATGACGTTATTTATCACTTCCGTCTCAACTTAAAGGTGTTGTTTAATCTGTTGATCAGCAACAATTAAAAAAAAACGTATACCGTTTAAAAGCAATTAAATGGTCAATCCTAGCATCAAGACATACTTTCAGAAAATGAGAATGAAATGTCTCTTTTAAAAACATGTCTGCAAGTTTTCTTAAATATCGGCACATCTAGCTTATATTGGTAAATATGTGACAAAGGGAAACAATTCTAGAACTGATTCACCGACATACCTGCAGAGTTAAAAGCCAATAAAACTCTCATAATGCGACTTCAGTAATAGAGAAGCATGCTGTACGAGTTAAAACTTAACTGAATTCCCATATAGGAAAATGGTAGTGTGACACATTTGGAAGCTGATGCAGTAGACAAAATGGTTGTTGAAAAAGATATGATTTATGTACTATCTAGAAAATGAAATATTGAGACAAAAGGAGAAAATGCTGGTTACCAGCATTTTCGTCATTTGTCTCAATGATTTCCTCCAAGCCCTTTCTAAAATGGACGCCAAATCATGGTTTGTGTACAATATGGATGATGATAATCATATTGAGGCAAGAGAAGAAAATACTGGTTACGAACATTTCCTTCTATTGTCTCGATGATTTCCCCGAGCCCTTTTTCCACAAGGGACGCCAAATTATGTTTTTGTTTGGGAAAGGGTTACATGTAAAACAGCATTATTTGATGATACATGTTTAATGATAAGCCTTTCCAAAACAAATCCTGACATTAATATGTCTATAAGAGTTAACATTAGAAATAATGAGTCGAACGAAGAAAACGTAGTCTATCAGCATGTTTCCATTTTTTTCTAAATGTTTTCCGTGCAATCTTCAAAATCATAATTGCCGAATTATTGGGGCGGCGGCCGCCGCCCCTGCCGCCCCGCACGCGACGCCACTGTAACATCATTTATTTTGTTTTTATCACCAACTTTTGAAATGGAACGATGAAAATTGCACATTTTGGGAAATGATTCAGAGTAAAATGTTTTTACATAAATATTCTTTAGACATGAATCATCAATATTACTTTTCAATGATAAAAGGTAATTAACCCATTAATGCACAGTGACACATTTTGACTCCCTCACAACAAAGGGCTTTGGAAAACATTGTGGAAAATGAAGAAATTGCTTGTGTCTAACCCAAAATGGAAAGATCTTTAAATTGTCATCAACTGGAAATTGTCGTCTGTAGCATCTTTGAATTTGGACTACCCCAAAATTGTGTTGTTTGGTAATGGGTTAAAGGGACCTATGCTAGGTTGTCGTGCATACAAACAGGTGAGAAATATATATTCAAGGAACATCATATAGAATGGTCAAACTCTTTTAGCTAAATTATTACTGTTCGGGGAAATTTCAAGTTCATTTGGTCCTTTAAAATCAAGTCTTAATATAATTGGCTTACTCGCACTTTATATTTATAGAAACATTAATTATATGGAACTTGGACTTTGATAGAGAGTGAAACATACAAAAAATCCGTTCTTTTTTACCCTAGATAATGAATTGCACCATACACAAATGCCAGGCCCGTAGGAAGCAATTTCATATTGGTAGGGCTTAAGCAACCCTGTCTAAATATTGGGGGTGGGGGGGGGGGTCTTAATTCGACTTTCTCTAAATTCATAGTGTAAAGTAGCCTGAATGCAAGCAAGCTCTTGCTGTCCCCATGTTGTCCAGATTCCAGAAGAACAACTAACTTGTGCCTCTTTAAAGAAGAAAAAATGTTCGGAAACATTGACCAAATAATCCGTATTCACTTTCTTTTCTATAGACGACTCGCCTCGAATAGCAGAGCATTTAACCGTCTATGGCGAGTATGTACTGCCTTAATGTAATTGGAAATACGAAGCCTTTATATCTAGATTAAAGTGGGCATTTCTCTACTTTCTCGCACAAATGCCGTCTACTTAAATGGTTATTGGTAATATCGTAGCTTTTCAACGAAAACCTCGTAACTGCAGCTTGCGTTAAGCTGCAGTTACGAGGTTTTTGTTGAAAAGTAGGGATGTAGTTCAGCGGTAGAACAGCAGTCCGCTACGGTATCTAGCTTTGATGTCAGTATATTAAGGCATATCGTTAGTGGGACGTCAAAACCTCTTAACTTTAGCTTGCAAAAGCTGGAGTTTCCAGGTTTGGACGTCTTACCGACGATATATATGTGAGGCTTTAACCCCACTGTTTAATCATTTTCCCTTTTCTAGAACAGTTATTGTCGTTACTGAACATCTTTCACTTCCGGCCGAGCCCTGACATCTTAGTCGGTAATGTAGGTTCTATCAATCAAGAGGTCGTTGGTTCAAACCCCAGCACTGTCAATATCCTTTCTGACATTTGGTAAAAGATGTACCTTATATACATATGATAGCACGGGAAACATTGATATGACAGGAGACACAGTAAAATATTGGCATATTCTTCTTTTCTATCAATACTTTACACAAGTATCATGGATGGAGACGTAAATACAAGGCATTGTTTGAAGGAAAAGGTTAAGCACGCATATCGTCACTTTTCATAGAAAACCTCGTAACTGCAGCTCATCTTAAGCTGCAGTTATGGGGTTTTCGAGGAAAAGCAAGGACATGCTCCCCCATTTCATTTAATTACGATTCGATTTGTTTCGAGTCTGAAGGAATTAATAATTCTAACGGAGTGATTAATTGTACGGCAGGCAAAGTAAATAGATTTGGGTTAGGGACGAAATTGGATTCCGTCGATTTAGAAAGGATTTGTTTCAGTTTGTTTCGGTTTGTCCGAAACACTACAAATCAAGCATGCGTCGTCTGATACTTTCTCTCTTGATTTTCCTGAAGAAACGTTGCATTTGAAGGACAACCCTGAATCAGTTGAATGTGCCCCGCCGTTACTTTTATGTCATCAAAATAAATTATAAACTTTATGGATTTTCAATTAACGCATATCTCCGTGTTTAATTGATATGTATACTTTTGAAATTTGAATCACAAAAGCCCTGTATTCATCTCATATGTTTCTTACAAGTATTTCAAATCGAGTAGGACTTAAAGTCAGTACCATCCTTTTCCATAACTTAATTCATATAGATATTAAAAAAGACACGCGAATATGCACGTGTCCAAGTTTTCAGCGTCCAAGTTTGTAAACATATACAAAAAAGAGCCCGACATACCTTGTGGTCGCCAACATAGTTTATGGTACATGGAAGAATCGCTGTTCTTTTGGCAGTGGCTGTTACATTTATTACCGGAACGTCAAAGTTGGGGGACTGTCCGTCTACATCGGCTGTGGAAAAAGAAGGAAGTAAGGTAATAAATAACACACGTAATTTACTCCATACATCAAAGCGGGGGAGGGGGTAAAACGGGGGAGGGGACACAGCGTGACACAACAACAAAAACAATTGCAAAAATCCCCAATATATTTGTTTAAATGTCATCGATTTGAAAATGGTTTGAATAAGAATCAGACAGGAAAATGTCACGGAATAGATGGATGTGGTGTATATCTTAAAACGGGCTAATAAAAGTTAACGAAAACACATAAATTTGTTTACTCGTTTACAATTTTTGTCCGGTACGTTTTCAGTACATCCGGCGCAACGACCAAATCCCTGACAATAATTTACTACCATTTCTGCTACAAAATACATTCAAATCGGCAACGCGCTTTCTTGTATTTTTATTTTTTTTGTTTTTGTAAAGGTTTTTTTTTCAGCAATTCTTATTTTTGTAGTAGACAGAATAAGGCCGCACCTCGAGTTGGAAATTGTCAGTAAAATATCTATAAATAATCATATGAAAAAATAAATAAAAAATCAGGAACAATGTTTTATATCGTGAGAAGCATCAACAAATAAGTTAAAACATTTGGGATTTGTTCGGGAAACTTAGGCTAGGATGAAATCTATTCTAAATCGATTTTAAATCTCTACGCGGACAAAAAGCGTAATTGAAGTTTTACAATAAATGAACGAGTTTAAAGACAATTTTCTCGTTCCTAAATCACACGTAACGAGATCTCGTAATGTTATTCGTCAACAATTCCCTGCATTACCCTTCCCCAAAGTTAGAAAAAAGATACACAATTTAACCGATCTCTTTTGCAATTCATTGAAGGCGAAAAAATAGAATTGTAGAAAACTGGAAATATAAACACCTTGAAAAGGGAAACAGTAAGAGAAAAGGCAAAATAAATAAATAAATAAACATATGGATATCAAGTCTGATTTTTCTCAATGGCATAAATGTCCAATGTATCAAATATAAGGGACTTTAAGACAACACGATATTTAGGTCAATGAAAGGAAAACCGAATTCATTTCCAATGCATAATAAAACCCGTTACTAATGTCGGACTTTATTCACTTCCGGTCAATGACAATCTATACATGTATACAGTCTGATCTGCGTCGAAAATTTCCCTATCGAATGTACCTGAGATCGCATTACATGTCGCCTTCCAATTTGAAATCATTGGACGGCGCGCTGTACGCGCCGTACTATTGGTATGCTAACGGAGCTGTGTTACTGGAGGTTTAGGTCCTACAAGGGCATGGAATAACAAACAGTTCCGTGACATCTAATTTTACTGTGGAAGGGAACTGTTCTCATTCTACCCCGTTCTATGTTAGCCAATCAAAATTTTTGTTTATCTCAACACAGATTTTTTTATATTTTCATTCGGACAAAATGGGTCGATTTCGAGACCACAATAATTCATGGTATTGCTGCTG
Organism: Fragum sueziense; assembly: GCA_963680895.1. Lineage (NCBI taxonomy): Eukaryota > Metazoa > Mollusca > Bivalvia > Cardiida > Cardiidae > Fragum > Fragum sueziense. Next base: position 46,242,074 of record OY804598.1, on the reverse strand, counting down.
AAACATGGGTTATTTTAAACGTGTAAATGTATTGTATATATGTATACAATAATGAAGTACAAAAAAGGGGTTTCTCAAAATGAAATAATTGGGTAAAAAAGCAAATATTTCTTACTGAGTAAAATGTATTTTGACTAATTTGATCTTCGACCTGGTCGAAAGTATTTTAGATTTCAAATATGGTTATCATAGCTCATATTACACGGAACGGCATACCATGGGTTCTAGTCCGATCATTTTCCTCATTAACTTTGCTAATTCAAAACAGCTTCGCAGAATCTACCTTTTAGAAACACAGGGGACATAGTATACAAAGAATGGAAACATACATTATTTATACATATACATGTAACTAAATGTATCAGAGAGCATCCAGAAACACAATTCGATTAAACAACATATGTTTATTGCTGTTTTATCTTTCATTAGTAACCGTTTTAAATGTACTTATCTTTCTTGGAATTTCAAATAGTTTTCTAGCGCTAGTCCGTCTACATTCGCGTGAAATTAAAGTTCTGTGGAAACACAGTTACGACTCACATGTTCAATATTTTTGACGATTTCGTATCGTTTCTTTTAAACAAAAACCTCGTAGCTGCAGCTGTTTAAGCTGCAGTTACGAGGTTTTCGTTGAAAAGCGACGATTTCATATTTTCTCCATTAATCCTGAAGCTGGAAAATGACAAATTGAACATAATAACTGTTATTATCGTCATTACTTTTATTGTTGGGACGTCAGCCTGTCAAAATAGAGAATTCCTAGAATTTATTCTTTAAGCTTTATCAAACAAATCGGATTTAATGCCTCTCAGAAAGATCTTAGAATACTTCTTGTAAATAGAAATGCGGCTTATTAAAAAAGAAACAAGGCATATGATTTTTATTTTGCCCTTTCCACACACAAAACGTATATATATACAGTTCTGTACATGTAAACCTATGGTCCAAACATAAAGGACTAGGTCGAAAGTAAAAAAAAAAAAAAAAAGAAACACCCACACGCATGGTATGGTCTATCAAGTTGGAATTTTTCTTAAAGAAAACCCAAGTGCCACGTTCTATTGACAAACGCCTTTTAAATCTAGTAAAGTTGTAAAAATAATTATGTTTTCCGTTCCCTCAAAACGATAATACTTTAATGGTGGTCGGTCACTGGGAGAAATGATTCCGAGACATGAGATGTTATTTTTTTTTAAATTGGCCCCTCTTTTGATCATGTCGTTTTCTCCGTTGGAATGATTTGGAGCCATTTGTTTCAGCGGATACTTTTGAATGACAAAATTCCTCAACTGTGAGCAAGAATCCATCTATCTTTTGAGGATTATTTGATATCTTCGGGTGCAAGAATACACGAAACCACAATTTCCTGTGTCCCAAGTTTGGCGTAGAAAAAATGCAAAGTACGTATGTTAAATGAATTTGGGAAAGAAATAGAATTTGGAGGGCCCCGTTCGTAAAAAGTAAGTAGGGCGAGAATGTGTTATATATAGACCGAATAAGGCGTAGTTTGGCAAAACGAATGTTGTGACCATGAAGAGAATATGAAGATTTTACAAAGAGTAATAGGAACCAATATGCGTGACCTGCCACATTACATTCCTAAAAGAGAAAGCATGGAACAACACTATTTCGTGTTCGACCAACTTTTTGGACCAATGAAAGTGCAGTATATTCTGAAATTTCGCCGCTCTATTTCGCATAAACGGGCTGCCGGCTAGTTTATGTGACGTCTATAGATAACCACGCCCAGTCTCCAATGAACCGCTGGCAAACACTAAGTCAGATAGAGTCTGTACAGTAGATTTTACGCGATATAAACATTCAACGCGCTACGCACATTTGAATGTTTATTTCGCGTAGAATCTACAATACAGCCTCTATCTAATACGTGAAAACTTGTTACAAATAAAGAGAAAGAAAGTGCCGAAATTCTGCCTTTTATCGTTTTCTCTCAATAATTTTGATGGTCTGTAAAGTTTCTCTTGTAAGCAACATGATATCCGTTTCGTCTTTCAATGTGGATATTATCTTATATCACAGTAAACGTATAAACATAAATCTCCTATCCAAATCGGTGTATTTGTTAAGCCATAAATTAGGCACATTGTAAGATTAACTCCCAGAAAATGTTAATTAAATGAGGAGCCGTAGATTCATCGGGAGTGAGGTCAAAGGTTAATGGTGGCATTACGAATATTCCCGAGTTATCTCGGATATAACGGCCGCATTGGGAGTCTAGAACATTAGTCAACTTGTTGAAAACGATTTCTGATCCTACTGAATTCAATAATGGCATCTTAATTGAAAAGAAAAATGGTCGAGTTTCAGGAGAATATAAACCCGAGAGCCGAAATGCTATAACATATCACTGACTAATACAGGCCCATCGTGTCAGAACTTCTTCGAGATATTCATTTACTACCCGGTTATGATCTTGGTAAATCGGCCAGTACTTTATCGACTGTCGTTTTGTAATGAAAGTCTACTTTTTTTTTGTTATTCCTTCCAATCCTTATTCAAATTCATCTTTGATTGTTGGAGTTGAATAGGAATTAGAACGATGTGCAAAGAAATTAAATACATATGCACCCTATGTACTGAATAAGAAAAAAGAGAGAAATCTACAATAAAAAGACTGCATAAACTATTTATAGCCTGTTATGATTTTCCAACTGTCATTATTTCATATATCAATCAATGCCCAGGTTCAGATCTCGGCTAACATACCAGAATGTACACGAAATTTATTCCAGTGAAAAAAAAATAAAAAAGGAATAATGAAAGAAAAATGGACTTTTCCTACAGCTTCCTCATTCAAAATTAGTTGGAAGAAGTAGTTAAAACATAACCATAAATCGTTGCTTTTCAACAAAAACCTCGTAACTACAGCTTAAAACAAGCTGCAGTTACGAGGCTTTAGTTGAAAAAATGCGACATGTGTTTCAAGAAAGTATATTTAAATCCTGTTGAATCTTATTGCGCAGACATAAACTTGTTTCCGAAAAATCACAAAGGCACGGTCGAAATAAAGACTTATAACGTCAATCTAAATAGAGTTCTTGTTAGAAAAATAAACTGGGAGAAAATTGAAGAAAATTGAAAACTTAACTATAAACCACAGACTTAAAATGTCCCAGTTTAAAGCTTTTCAAATTGTTTATACGAGGGGTGATCAAAAAGTTCCCGGAAATGTTTCGTCATTTTCACAAATCATAAGAAAAAAATGATTTTGATACATTATCATGAACAATATATTTTGGATTGATATTACAAAATTCAAGAAAATATTGTGACGCGTTTATGAATTGTAGGCGCCCATATTTCACTGAAATGCGAGCTTTTACATTTTAGAAAACGACGTTTAACCTTTTCGTCCTAAGTAACTCGTTGTTAAAATTGTGTATAAATAATGATAATAATAAATTGATAAAATTATATCGTATATACATTGTGTGACCTCTTGCAAAGTAATTCATGCAGTATCACCCGCACATAACGTCATTTTGACTGTTTGTTCACCATCATTATAAAGCATGTGCAAGACAATTAGTTATCATTTTTTCATGCCCAAAAACGAGCATTTATATTCTGTATTACAACGAAAAATCAAAAAGAGAGATCGGACACATTCGACCATGGTGATTAAGATTTTAGAAGATTTATTTCATGATAATCGTATTCGCGATGAAACGTCTACTCCGTAATGCGGAGGTTGCGAACAAAGACACGGGCGTCAAACACATGACGTTATAGCGAACATGCGCGGCCTTTTCATTTTCCTTTATTGTTTAAGGAAATCCGTCTTTTTCGGGTCAACATCATTCAATATTTCTGATAAATGTAAAGATATTCGTAAAGTATTTTTCAATTCAAATCCCAAACAATATCTGGTACACGTCCTAATTAAAAGACTTTTGAAAACATTAGGACATTAGGAAAATGCTGAAAACCACTGCTTTCTCAGTTGCTTCAAAATTTTCTGTCTTTTCATGGGCTGAAAAATAAGGAACCGTAACAAAACAATTGTATGGTCAGACACGAAATGTCCAAGTGCTACATAACTAGCGAATGCCAATTTTGGGTAAACACAAACAAAAGATCAGTGAATGGTGTAGTCAAGAGAAAACACTGTAGACAAATTGTATGTAATTACGTCCATTATGGACATTCTTTGTTTAACCACCGTGCAGAGATCTGTCAAAGTTGGTTATGTGGACAATGCTTCAGAGTGAAGTACTTTATACGACCAATGTCTGCGATCATCTTGCAACCAGTATTTGACCAATATTTATCGTCTACTCCAAGAAGTAAAACTCGTCGTTTTTTTAAAGAGCACTCACAACTATTGATTGTGAAAAGCTTTAGTTATAAAGAGGGTTGAGAAGAAAAATAAAACAAAAATTGATTAATCCGTAATTTGACAAAATGAATTGTTTTTATAAAACACGTATACACTTAAAGACACTTCTAACGCAAAACTTACCTTTTTGGTAATAACTTGAAATTTAATGAACCATTTTTCATCAAATTTTCAACAACTTTAATTCATTCACAGTTGCATAATATCTGTAATTGTCATTAAGAAACATCGAGTAAAAATGATTAAACTTGCAGTTCATATAATATTACTAGAAAACAAAAAGTCGCAAAAAAAGCTGTGCAAGCTGATAACGTAAATTCGTGCTATTCATGTAACAGCAGTTTATGACATTCTACTAACATACTGTGTGTCTGTCATGGACCTAAATGACACGAAGACACCCACTTCTCATTAATAAAGCATACTTGATGATGACTCTTTGCGGGACCATTCTTAACTCGTCCCTTTTAAATTCCTGATCCAGTTGCTAAAAATTTCTTGGAGCAAAAGGTAGAAAAACTAATGTCTGGTAACAAATTCATTGATTTTGTGCAATGCTGACACGTACAAAACATTATTTCTTAAACAAAATAGATGCAACTGAATTCTAGTATAGCTTTGGACGTGACAACATGTTATCAAATCTGATGAAGCAGTGGTATGAGATAGGAGCATGATTTGGTGACGCTGCTTTGATGCTTTTGAATTCTGCAATTGCCTGAGGTTTTGTGACTTTTCATATTTAAGAGAGCCTGACACGAACCATCAAGCTTTTTTGGAAACTCAAAAATTTTCGATATTCATTTTTTTACTTTAAACTGACCACTGCAATGAAACTAGACATATGATGCCATTCGTTTTCATTTTTTTCCCTTTTTTCAATTTTTTTGGCATTTTTTTGTTGTTGCCATGGATACTGAGGAAATGAAATGATTTTTCACGATTTTGAAGTAGATTTTATTTACATTTACAAATATACAATATACTTCAATACATTATATCATAATTCAATAACATATCAAATTTCACAAAAGAATGTTTTTAAAACCTCAAACCTTATATTTATGTTGCTATGGTTACCAAAAGTTGACCTACTTTTCAATAATTCACAATTTTGAAAAAATGCCCTCATATAAAATCGTTTTTCAAAAATCTGCAACCAGATACACATAAACCACGCAGTGTCTATAATTGAGGAAGATTTCCTTTACAAGAATCATTAATAAAATTTTGAGGCACTCTGAAGGGAAATGTGTAAAAAATGCCCAAAAAACACAAATTTTGGAAAAAATGAGAAATACCATGAATAGATTTAACCGTAAACATATGCACAGTTTTGATCATTTTACCTCAAAAACAGCATAAAAACAATTTATTAGGTTGAGAAACATGTTATAAGTACTTGGACATTTCCATAGCAACCGTTTTTATTCCCTAGCAACCGTTTCTTTTCCTTAGCAACATCATGAAAAACGGAATTTTAAGTAAAAAAAAATGTTTCATTCTGACATATGAAATAGGTAATCTTGAAAATAAAATGACAAGATTGATAATCTATAATGTATGAAATTTCACCATTGAAACATTGCAAAGGTTTACAACATACAGGTATGTTGCTATGGAGACCATAAACAACACATATTCAGACTTTCTCGAATTTGAGAAAAAACCACTTGTATTATGACGATTATTTTTCAAAACTGCAACTAGATGAACACGAAATACTTAGTGTTTTATATTGAAAATAAGTATATTTACAAAAATCATCAATATAAATTTGAAGCATTTTTGGGAAAAAAGTGGAAAAATTGCATGAAATATCGCGATTTTTGGGAAAATCATAAATATCAATACTGGAGTTAAACTCAATCATATGCACAACTGTGAACTAATGTACTTCAAAAACAACAATTAAACAAATAATTATGTTGAGAAACAAGTTATAACTACTTTTGCATTACCATAGCAACCATTTTTATTCCCTAGCAACCGTTTCTTTTCCTTAGCAACATCATGAAAAACGGAATTTTAAGTAAAAAAAATGTTTCATTCTGACATATGAAATAGGTAATCTTGAAAATAAAATGACAAGATTGATAATCTATAATGTATGAAATTTCACCCTTGAAACATTTCAAAGGTTTACAACATACAGGTATGTTGCTATGGAGACCATAAACAACACATATTCAGACTTCCTCGAATTTGAGAAAAAACACTTGTATTATGACGATTATTTTTCAAAACTGCAACTAGATGATCATGAAATACTTAGTGTTTTATATTGAGGATAAGTATATTTACAAAAACCATCAATATAAATTTGAAGCATTTTTGGGAAAAAAGTGGAAAAATTGCATGAAATATCACGATTTTTGGGAAAATCATAAATATCAATACTGGAGTTAAACTCAATCATATGCACAACTGTGAACTAATGTACTTCAAAAACAACAATTAAACAAATAATTATGTTGAGAAACAAGTTATAACTACTTTTGCATTACCATAGCAACCATTTTTATTCCTTAGCAACCGTTTCTTTCCCTAAGCAACGTCATGAAAAACGGAATTTTTACGCGACAAAATGTTTCATTCTGACATATAAAATAGGTAATCTTGAAAATAAAATAAAAAAATAATAGGGTTAAGAAACATGTTAAAAGTACTAAGGAATTACCATAGCAACCATTTTCATTCCTTAGCAACCATTTCTTTCTCTTAGCAACAGCTTTAAAATACGAATTTTGATTAAAATTGGCTTCATTTCTGAGCATGAAAATTGAAATGTAAACTTTGGATTGGTTGTCTTTCTACCAAAAAATATTTTTAAAAAGAAATATTGAAAAAATTGAAATTAATGGTTGCTGTGGTAACCCAAAGTTGACACTCTTTCCAATAAATCTTGAATTAAAAAAAAACTGATTTAGAACTCTTTTTTCATATCTGCATTTAGGTATACATTAAATGTTTACAAAGGAACAGTCCCATTACAAGAATCACAAATATAACTGTAAAATTTTTTTTGCTAAAAAAATTTGAAAAGAATATAATCATGAAAGATTCTAAATTTGTGGAAAAATGATAAATATCAATACTACTAGTTAATGGTTATCATGAGCTCAGCATTGTTAATTTCATTGCAAAAGAAACAAATAAACAAATTATTATGTTGATAAACAAAAAACACTTACATCTTTATTACCATAACAACTGATTTTATTCCTTAGCAACAGTTTTTCTCTCTTAGCAACAGCATTAAAAACATATTTTTAAGTAACAAAACACTTCATTTTTTAACAAGAAAAGTTTGATTAGCTTTTGAATGTTCATACAGTATCTACATACTTGATTTCATATACTATATTTTTGAATACTTTTAACGTGTTTCTTAACCCTAATTTTTATACGCCCGTCGAAGACGGGACGTATTATGGGATCACCCGTGATGTCCGGCGTCCGGCGTCCGGGCGTCCGGGCGTCCGGCGGCGTCCACTTCTTTGTCCGGAGCATAACTCTGTCACCTTAAGTCCGATTGACTTTAAACTTGCCAGTTATATTCTTCTCATCATTACGGAGTGCAGTGCACAAGAACCATAACTCTACCTGGCTTATTTTTTGAGTTATTGTCCTTTGTTGTTTTTCAAACTTGAATCTTGTCCGGAGTATATCTCTAAAAGTATAATAGCTAGGATCATGAAACTTCATGGGTGTATAGATCTCACAAAGGGGGAGTGCAGTGCATAAGAACCATAACTCTACCTGGCTTATTTTTTGAGTTATTGCCCTTTGTTGTTTTGCATACTTGAATCTTGTCCGGAGTATATCTCTAAAAGTATAATAGCTAGGATCATGAAACTTCATGGGTGTATAGATCTCACAAAGGGAGAGTGCAGTGTACAAGAACCATAACTCTACCTGGCTTATTTTTTGAGTTATTACCCTTTGTTGTTTTTCATACTTGAATCTTGTCCGGAGTATATCTCTAAAAGTATAATAGCTAGGATCATGAAACTTCATGGGTGTATAGATCTCACCAAGGGGGAGTGCAGTGCATAAGAACCATAACTCTACCTGGCTTATTTTTTGAGTTATTGCCCTTTGTTGTTTTGCATACTTGAATCTTGTCCGGAGTATATCTCTAAAAGTATAATAGCTAGGATCATAAAACTTCATGGGTGTATAGATCTCACCAAGGGGGAGTGCAGTGTACAAGAACCACAACTCTACCTGGCTTATTTTTTGAGTTATTACCCTTTGTTGTTTTTCATACTTGAATCTTGTCCGGAGTATATCTCTAAAAGTATAATAGCTAGGATCATGAAACTTCATGGGTGTATAGATCTCACCAAGGGGGAGTGCAGTGCATAACAACCATAACTCTACCTAACTTATTTTTTGAGTTATTGCCCTTTGTTGTTTTTCAAACTTGAATCTTGTCCGGAGTATATCTCTAAAAGTATAATAGCTAGGATCATGAAACTTCATGGGTGTATAGATCTCACCAAGGGGGAGTGCAGTGTTTAAGAACTATAACTCTACCTGACTTATTTTTTGAGTTATTGCCCTTTGTTGTTTTTCAAACTTGAATCTTGTCCGGAGTATATCTCTAAAAGTATAATAGCTAGGGTCATGAAACTTCATGGGTGTATAGATCTCACCAAGGGGGAGTGCAGTGCACAAGAACCATAACTCTACCTGGCTTATTTTTTGAGTTATTGCCCTTTGTTGTTTTTCATACTTGAATCTTGTCCGGAGTATATCTCTAAAAGTATAATAGCTAGGATCATGAAACTTCATGGGTGTATAGATCTCACCAAGGGGGAGTGCAATGCACAAGAACCATAACTCTACCTGGCTTATTTTTTTAGTTATTGCCCTTTGTTGTTTTTCATACTTGAATCTTGTCCGGAGTATATCTCTAAAAGTATTATAGCTAGGATCATGAAACTTCATGGGTGTATAGATCTCGCTAAGGAGGAGTGCAGTGCACAAGATTTTTAACTCTACCTAGCCTATATTTTGAGTTATTACCCTTTGTTGTTTTCATACTGGAATCGTCCAGGGCATATCTTGAAAAATATAATAGCTAGGACCATGAAACTTTTACCAACCCGCTCCCCCTGTTGACATAAAGCAGTGTTACGGGCGTGTCTTGTGACAGTTTGACACCTTGTTTTTATTTTATTTTCAAGATTACCTATTTTATATGTCAGAATGAAATATTTTGTCGCGTAAAAATTTCATTTTTCATGACGTTGCTTAGGGAAAGAAACGGTTGCTAAGGAATAAAAATGGTTGCTATGGTAATGCAAAAGTAGTTATAACTTGTTTCTCAGCATAATTATTTGTTTAATTGTTGTTTTTGAAATACATTAGTTCACAGTTGTGCATATGATTGAGTTTGATTCCAGTATTGATAATTATGATTTTCCCAAAAATCGCGATATTTCATGCAATTTTTCCACTTTTTTCCCCAAAATGCTTCAAATTTATATTGATGATTTTTATAAATATACTTATCCTCAATATAAAACACTAAGTATTTCGTGTTCATCTAGTTGCAGTTTTGAAAAATAATCGTCATAATACAAGTGGTTTTTTCTCAAATTCGAGAAAGTCTGAATATGTGTTGTTTATGGTCTCCATAGCAACATACCTGTATGTTGTAAACCTTTGAAATGTTTCAAGGGTGAAATTTCATACATTATAGATTATCAATCTTGTCATTTTATTTTAAAGATTACCTATTTCATATGTCAGAATGAAACATTTTTTTACTTAAAATTCCGTTTTTCATGATGTTGCTAAGGAAAAGAAACGGTTGCTAGGGAATAAAAATGGTTGCTATGGTAATGCAAAAGTAGTTAAAACTTGTTTCTCAACATAATTATTTGTTTAATTATTATTTTTTGAAGTACCTTAGTTCTCAGTTTTGCATATGATTGAGTTTAACTCCAGTATTGATATTTATGATTTTTCCAAAAATCGCGATATTTCATGCAATTTTTCCACTTTTTTCCCCAAAATGCTTCAAATTTATATTGATGATTTTTGTAAATATACTTATCCTCAATATAAAACACTAAGTATTTCGTGTTCATCTAGTTGCAGTTTTGAAAAATATTCGTCATAATACAAGTGGTTTTTCCTCAAATTCGAGAAAGTCTGAATATGTGTTGTTTATGGTCTCCATAGCAACATACCTGTATGTTGTAAACCTTTGCAATGTTTCAATGGTGAAATTTCATACATTATAGATTATCAATCTTGTCATTTTATTTTCAAGATTACCTATTTCATATGTCAGAATGAAACATTTTTTACTTAAAATTCTGTTTTTCATGATGTTGCTAAGGAAAAGAAACGGTTGCTAGGGAATAAAAACGGTTGCTATGGAAATGTCCAAGTACTTATAACATGTTTCTCAACCTAATAAATTGTTTTTATGCTGTTTTTGAGGTAAAATGATCAAAACTGTGCATATGTTTACGGTTAAATCTATTCATGGTATTTCTCATTTTTTCCAAAATTTGTGTTTTTTGGGCATTTTTTACACATTTCCCTTCAGAGTGCCTCAAAATTTTATTAATGATTCTTGTAAAAGAAATCTTCCTCAATTATAGACACTGCGTGGTTTATGTGTATCTGGTTGCAGATTTTTAAAAAACGATTTTATATGAGGGCATTTTTTCAAAATTGTGAATTATTGAAAAGTAGGTCAACTTTTGGTAACCATAGCAACATAAATATAAGGTTTAAAGTTTTAAAAACATTCTTTTGTGAAATTTGATATGTTATTGAATTATGATATAATGTATTGAAGTATATTGTATATTTGTAAATGTAAATAAAATCTACTTCAAAATCGTGAAAAATCATTTCATTTCCTCAGTATCCATGGCAACAACAAAAAAATCCCCAAAAAATAGAAAAAAGGGAAAAAAATGAAAACGAATGGCATCATATGTCTAGTTTCATTGCCATGGTCAGTTTAAAGTAAAAAAATGAATATCGAAAATTTTTGAGTTTCCAAAAAAGCTTGATGGTTTGTGTCAGGCTCTCTTAAGTCTTACTGAAAAAAACTTAATATCTTTTATGGTAGGATCAGTCGATTTTGATGAAATTTACAGAAAACATATAAACGTAGTTGATTTATATTTGCTGAAAATGTCATGAAATATACTGCACCATTTAATTAATTATGATGAAAAATGTAAGTGTTGCGTTGGAAGTGTCTTTAAGTGTACATGTAAGTAAAAGTAAAGTAAAAGTGGTTTATAGTCTCAAATGTACGAACTAGGTCCATATTCGCGCGGCTTTCACACTTTACTCCACGATCATTGAGCTTCAAGTCGGCTGTTTACAGTCGGCGCCTGCGGCAGCCACAGCACATCGGCTTTCAACTCTCCCGTGTACCCATTTATTGCGTGAACCATTTTTTCTTGGTTTAAAACTAGATGATAAACTGTTGTGCAATGTATTCAGTGTACGATGATAAAACAATTAGTTACGACCAAGAAGTAGGGACACGAATGGTAAAACTAAATAGCACGACCATTCCCTATCAGTGCAATGGCATTTACAATCTCAAGTCGTTTGTAATCTAATGCAAGAAGACATTGGTGTGATATCATGCCAATAAAAATGCACATTTATAACGAAAAAACACATAAAAGGGAATATTTGCATCGTAATGAGAACAAATTTACCGGGGACCTTATGACCTGTAATTTTCTTGGTAAAACAGTCGAGGCCAATTCGTATAACATGTTATTACGGTTTCCTTTATGTCTGAACCTACAAAATCTTTTTGATCGATTAACCCTTTTCCGTACAAGACCTGAATTTGACGTAACTAGATTTTGTTAATGAAACATTAAGACAAAGGAAGAAGATGTTTATAATTAGCATTTCCCCCTTTCGTTTCACTTGTCCAGTTCCATATTATCACAAGTAACATACATTTTGTCGACTGCAATAGCTTTCAAATATGGGAACCCTAAGACCTGTCGTTTGTGAAAGGGTTGAAAGCTGCACCGACTGGTTATGGTTTCTGGTATTTTGAAAGTTAAACATCATTAAAGATTAGATTCTGTTGTCTTTCTACTTTATTTTCTCAAAAACCTCCCTGGTACATGTTTTACTGCCGATGCTTGCCGAAACCGCAAATTCGAAATGACAGATGTTGTTGTGTCCGGATTGTATTCGGGCGACGTCGTAAATATCCGGCGTTGGAACATTCTGTCGCCTATATATTCCGACGTTGCGTGAATCTCATAAGAGATAGACTACCTTTAGGGATGGTCCTTATTTTTCGCCGATAGACGACTTCGAAATTATACAGTACTAATCTCGCCTTTACAAACAGTAATTGAGATATTCAAATCGGTAAAAGAAATTCGAATTGAATGCAGTATCGACAAAGCATATTACTAAATTAATCTGCAATAAAGCATATAAATTTGTATTTAGAGCAAAGCAAATACAGAAGTAATTGATTAAAGAAAAGGCGCACTCAACTCTTGAGTCCAAATCAAACAAATTATGAAAATACAAACGTTTCAACAATACTCTTTGCTGGGAAATACAATATTGGCCAGGGTTGCTTTCCTCTTTGTATGATTCTTTGATAATGTTGAATTGATCAGAAGCTAAGTAAGCTAATATAAATGCTAGTTTCCCGGAGGTAAATGATATATTCAATAAATATCGTATGAAATGAATGGTCAACCTGCATAGCTAGATTATGAAGGTCTGTCCAAGGAAACTTTAAATGAAGTTCATTTAGTAATAGTAAACCAATTCTGTATGTATTTGACCAACCGGCCATTAATACTTAAAGTAACATTTATGGGAAACTGGACTCTTGATGGATGGTGAAAAATTGGCTTCAGTGCTAATTTCTTCTTCTTTTTGGCCCTAAATAATGCAATGTATCTTTGCAATAGTGTCGTTTTGCAAAGATTAAGCATGCGTAGATTAGTTAGGCCATGAATATATGCAATTAGATCTACTCAAAGACTAAAGTAATGGTTCCCTTAGAATATCGATTCATAGTAACAATTCTTCGTAGGCATCTTTCGTGGTCAACCGAAATATTCTATAACTATAAATACCAAGAGTATCAATTATAATCATAGCAACAATTGACCAAACGCCGACTGTCAATCAAAAACATCGATTAGCCAATGGACGATCACAAAAATGTCATGCCCCAATTGTTCATCGTTGCACGTGGTTTTGTATCGATGTATCGACTGACAATCAAACCAATCGACATACCAATGGCAAAGAATTTTGCTAACAAAAGACTAGGTTAGACGTTATGTTTTGATAAACCGTCGGTGTTGTTATAAAATCCTGTAACTACGGCTTAAATCAAGCCGTAGTTACTAGATTTTATAACAACAACTACGAAATACTATTTTGTTTATCCGAATTTACGTCACCATTAACTGGATAAAATCGTTCCCTATTAACGACCACATGCCTATTGTTTGCCTTAAATTCTATGTTGGGCGGAGCGATCTGTCGATTGGCGTTTGGTCAATTCTATCCTATTTGATTAAGGTCCGGTGATTTTCCTTTACAATTAAGAAGTCATTATTATGCCTGAATAGTTGACTTAAGATATTTACCATATGGTTAATTTGAAACGTTCCCATCATTGCACGGCCCTCAGGCCGTGCATATTAAGGTTGTTTTCGGGATGTCAGTGTGTGTCGGATGTAAGCTAATATAATCCTTTCGGTTCTCAATGAATTGTTATCTCCATAATCAATGGCCATATTAATTTGAAAGGCAAAGATATTTCTATAAGTGATAGCAAAGAAAGGATGTTTATCACAAAAGTTCGTTAAAGGATCTTTCTGTTGAGTTTTTTGTGTGTTTCGAAAATGAAAATTCCCTTCTATTTCTAGCCTGTCACATTAATTCCGTTTTATCTTTTACCTATCGCATTAACAGCTTTGAGGGGCGTTCAGAATGTATCCTGTTTGTGCTGTAATGCATAGTACGCAATTATTTGTTGATCAATCTTTGCCCTACTGATTTTATTGTTTTTCTCAAGTTTTCATCACATCATCAAGCGGAAAGCAGCCTTATGTAGACTAAGATCAGATTGCATTGCTGAGTAGACTAATCTTAATCTATATCATCTTTCGTAGCTTTGGTCACAGCAGGAATGTCATGTAAATTATGAGAAGGGTTAAAGCTTTAATTATTTTGTCGTCTGCAACAATTTTGGAATTAGAGCAGTACTGTGATCAGTAATGAGTAAACAAAAGTTCGCTTTTTGGAAAAGGATTGCACAGTGTGAGTGATAAGCTATGTAGGACAATCAGGTGACCTAGCGTGACCGGTTAATCCAGAGCTCCAGATGTAGTTTTAGTTTAACTCTTTCTCAAACATAACATTGTGTCTATGTCCCTGTTAATCCTTTGACAAACAATGAAACTTCAGTTTCTTTTAAAAAAGAAAGGATTGGTGTATAATGTAGCACAGAAAATATAGAGACAAAGAAGTAAATAATGATAGTGTGTATTTACTTCTTTTGACGCGATGTTTTGTCAACTAATCCGTTTCCATTAGGAACGTCAACACCATGTATTGTTCATAATAGGAATTTTTTTTAGATAAGATTGAAAGAGAAGAAGCTTTAGTTATTTCGATAGTCACGTCAACTAGGCCTACCAGTCTAAAATATTCGTAAACCCTTTTACAAATTTTCTTTAACACTATACGGAAAGATTTGGAACGTTCTAGAACGTTAAATGACACTTCTAGAACTAGGATTCTAGAACCTAGAATCAGTTCTTGAACCCAAGTTCTTGAACTGAAGTTCTAGAACTGTCACTTAATGTTCTACAGCTCAGTTTTGAACTAGTTCTAGAACCAGTTCTTGAACGTTATATGGCATTTCTAAAACTCAAAAGTTCTAGAACTGATACAATAATTAGTAAATTTTCATTAACACTATACGGAAAGTAACAAACAATAAAGGGTAAAGACATAACCCTGCAAAAAAGTCCATGAACTGTTCTAGAATGTTCTAAAACATCAGCTTTGGAACGTTCTAGAACGTTAAATGGCACTTCTAGAACTTGGATTCTGGAATCAGTTCTTGAACCCAAGTTCTTGAACTGAAGTTCTAGAACTGTCACTTAATGTTCTACAGCTCAGTTTTGAACTAGTTCTAGTACAAGTTCTTGAACGTTAAATGGCATTTCTAAAACTCAAAAGTTCTAGAGCTGATTCAATAATTAGTTCAAGAACCAGTTCTTGAACGTTAAATGCAGTTTTAGAACTCAATGTTCTAGTACTGGTTCTAGAACCAGTTTACTTCACAATATGTGGGTGGGAAATGGTAAAAAATAAACAACCCTTTTCCAAACAAGACCTGGTTTTGACGTCCCTAATGGAAAATGCTTGGGAATACATTGAAACAAAAGAAGAAACTGCTGATAAACAGCAGTTTTTCCTTTTGTCTCAATATTTTCTGTGCCATATTGTACACATATCCTGTTTTTACTCACACCCATTATGTCTTTTGTGGCAGTTTTTGGAGAGGATCACCCTAAAATTTTGTCGTTTGGGAAAGGGTTAAAGGGGGGAGGGGTTCTTGGGACCTACGTTTTCCAATAATATTCTTAGTATAAATAGATACGTACATAAAGGGGACATGTTTTGCCGAAAGGTCTGAATCAAGCGGACATTTAGTTTGGTGTATATTGTACATGTATATTGAAAGTGGGTTGTGTAATTCTATTCCGGCGCTACCCAAGGTTCTTATTCATTAATTTTCCATCTATATGTAAATAATTGGCGAAATTTTTAAGACAAAATAATTTGTATATGAGCCCATGTTAACACGACACAAGGTCCATTTGCTTGCTTATGATCAATATCAAAATAATTTGCAATTTATGCAATCTTTCAATTTTTTTTGCATATTTTCATATCCCAACTTTGGGGAAAACATCAACACGTTTCTATATTGGAATAATATTTTAGGCCAGTACTAAAATAATTTGTCAGCGCAAAGTTATTAGGAATTTTGATAGCTAGTCGGGAAAACGAGTCACGGGCCCTTGAATACACGACAAGAGGACCATGATGGTCCGAAATCGTTCACCTGAACCAAGATGACATGAGACACAGTTATGTTTGAATCAATTAATATTTGTGACTTTAAGACTGAAAACAAACTTATGGTCATCAACATTATGTCTGTATTTTATCCTCATAGGTCAACATATTTGGTAATGAAGAATGAAAACAAAGTCAAAAGCGAGAATTTTGTCAAATTCAAGGGCAGATAACTCAGCAACTGTTTGTCTAATTGTTCAAACTCATCCATGATCTTATGGTAATCAACTTTTAAATCCAAGATCCAAGTTTTGTCTAGATTGGTCACCATTTGTGATTGCTAGAGTAAAAACAAAGTCAAAAACAGCAATTTCGTCAAATTCAAGTATTATTATAACTCACTACTTTTTCATCTAATCAGACTGAAATTCAAAGTCATCTAAGATCTTATGGTCACCAACATTATTTGTAAGTCTTGATTGGTCAATAATTGTTAAGGCCAGAGAGTAAACAAAGTCGAAAAACAGTCGATAACAAAAATTTTGGCAAATTCAAGGGCATATAACTCATGACTTTCTCATCCAATCACACTAAAATTCAATGTCATCCAGGATCTAACGGTCATCAACATTTTGTACAAATTTTGTCTTGATTGGTCTCTAATTGTAGATGCTACAGTGTAAACAAAGTCAAAAACAGTCGAAACGGCAATTTTGTCAAATTCAACGGCATATAAATAATAATTTTCTTAACCGATTAAGCTGAAAATCAAACTCATCTGACATCTTATTGTCCTTAACATTGTGGCAAAGTTTTGTCTTGATTGGTCAATGATTGTAGATGCTAGAGAGTAAACAAAGTCAAAAGCAGCAATTTTGTCAAATTCGAGAGCAGATAACTCCAGACTTTCTAGTCCGATCAAACCAAAAATAAATTCCATCCAAGATCTTATAGTCACTAACATTGCGTCCAATGTTTGTCTTGATTGGTCAATGATTGTAGATGTTATAGTGTAAACAAAGTCGAAAAACAGTCAAAAACGGCAATTTTGTCAAAATCAAGGGCAAATAACTCAATACATTTTGGTCCGATCAAACCAAAAATCATACTTATTCGAGATCGTATTGTCACAAATATTGTGTCCAGCTTTTGTATTGATTGGCCAATATTTATAGATGCTAAGAGTGTAAAAAAAATGTCAAAAGTAGCTACTTTTTACATTCCAGTGCAGATAATTCCAGACTTTCTGGTCCGATCTGACCCAAAATAGAACTCATCTGAGACCGAATGGTCATACATATTTTGACCAAGTTTGGTCAAGATTGCCTTATATTTGTAGATGCTAGAGTGTAAACACCAAATTGTTGACAGACGGACGGACAGACATATATACGGACGGACGACAGACAAAAAGTGATCACAATAGCTCACCTTGAGCACTTTGTGCCCAGATGAGCTAAAACCCCATGACAAATTGTGGAATAAATTACCAAATACATTTTTTCTGGATTTCCTTCGCACAGAAAGGCATAAATGATTACTTAGCTTAAAATTTAGCTGGCTCAGCAGAAAGTACTACAAATAAGCTATTGTGGCCAGGTTTGTCTGTTTTCCGCCCGTCTGTCTGCTCGTCTACAATAGCAGGTTTACACAAATATCATTCGATCTTCTCCAAACTTTGTCAAACTGTGTACGGTCATAACCCCTTGTGTAAGATTGATTTTGTAGAAATCTGTAGAAAGTGGTGCGTTATGTGCCCTTGAATGTCAAAAAATGCTATTTTTGACAATTTTGGTATAATACATACAAATATTGCCCAATCAAATGTAAAGCCAAATAAAATGTTTGCATGTACAACGTCTTGGGCGAGTGAGATTTTTGTCCAGATTGAAAATGCAAATTCTGAGTTATCTGCCCTTGAAATACAAAATTGCTATAACCCCCCTGGAATTTGCCGAAAATTGAATTTTGACAATATAACTTCTTATTAAAAGCTGCCATTTGGGCTTTGACCCCCCCCCCTGGAAAAAAATCCTGGATCCGCCCTTGTGTTCAGTGGAACCTACTATGGTCACCTATTGTTAAACGGTCTGTCCTTTCACAATTTAGATAAGCACTTTATGATTTTTAGGCCAGGAAATCCCTCTCAAGGGATTTTTAGCCTATAGGTATCCAAAGCTAAATTTGACGGACTACTTTCAGAAAACTGGCGACCGATGTGTCCACTCTATGCCACTGAGTCCGCTAAAACAACTAGTTTTCCAAGTGTAGACAGAGAATGCTTATCACACGGTCCGAATGCTCCGAATGCTTTCCTTTCATCAAAGTTTTCATCAGCAAATGCAATTTAAGGTACAACTACCCTTTAATAATAAACGATTGTGTGTTTTCTCTCATAGTACAGACATAAATTACTGCGCCTGATACAGCTGGTGTCACTCCACAAATAAATGTGATTCTGGGTCGTAATCCCAAAATATGTCCCGGTCAAAAATTGATATATTTTTCGTCGGTATTTCTGTATGCATGCAGAGACTAGCTAATATCTTGAAATGCATTTCTGATGAATAACAGGTCACTAGTGGAAAAATGCCCTTGTCCGATGGAATATTTCTGTGGGTAGTGTATTAAAATGAAATTTCAACAAATTTGAGATCCATGGATCATGACCACTTTTTCTTTGTGTATATTTGATCTTAGAATACTCTTTATCACTGTATAAGTCATATTATCTGACGAAAATTTTGAGATGAGCTGTATACAGCCAAAGTTGACCCTTTTTGGATAATTCTGGTCTGATAGACTTGAACATAGACATATTGAACATTAGAAAGAAATTGTTTTAGTAACTGTTTATCAGTCTGACAAACCTGATAAATGGCACCATTTACCTTTTAGAAATTATATTTCTATGACAGAAAAACACAATTTGGGCTCTTCTCAAATATGAGATAAAAATATTACAAAGCATAATATTATGTCTTAAGACATTCCTTCGAAAATTGAATTTGGATTTGGTCTCTATTGCAAAAGCCATTTTCCTTGCACCCAGAAAATTTATAATTCTAAGAGGTTTCTTTTACATTTGTGTCTGTCCTCTGGCAGATATCATGTTAGTTAAATTTAGATGTTCTTTTACTGCTGCCTAAATGTTAATTTGCTGACGAGAGAAAGAGGGATAAGTGAATCTTTAACAGGTCTTGTTCATTTTCTTTCAAACTTTATTGCATTGTAAATTTCAAGGCAAAACCAATCTTTACTATGTTCACATAATTTACATGTATGATCTGTATTGCACACCATTTCTTTGACAAACACACAAATTGATGCCATGAACAATGTGTGACTGCTCTTACTTTGAAATTCTCTATACATAAATGTGCTATAGTGTAATTCTAGTCCGTCAAGATCATTAACCCTTTCCCAAACTGCCAAATTTGGGAATGCTCCCTTTTGAAAGGAGCTACAGACGTCAAAATGAGTGGTATTTAGTGAATGGAAGTTGTACATTAAAACATGGAAAATATTGAGACATAAGTAGAAAACGCTGATCATCAGCATGTTTTTCTTTTGCATCAATATTTTCTAAAGTCTATTCATCAAAACCAGGTCTTGCTCGGAAAAGGGTTAAAACTTATTTATCTTTAAAATGGCAGTGCTGTGGGCAGTGATAAGAAAATAGGTAGTGTTAATTTAGTTATGATTCAACTGTTTCTTTCTCTAAATTGTTTCTTTCCAAGTGTTCAATAAAGTATTTTCTGAAAAAAAAAAGTTTTTCCTCTTTTAATGCCTCTGCATCGAGTAATCAGGTGTATATTGTTTCACTATTGTTGGTCAGTCTGTCCAAATTTAACCAAGATAAATTCCCTGTTACTCAGTCTTGAAGGTCTGTTTCTCAAATGGAGTATGTGGGTTTATATATTGATATCTATCTACTGAGATCAAGATCACCTGACAAGGTCAATGTCAATTATCAAGGTCGTATTCCATAAAATTGATCTCTTCTTTCCTGGCCTTCAGTACTATCAGTATTTTGATTAGGAATGGGGAAGACACATGACGCTGGTTGAAAGGGGATAAAGTATAGTAGTAATGTTGATAGTCTTAAATTCTCTTACCTTTACTGTAGAGTAGAGAACATTACTAGCAGAGTCAGTTTGTAAAATTATACATGTACTTCAAAGAAAAAAATTGCTTCTCAAGCCAACTCACCCTACCAACTTTTTTAGCCATTATCTCCAAAAACAAGCCCTCACTATTTTTTACACCTAGATAATAGAGATATGATTGTAACCCTACCAATTCACAGAATTTAAAGAAAAACTATTGTTTGATCCTTTGGAATTTAACCATAATGTGGAAAAGTTCGGAGCACAAATTTATTTAGGCCGTGCTTCATCTTATGCTGCATCATGCAGCAATTTTGTACTTGTATCACAATATAGTTTCTTTTCAACTAAGAAACTTGTAACTGCAGCTTAACCATTTCCCGAACAAGAACTGGTTTTGACGTCCTTAATAGAAAACGCGTGGGGAAATATTGAGGCAAAAGAAGAAATGCTGATAACTAGCATTTTCTCCAGTTGTCTAAATATTTTCTTTACTATATTTTATACAAACTCAACCTTAATTAATCACCACTTATTTTGTCGTCTACTGCAGTTTTAAAGTTTGACTAGCGTAAATTGTGTGGTTTTGGAAAGGATTAAAACGAGTTACTTGTTGAAAAGGAGTGATATGCAATATTTGACAATAATAAAAGCCTTTTTATAGTTAACTTTTGAATTATGAAAGCTACAGAAAAAAGAGAAAAAGTTCATCAGTATTTAGTTTCATCGATTTCTTTCAAAAGTAAAAAAGTACATATTCGGGAAAGGGTTAAGCATTCCCAAGACTACCCGCATATCCCAGACAACAGTCCCACTATCTCAAAGCCCACTTAACCTTTGACCCTGGGACCGAATTACTCCGCTTATATATTATTTCCTTGTCCGGTGTCGCTATAAATCATTGCAGATACAGGACAATGATATTGATCCTTGACATCAAATATTGCCCAAAATATTTATAAACTTTTAATACCAGCTGGGATTCGTATTGAATCTGAGAATTGCGCTTACTCACGTTCTGTTTTTGTTCAATGTTGTCATTCTTTTGTGTCATTTCTCACTCGATGCGAGAACAATCAGTTTATTCAAAATAATTTGGAAATTCAAAAAAATTGAAAAGAAAAAAAAAATCTTTAATGGCATAGGGTAAGTACCCTTTCGAAAACATTTTAAAATGTTCTTATGTTCGTGGGTCATCCAATAAATAGTGAGACTCTTCCTATTGCAGAAATATTTTATATTCTCGTCCTATTTTCCTTCATTGTGCAAATTTTAGTTAATATGTCGGGCCATGTCAGTGCTAAGTCTCATAAAATTCTGTCAGACAGTTTTTGAGATATGACAACAGTCTTACTTGTTGTTGGATTACCCTTGTACATGTAACAGTCGCTACAGACCACCAGATAAAATGCTAAAAATTGGATTTGTACATAATGTAGTAAAACTATTAAGGTATGAGAAAACAAAAGCTGGTTATCATTTTTTCTTCTTTTGTCTTAGATTTTACCAAGCCAATACTAAATAGATGGCAAAAGCAGATTGACTTGTGTAGGATAGAGGTAATTTGTTCAGTAATGGTAATCGTTTTATGTCGTTGCCTTGGATGTCTGTTGTTGAAGTATTTGTAGATAATTAAAGGATAAAATAATCTTAACAACACATTTGTAGTGTACTAATTGATATTTTGTACTGTCAGAACATTCTATAACATCCTGGTTTGAATATAAAAATGCGACAAGTCGGGGGACTTTGCTTTAAACATTTTATGCTTGAGGTTGCTTTTGTAGAAAAGCAATTCAACCAAACCCGATCAAGCGATCGAGAACCGATCGATACTTCGGCGTGAGGACGTTGCTTACCAATTAACGTCAACCGTTTAGCAGCTTACCATTTAAATCTACACCGTACTGCATTTAATTTAATAATTATGGTCTAGTATCCACTATCGGTGTAACTAGACAGGGTAACTGAAATGAAGAGGCGATTCCTTTTTAAAGAAAATACTAATTTGTCCTTTCCGATTCTTTATAGTCGGCTTTGGTAGCTATTTCAGACATTTTTCTATCCTCTTTATCTCTTGCTCTGACAGGACACTCTTACTTATCAAAATGCATTATAAAATGTACGTTAATTGTTTGCAAGATACTGAAGCATTGCTGTAGATAGTGCTAATGATATTTCAGACATTTTTTGGGATATGAGAAAAACGAATAGAAAAACTACACACCTAGGTAATATTCTGTAATATAAAATGTGAAATGATTTCTAGTGTTTGGTCGTAAAACCAGAATGTTATATCAATTCAACATAAGCATAAAGACTTGGCTTAAGATATAATTCCGTCTAGATAGGTCTTTGAGAGCCAGATTGCGACGTTATTTTATTGCCTACCTCTATTTGCCATATTCTGATGGAATATAAAATATGGATCAACAGCAATATTCATTTTTTCCATATTTTCCATTTCAGACATTCTTCAATCAATGAAAACACTGTCCTTTGCATTCTTTGTATTATAATTACGTTTGTTATGCTAGAAAATGTTGTAAATAAAGCTTTGATTAAATGAATATGCTTTTATGTGAGTACGATATAATTATAAAACCGTAAACTTTTGGGAACATTTATGCCGAATTTGGAAAGTATATATCAAAAAGAAGTATTTTTGTCTTATTTTTGTTACTTACAGCGAATATGGCCATCTTAGAAAATGGCCGCTGTATTGGTTTTTATGATTGATAGTTTATTACCATTTGTTTTGAAAATAGTAAAGTCTGGGGAACATTTGTGCCAAATGTGGTGCTTATATCACAAAGTGGAGTATTCAGCAACTTTTTGAACTTAAGCTCCCCCACTACATTCATTGTTTCTGGTTCACAACCAGTTCTAAGAAGTAGTAAAGGCACCTCCATAAATGCTTTTTTAAGATGGTATACTTAAATCTTGTTAAATCTTATTGTGCAGACATAAACTTGTTTTCTGAAAATGACAAAGGATCGGTTGAAATAAAGAATGTACTCGTCAATATAAATCGAAATCTTGTTAGAAAAATAAACTTGGGGAATATTGAAGAAAATTGAACTTAACGATAAACCACAGACTATTAAAGGTCACCAGTTTAAAGCATTTTTATTCTCCTTTTCAGGATTTACCTTTGCATTCCGATCAAGTGTTGGTATTAAAAAAACACCCTTACTAACAGCAACTGAATCATTTCAAACTACACATTTCTGTTTCGTTAGTCAACAAAGAATACAGCTACGTATAGTTGAATTAAGTTATGCTCCTAGAATGAGGAAAAAATAACAAAATCCTCGTTTGAACAGACGGAAGAATCGACCAGAAGGTCATGTACTTGTCACTGAATAGTGAAATGCAATTAAAGAGCAACACATTAGAGTAAAAGAATCAATACATGGTGTAGTCAGAAGAGTACACTGTAGACTTATGACATGAAATTACCGCGATTATGGACATTATTTGTATAGCCACAATGCAGAGAACTGTTAAAATAGGTTGTGTGGACAATGCTTCAGAGTTAAGTACTTTATACGACCAACGTCTGCGACCATCTTGCAACCAGTATTTGACCAATATTTGTCGTCTTCTCAATGTGTGTAGTACAATTTGTCGCTTTTCCTGAATAATCACTCGCAACTACTGATTGTGTAAAGCATTGGTTCAAATATTTTGGAAGAAAGATCATCAAAGATTAGTTCATCTGTAATGTGACAAATAGAATTGTTCTTAATTTAGTGTTCGACCTACTTTTTAGACCAATGAAAATGCGGTATATTTTAAAACTTCGCCGCTATTTTTCGCATAAACGGGCTGCCGGTTAATTTATGTGACGTCTATACATAGCCACGCCCAGTCTCCAATGAACCGCTAGCGAACACTAAGTCAGATAGAGTCTGCATAGTGGATTCTTCGCGATATAAACATTCAATGCGCTGCGCGCATTTGAATGTTTATTTCGCGTAGAATCTACTATACAGCCTCTATCTAATACATCAAACACGTATACATGACAATGGTTTCGTGGCAATTGTACAATTCTCTGTATAGCGGGACAGGAAAATTTTAATGCTGTCCCAAAAAATACATGATTTCTCATAGTCCTGGTGTTGGAAACTTTGTTGGCGGTTGCGTAAATAAAACAATTTACTGGATTGCAAACAATTGTGTCAAGTAAAAGTGGTGTGATGTTTGGAAATATAGCGATTTTCATCTAATTTTACATGTATGGCTCCTTCTATGATTTGTATGCGAGATTCAAAACCTTTTGCAACTTCGCAAGCCAAGGGTTCTACCTCCACGTTGTTCCCTACGAACCCTTGGACGCTCGCCTCTATGGAAATCTAAAGCACCGCTGTGCGATTTCATTGGACGCGATAACATTCCTTTTATCCAATCAAAACACACTTTACAAGCTTTCTTTGTCAAAACGGCTGACGTGAAAATTGATAACCGTATTTGATGCACCGCCTAACACGTTTTAGTTCGAGGCTTTTGATTGGCCAGAAATAGCAACTGCAAAGGGCCGCGACTCTTTATCACCGAAAGGTGGCGCGGCGGTACTTTCGATTTCTATAGAAGCGAGCGGCCAAGGGTTCGTAAGGAACACAGTAGAGGTAGAATCCTTGGCTTGCGAAGATGAACCTTTTGATACTCGCACAAACATGTAGATATATATACATGTACAATGTAGGAAAGAGTATTGATATTTTAAATGGATGGCTCTGACAATGACCTATTTTTTCGGACCATGACATTTTACTTCCTGGTGTTTGCCTTGGAGTTTACAAAAACCGTAGTTCCATTTGTTAATCTATAGTACTTATACTTTTCATATGTGGATTCTTTCTACCAAGACCATTGATTGTGGACCGTGGCTATTTAACCACTTGACTTTGACGTTGAAATTTGGCCCTTTGTGATAATCTTTCGTTTAGGAGTACTTAGATTTACAAAGATGACTTGGTACTTTTTCTCAATCTTCATTGATATTTATTTTTTAAGTTCCTATGGACATAATTTTTTAGTGTTTTCATATTCTTTTACTTTTACTTTACGAGTATCTTAAATAATATGATAAATGGAAACGAAGGACTCAAGATAATTATCGAGAAGTGAAGATAAGAAACATTAAACTAAAAGGCACGAACATCCACTATCAGTTCAGTGGCATTTAAACTCTCAAGTCATTTGTAATCTAATGCAAGAAGACAGTGTTGTGATATCATTCCAATAAAAATGCACATTTATAACGAAAAAACACATAAAAGGGAATATTTGCATCGTAATGAGAACAAATTTACCGGAGACCTTATGACCTGTAATTTTCTTGGTAAAACAGTCGAGGCCAATTCACATAACATATTATTATGTGTTCCTTTATGTCTGAACCAACAAAATTTTCTTCATCGATTAACCCTTTTTCGTACAAGACCTAAAGTTGACGTAACTATAGATTTGGTTAAGGAAACATTGAGATAAAGGAAGAAGATGTTTATAATCAGTATTATCCCCTTTCGTTTCACTTGTCAAGTGCCATATTATCACAAGTAACATACATTTTGTCGACTGCAACAGCTTTCAAATATGGGAACCCTAAGACACGTCGTTTGTGAAAGGGTTGAAAGCTGCACCGACTGGTTATGACTTCTGTTATTTTGAACGTTAAACATCATGAAAGATAAGATTCTGTTGTCCTTCTACTTTATTTTCCCAAAGAAACCCTATCTGGTACATGTTTTACTGCAGATGCTTATCGGAATCGCAACTTCGAAATGAAAGATGTTTTTGTGTCTGGATTGTATTCGGGCGACGTCGTAAATATCCGGCGTTGGAACATTCTGTCGCCTATATATTCCGACGTTGCGCGAACTGCATTAGAGATGGACCCTTTTTTCGCCAACAGACGACTTCGAAATTATACAGTACAAATCACGCCTTTACAAGCAGTAATTGAGAAATTCAAATCGGTAATAGAAATTCGAATCGAAGGCAGTATCGAGAATGCTTATAACTAAATCAATCTACAATTAAGCATATCAATTTGTATTAGAGCACAGCAAATACAGAAGTAATTGATTAAAGAAAAGGCGCACTCAACTCTTGAGTCTAAATCAAACAAATTATGAAAATACAAACGTTTTAACAATACCCTATGCTTGGAAATACAATATTGACCAGGGTTGCTTTCCTCTTTGTATGATTCTTTGACGATGTTGGATTGATCAGAAGCTAAATAAGCGAAATGCTAGGTTCTCGGAGGTAAATAATATATTCATATCGTATGAAATGAATGGTCAACCTGCATAGCTAGATTATGTCAAAGGAAAATTTAAATGAAGTTCATTTAGACCAATTCTGTATGTATTTAACCAACCGGCCATTAATACTTAAAGAAACATTTATGGGAAACTGGACCTTGATTGATGGTGAAAAATTGGCTTCAGTGCTAAAGTGTCTTTCTTTTTGGTCCTAAATAATGTAATGATTCTTTGCAATGGTGTCGTTTTGCAAAGATTAAGCATGCGTAGATTAGTGAGACCATGCATATATGCAGTTGGGTCTACTCTAAAGTAATGATTTCCTTAGAATATCGATTCATAGTAACAGTTCTTCGTGGGCATCTTTCGTGGTCAACCGAAATATTCTATAACTCTAAATACCAAGAGTATCAATTAGAATCATACCAATAGTTCTATCCTATTTGATTAGGGTCCGGTGATTTTCCTGTGCAATTAAGAAGTCATGATTATGCTTGAATAGTTGACTTAAGATTTCTACCATATGGTTAATGTGAAACTTTCCCAGCAAATCATCAAATCGTCGCTTTTCAACATATTCTCGTAACTCAAACTTGTTTTAAGCGATATGCAACATTTGACAATAACATAATTTTATTTGATATTCATTTTTTGAAGTATGAATAACAGAAAGGAGAACACGTTTATCAATATCTCCTTTTCAGATATACACACTTTCATCGGGTTTCTTTTCAAAATAAAAATAACATATTCGGGGAAGGGTTAACCATTCCCAAAACGACCATCATAACCCAGACAACAGTCCCACTATCTCAAAGCCCACTTAACATTTGACCCCGGGACCGCATTACTCCGCTTGTACATTATTTCCTTGTCCGGTGTCGTTATAAATCATTGCAGATACAGGACAATGATATTGATCCTTGACATCAAAATACTCAGTACTGCCCAAAATATTTATGAACTTTATACGAGCTTAGATGGAGCGAAGACTTTAGTATGGCATTGGAGGCTTGCGCTGACTAACTCTCTGATCTTATTTTATGTTGTCATTCTGTAGTAACATTTCTCACTCGATGCGAGAAAAATCAGCTTATCTAAAATAATTTGGAAATTAAAAAAAGAAAGAAAAAAGATAAAAATAAAAGAAAAAAAACTGATCAACAAAACTTTTATTAGCATCGAGTAAGTATTCCATAACCCCCTTAGAAAACACTTTAAATAAACAGTTCTCATATATGTGGGTCATCCAATAAATAGTGAGACTATTCCTATTGCAGAAATATCTTGCCTTAAATTCTTTCAATGTTCCTATTTTCCTCCATTGTGCAATTTTCCTATAGCTTATATATTAGGCCATGTAAGTGCCAAGTTTCATTGAATTATGTCATGCAGTTTTAGAGATATGACAACAGTCTCACTTATTGTTGGATTACCCTCTAACATCCGCTACAGACCACCAGATAAAATGCTAAAAATTGGATTTGTGCAGAATGTAGTGGAAACTATAAAGGTATGAGGAAACAAATGCTGGTTATCACTTTTTCTTCTTTTGTCTTGGATTTTTCCCAATCCAATACTTACAATGATGCCAAAAACCAGATCCATTTGTTTGAGAAACATGTCATTTGATTTGCAATGATAATCGCTTGATGATGTTGCCTTTGATGTCTGCCTTTGAAGTATTTGTAGATAATTAAAGGATAAAAGAATCTCTACAACCCACAAGTAGTGAACTAATTGATATATTGTATTATTAGAATGTTCCGTACCATCCAACTTTGAGCATAGAGTGCGACATATTGATGCCTTTGATTTAACCCTTTCCCAAACAAGACATGGTTTTGACGTCCCTAAAATAAATGACTTAATATGAAAAACATTGAAAAAAAAAGAACTGCTGATAATCAGCTCAGTTTCTCTTTTGTATCAATATTTTCCGTGTTGTATTATACACACATTATATCTTTAACACATTCCCTTTTGTTATCTGCAACAGTTTTTAAATTGGACCACGCTAAAGTTTTGTTGTTTGGGAAAGGGTTAAACATTATTATGACCGAGTTTGATACTGTGAAAGCGCGCTGGGTTTGCTATCCAGCGGACGCTGATTCGAGAGTCTTTCATAGCACGGGCCGTATTCACGAATATTTCTCGATCGAGTGTTTAAAGAAAAATCACATAATCCATCCGATTGGATCGATTGTCCATTAATTTCGGACACTTCAACAGCTCACCACCTAAATCTAGAACATAGTAGATTTTACATAACCTTTTTCCAAAACTTCAACAATTAAGTGTTGCCCAATTTGAAAACTCCTAAAGACGACACAGTGGATTTTGGTACAAAATGATTCGTGTTTAACGCCGTGCGGAAAATTTTGAGACAGAAGGATAAATCGCTGATAGTCAATGTTTCCCAAACTATTCTACTATGTACGTCATAATCAGGTCTTATTTATGAAAGGGTTAAATTTGGTCCAATATCAAGTCTATCCGTTTTACTAGAAACAGTAACTGACCGGAAAAGGCAATGGTATTTAAATACAAAATTAATCAATATGTCTTATCAAACTCTTTTCAGTCGGCTTGGGGACCCATTTGAGAACTTTTTCAATCATTTTATCTTATGATCTGACAAGACACACTTAGTTATCGAAATGCTTTATTGTTCGTTAATTATGAGTAAGATAGTAATGCTCTGCTGTAGATTTATCAACGATATTTCAGACATCGTTTAGATATAAGACAGACGAAAAGAACAGATTTTTGTACTACATTATTGTGCTACAAAAGATTGAAATGAGTTCTAGGGTTTTGTCGTAAAACTAGAACGTTATGATTTATTCAACATAAGCATAAAGACTTGGCTTAAAATATAATTCTGCCTAGATAGGTCTCTGAGAGGCAGATTACGACATTATTTTATTGCCCACTTCTATTTGCCGTATTGATGATATTCTGATGGAATATAAAAGATGGATTTTTATGGATTTTTTATGTTTCCATAAGCAGATATTATTTAATCAATGATAACACTGTCTTTGGTATTCGTGGTATTATATTTACGTTTGTTACATTAGAAAATGTTGTAAATATAGCTTTAATAACATAGATACGTTTCTATGGTGAGTACGATATATTCTTAATAAAGTATACTTTGAGGAACATTTATCCCGAATTTGGTGATTATTTATCGAAAAGAAGTATTTCACCTATTTTTTTACCTATAGAGAATGTGGCCATCTTGAAAAATGGCCGCCGTGTTGATTTTCATGGTTGATACCATTTGATTTTAAAATAGTAAAGTCTGGATAACATTTGTGCCAAATGTGGTGCTTATATCACAAAGTGGATTATTCGGCCACTTTGTGGACTTAAGCTCCCACACTACATTCATTGTTTTTGGTTGACAAACAGTTCAAAGAAGTAGTTAAGACATCTCCATAAATGTGTTTCAAGAAGGTGTATTTAAATTCTGTTAAATCTTATTGCGCAGACATCAACTTGTTTTTTAAAATCACAAAGGATCGGGCGAAATAAAGCCTTTACTCGTCAATCTAAATCTAGATCTTGCTAGAAAAATAAACTGGGAGAATATTGAAGAAAATTGAACTGAATGATAAAGCACAGACTTAAGATTCCCCCAGTTTAAAACTTTTTCAATGAAATTGTATATACATTTTTATGTTTCTATCTAAATCCCAAAAACTACCTGGTTTACACGTCCCGATAATAAAAGCTTTGGAAAACATTGGAACATGACAAGCTTAAAATAATAGGAATCGTAACAAAAACATAGTAAGGTCAGTCACGGATTGTTCAGGTGTCACATAACTAGTAAATGACAATTAAAGGTGAACACAAGAAAAAAGGCCAATAAATTATGTAGTCAGGAGAAAACAGTGTAGACAAATTGTATGAAATTACCGCAATTATGGACTTTATTTGTTAAGCGACATTGCAGAGATCTGTCAAAAATGGTACCTGTATGTGGACAATGCGTCAGAGTTAAGTGCGTAATATGACCAACGTCTGCGGTCTATTCACAACCAGTACTTGACCAATATTTGTCGTCTACTCCATACATGTAGTACAAATCGACGAATTTCTTGAAAAGAACACACGCAACTACTGACTGTGTAAATCAATCAAAAGACAAATATTGACAAATTGCATCTTTATTTTAATTCATTGTTTATTTTGAGAAATCCATAGGTAAAAAATAGATTCAATAAATACGAACATCAAAATACAAATATTTGTGTAGAAAATAAAAGATGTACATTATGATTTGTTCTAGCCAAAACCAATATCTTTGCTTGGAAATGGTCTTTGGACAGGTTGTAACAAGTTAAAACAGCACAGGGTTTGGATTAGCTGCTATATCGTAGCCACAAACTTAATGATGGATATTGGTTTTCAAACTCCAGATCAAAATCTAAAAACGTTTTGGTTACGTTGTTGCAACAAGGTTTGGATGGAACATAAACAAGAGTTGTCTGTGGACAACGTAGCTCGCCTATACAAGAGCTTGTCACAAAAACAACTTTACTCCAAGGTCAAAAGGTCAAAGGTCATGGTCTGAAGGTATATATGTATGAAATATAAAGGATCTTATAGTGCATAAGATATGGGAAAGATTAAATTTTTTAAAAGTAGGTCAAACTCAAAGGTCAATGTCAAAATGTAAAGGGTCATGGTCCAAAATGAAAGGTCTTGGCAGGAGGTATCCATGTGTGAAGTATCAAGACTCTATCAAGACTCTATCAATTAGCTTTGAATGGAGAAAAATCAAATGGCAGTAAAATTACTTGTTGGCAATTGCACAGATATCTTTATAGCGAGACGGGACATTATTATTTTTGCGTTAACTTGGAATATTTTTATCTTGGAATGCAAAACCTTATTATCACTCGAATTCAGTTTTTCCGGGTCAAACTTATATATCGTGCATAATGCTAGTGTCCGATATCAATAATTTTGCGAAAATTATTTTAGGCTACTAGGCTGCTGGGCTGCCAACTTCACTCTGCTAGGCTGTTGGGCTTCCAACACTCACGGACCTTTATTTCTTTCCGATTGTCTAAAGAAAAATCACATAACAAGCTATCCGATTCGAAGAGTTGTATGCCTCGGCCAATCGGATTAATCGTCTTGTTATTTTAAAGGTACACCAGCTTAAAATAAGTCTAACTGGTGAATAACACCTCTGTTTTTCAACAAACAATTTACACACATCCTATTAAATTTTGACCACAATTGTTTATATGATCTTTAAGTACCATTCAATAAATCACTAACTTACTAGTCTGATTTATTTTGAAGCATAGACTTATTTAGAAATCTTTGGAAAACGCCAATCAAAACATTATCATTACATATGAAATGAAAATAAACTGAACAACTTTGTTAAAAACATAAAGTTTCGTGCCATTCAATTAGACGAGAACGTTTGAAAAGTATTTAAAATGTTGATTCGCTGCTGTTAATATGACAGAAATCTTCTTGAAACCGGACCAAGTTGAAAGACAGCACCTAACGCATTTACATTTAATTGGAATATTACCCATACCAGCGTTTCCTGATTGCCTGATTTTTCAATTCAAAACAGTAAAATTTCATTTTGTCTTCTCGTAGGCAAGGACTTCCAACGTCACCTACATTGGAACAGACAAAGATGTCGGTGTTTCGACGTTGCTAACTGATCAACGTTCTAGGCCATGTTGTTGTTGTTGATCTATATTCCCCCGTTGACTTTTCGAAGCACCACCAGGTTTCTCCCGATGTAGAGTTTGGTTTGGTAAGTCCTTAATTTTTTTCCTTCCTCGGCTTACACAGCACTATCACTAATAACCGCCGAATAAAATACAACACAATTCAAAGGAGAAGAACAAAAAACACTATAATACGTCGCGATTGATATTGTCGACAACCTACTTTCCATTTTACTAGATAGATGAACTGAAATGAAGAGGCAAACACTCAACGAAATAATATCAATATGTCTTTATCAAATTCTTTATGATTAGCTTTGAACCATAGTAACTATTTCAGACCTTTTTTTAGCATCTTATCTGTTGCTCTGGCATGACACTCTAACTTATCAAAATGTATTATTGTTCGTTAATTGTTAAGATATTAAGATTTTAAGATATTGAAGCATAGCTGTAGATAAACACATAGTATTTCAGACATTTTTTGGGATATAAGACGAATAGAAAAACTACAGACCTAGGTAACATTCTGTAATATAAAATAAGAAATTATTTCTAGGTTTTGGTCGTAAAACAACAATGTTATATTTATTCAACATAAGCATAAAGACATGACTTAAGATATAATTCCGTCTAGATAGGTCTCTGAGAGCCAGATTACGACGTTATTTTATTGCCTACCTTTATTTGTTATATTCAGATGGAATATAAAATATGGATCGACAGCAATATTCATTTTTTCCATATTCCCCATACTGCTGCGGTGGGTCTTACGAACATCTCACTAGATTCTTTTGAAATATAAAATACATTCCAAATACTCACATGGAGCCACGATTTGTGGCTCCTGGGATGTATTTTGGTATTATTTTAATAGCGATTCATTTGTTTATTTCAACGGAAACAAAAATCCATATTTCTTTTCTTTTTTGTGATTTGTGTACGCAAGTGCGTTTTTTTGGGTATGGGTTGCTACGCCTACGTCACTGAATAGTGAATGGCAATTTAACGTAAACGCAAGTAAAATATCAATTGATGGTATAGTCATAAGAGTACACTGTAGACAATTGGCGATTATTGTCATTATTTGTATAGCGACAGTGCAGAGATACGTCAAAATTGGTTATGTGGACAATGCTTCACAGTAAAGTGCTTTATATGATCAAAGTGTACGGTCTTCTGGTAACCTCGTAACCAGCATTTGACCAATATTTATCGTCTACTCCATGAAGGAAAACTCGTCGTTTTTTTAAAAGAACGCATACAACTACTGATTGTGTAAAGCTTTAGTTAAGAGGTTCTTGAAGCAAAATTACCAACCATAAATAAATCAGTAATGTGACAAAATGTATTGTTCTAATAAAACACGCATATAATGTCAATAGTTTCATGGAAATTGTATTATATTCTGTGTAGCAAGACAAGACATGATGTCCTAAGAAATACATTCTCTCTCATGTGCATTCCTGATGTTGGTAACACCGTGTTGCCGTCCTCGTTGACAAACTCGGCGGCGACGGTTGCGTAAATAAACACTTTTCTTGGTGGAAAATTGGACGGCAAAAAAATGTGTAAAGTATGAAGGATACGATCATAGAATAATAGAAATACGATATCGACCAAGAAGGGGGGACACGAATGGTAGGCCTAAAACCAAATAGCACGACCATTCCCTATCTGTGCAAAGGCATTTAAACTCTCAAGTCATTTGTAATCTAATGCAGGAAGACATTGTTGTGATATCATGCCAATAAAAATGCACATTTATAACGAAACAACACATAAAAGGGAATATTTGCATCGTAATGAGAACAAATTTATCGGAGACCTTATGACCTGTAATTTTCTTGGTAAAACAGTCGAGGCCAATTCACATAACATGTTATTATGTGTTCCTTTACGTCTGAACCTACAAACTCTTCTTCATCGATTTACCCTTTCCCAAATCAGGCCTGAAGTTGACGTCCCTATATATTAGACTTTGGAAACATTGAGGCAAAGAAAGAAATACTTATAACAATCATTTTCTGATTTTACCTCATTTATTCAGTGCCATATTTTTCAAAAGTTCTTTGTTTTCAAATACTTAAGTTACAGGCTTAACGGATGGTCGTTTTTCGCTGGATGTGCGGCTTTGAAAATATACATATCTCGTCTCCACACGCAGTAAGATAATTATTTCAAATCGGTAAAAGAAATCCAAATCGAAGGAAGTATCGACAAAGCTTAAAACTTAATTATTCTACAATAAAGCATATCAATTTGTATTTAGAGCTAAGCAAATACATTACTAATTGATTAAAGAAAAGGCGCACTCAATTCTAGAGTCTAAATCAAACAAATTATGAAAATACAAACGTTTCAACAATACCCTATGCTCGGAAATTCAATATTGGCCAGAATTGTTTTCCTCTTTTGATGGTTCGTTGATAATTTAATTCCAAAAATAATCATCAGAAGTCAACTATCGCCACTTCTCTTAGAAAAAATCTTAACCGCAGCTTAAAACATGGATTTCGAAGAAGAGATGCGATGTATTCGATAACTATATAATAGCAAGTGTATCAATTAGAATCACAGCAACCATTCTATCTTATTTGATTAGGGTCCGGTGATTTTCCTGTGCAATTAAGAAGTCATTATTATGCTTGAATAGTTGACTTAAGATTTTCACCATATGGTTAATGTGAAACATTCCCATTATATTACAGTCAAATCTCTCTATGTCGAACTTCGTGGGACCTACGAGAAAACTTCGACGTATAGAATGTTCGACGAAGAGATATTTTGGAGACAAGCGGCCATCATCGTTTATATGGGCACTTCACGTCATGTCGGTCGGAGTTGCTGGATACCCCCCATTCCCCCCCACCGTGGTGACCCGGGTGCTTTACCAAGTCCTGCGTGGAATAAGCGTTATATGCTTCTGTAGTCATTGTGAATAACAAATCGTCGTTGTAAATGCAAAAAATCGTACCTCGTTTTTGGAAGATTTTTAAGGGGAAAGAAATAAGTTACTTTTCAGAAACTGAAAGGTATACTTGATATATGGACATATTGTTCACTAATAAGGTGCCATTAATATTGATCAATAGCCTAAAATATCTCAAAATCTTCAAGAATTGTCTTAACTGGGCACTACAATGTTTTACTTTGTAAATCGCAAAAATCTACATCCGAGGTTTCGCACTTACACCGACGAAATGTAACGCTGTATACAATTTCCCGGGTCTTTTTATTTTAAAATCATCAAATCACCCACTTTTTACGTCCTCAACAGTAATTAATACAAAAAATCAAACACAATCAGGTAAAAATCAATATTCGATAAAGGTAAACACCTGTTTTGACGGCTAGAGTTGACGGGTCGAAAGGTGTGAAAAACTGACTTGATTGCAATTATCATCGTGTAAGTTTGAGGTTCGTCGTATACAGGTGAGAATGTGTGCAAATATAGGTGGTTGGACTTCGAAATTGGTTCGACGTAAGGAGGAAGTTCGTGCAAGAGAAAACGACGTATAGAGGTTGAAAAATATAGAAATAAAGAGCAAAAGAATCGGGACTTGAAAATTACTTCGACGTAAGGAGAACTTCGGCTAAGGGAGGTTCGACATAAAGAGATTTGACTGTATATCGTCGGTTTTCAACTAAGGAACCCGTAACTGCAGCTTAACCCTTTCCTAAACAAGACCTGGTTTTGACGTCCTTGATAGAAAAGACTTGGGAAAATATTGAGGCAAAAGAAGAAAATGCTGATAACCAGCATTTTCTCAAGTTGTCTCAATATTTTCTGTATTATATTTTATATAAATTCGATCATAATCACCATCCATTTTGTCGTCTGCTGGAGCTTTAAAATCGTGTGGTCGTGGAACGGGTTAAAACTAGGGTTTTGTTGAAAAGGAGAGATATTGTACATGTACCTTTTATTTTGAAAAGAAAACGGAGGAAAGTGTATATAAAAGAAAATATGCCTACTGATGAACTCTGTTTTCTTCTTTCTGTGTTTTATAATTCAAAAATTAAATATAAAATAGGCTTATACATATACATGTACGATATTATTGTCAACTGTTGCATACATGTACATATTCGGAAAACGGGTTAAACGTTCCCAAGACGACCATCATATCCCAGACAACAGTCCCACTATCTCAAAGCCCACTTAACCTTTGACCTCGGGCCGAATTACTCCGCATGCACATTATTTCCTTGTCCGGTGTCGCTATAAATCATTGCAGACATAGGACAATGATATTGATCCTTGACATCAAATACTGCCCAAATACACCCTGTTTCATCAATGACGTCATTTTTATAGTAAATGACGTCCTCTAGATTACGTCCCTTCTATCGCTTTACTTGATTTATTCTTGTGCTTTTTAAAGTTTTCAATAACTGCCTCACATGTGTCTACAGAACTGTTCCTACGTTATATTTGAATGTTTGATAGCAATATTGTAACAAAAGTCGTGTTATTGTTTTGGGAACTACACCACAAGCCTATCCACAGAAAATGGATCAATGAATTCAAATCCGGCGTGTGCCCACCGAAGAAAGTCTAAGCATTTGACTTGATCTCCCAGACTTTTAGGCTATTTAATGATTTTGATATTGTATGGAGAAGTCTCAAATGAAATTTAAAAAAATCAGTGTACTAATGATTTAAACTAATCTTGTTAAGACAAAAATCTTCTCATTGACTTTCCGAGACTTCCATTTACAGTCTCATTCAAAGTTGAGATGTTTTCTGCGCTGCGGAATGTTTCCGATCTTTTGCTTTTATATTCATCAAAATCTGACCGAGATCGAACACATTTAGGTATTATTGAGTAGGTTAGTTCTGTTCTTCGTGGATCTTCTGTTTTAAATTAAAACTGTAACTTTCTTTGCACATGTATTGGAGATTTTGATTAACCATTCGCTTTACAGCATATATACGCTGTGAGAAGGTAGGCCGTGACGTCGTTATGATAGTGGTACAGATGACGTCAAAAATGACGTCATTTTGATATATGCATAATATTGAAGTATATTGCAAAGATAATTTCATTGAATTCCGCAGATAATGATAGTTTTCCGAACGAAATCGGCTGAGAAACAGCAGAGCTATTACGCTTTGTGAGTGTTACCTTACTTTTGGGACACCCTGTACGAGCTTTGATGGAGAAAAGGCGTTCGTATGGCATACTAGGCTTGCAATTTCTCACTCTTTCATCAGGTTTCATATTGTTCTTCATTTCCTTTACTTGCAACGATATAGCTTCATTCTTTGATTTAGTGCTAAGAAAAATCGCTTAATCAAAATTTTTTGGACTTCGAAAGGAAGCGGCATAACACAGTCAACAACGCGTACATGATGTTTTCAGATTTGAGACTAGGCTCCCCAACTAGCACCCATAAGGTGCTCTGCGTTATCAGTCCCACATCTCAGTCGGTATCAGTCAACTGGAGCCTAGTCCAGGGACTATTTTAGGGTCAATATGCGGTGCAACAGAAAGATAAGCCAATGACAAACGGCAAAGTTGTACACTGTTCTCTTTCAAAAGCCGCTGCATAAGGAGCTGATAACAATTTTATATGCATACAATGAATAAAAACAAATAAATAAACATATATGATAAATGAATAAAACTAGGCAAAAGGCAAGACTACTGGTTATTAGCAATTTCTTCTTTTGACTTCTTGTCCCGAGCAAACACCAATGAATAAGGATGCAAATACCAGATTCACTTGTTTGAGAAAGAGGTCCTTTTTTCTGTAATGGTAATCGCTTTATGATGTTGCCTTTGATGTCTTCTATTGAAGTGTTTGTAGATAATTAAAGGATAAAGGGATCTCTACAGCCCATTTGTCGTGTACAAATTGATATTTTGTATTGTCAATAGATTCCATAACATTCGAATTGAATACAAAATTCTACATGTTGCCTTTGATTTAAACATTTAAATGCATATAATTTCATATTATCCACTATCCACAGTCCATTTTATTGGAAAATTTTGAAAGAAAAATATCAACGTGTGTTTTCAAGTTCTTTATAGTCGGTGGGGATCATATTGACTATTTCAGACATTTCAGACACCCTCTAATCTGTTGCTCTGACAGGACACTCTTACTTATCAAAATGCGTTATTGTACGTTAATTGTTTGTAAGATACCAACGTATTGCCGTTGATATGGTATTTCAGACATTTTAAGATATAAGAAAGACGAATAGAAAATATACAGACTTATGTAAAATATCATTGAACTATAAAAACTTGAATTTGGTTCTTGGATTTGGTCGTAAACCAGAATGTTATGTGTTATTCAAAATAAGCATAAAGACTTGGCTTAAGATATAATTCCGTCTAGATAGGTCTCTGAGAGCCAGATTACGACGGTATTTTATTGCCCACTTCTATTTGCCATATTCTGATGGAATATAAAACACGGATCAACAGCATAATTTCTCTTTCCATGTTTTCCATTCGCAGACATTCTTCAATCAATGAAAACACTGTCTTTGCTTTAGTGGATATTAATATAACGTTTTTTACTTTGGAAAATGTCGTAAATACAGCTCGACTGCAATAAATGGCTATCGTTTGTTCTAATGTTTGTAAAGCGAGTTCATGAACAAGTCAAATATCTATGAGAGACTATGAAGTGAAAGTCAGAAAATGAATTTTCGGCAATCGAACATCTTAGACAAGAGTGGACAAAATGGTACATGTATATCGCTTTTATTGGATATGTACCTAAACATCATTTTGCTATGGTGTAGCACAATTTCTACATTCAACTTTATTAACACCTAGATTCTTGTCGGATGAAGCTTTGAAATTAGAAAAGTCTGGATTGTTTATGTTTGGAAAAATGTTTTAAAAATGTTCAAAGGTTCGTTTAAGGAAGACTTGTTGTCGATCCTACAAACTTTTCTAGCGCAGACATAAGCTTGTTACCCAGGATAACAAAAGAATCTACAGAGGAAGCCTTCATCCGTCAATCAAAATCGAGATGCTGTTTAAAAGATAAACTTGCAGAATATTGACATAAATGAAAGTTAACAATAAACTATAGACTTAAAATCCTCCTATTTAAAGCTTGTTACTGAGTCTACGGCTTTCGTTTTTTACCTCGAAAATTGTGGTGAAATTGGATTAGATTGTGCCTATAATCCTAGAAAATTATTTCTATGGCTATTGAAATGAGCATATTGTCCTCTATGTAGGCGTTAACTGTTACAAAAACATACTCAACATACTTTAATCGTCAATTGATTCGAAAAAAACAGCATTATGTTTTATCTTTATATGCGTAATTTTCTTGGTAAAACAGTCGAGTACAATTTACACAGCATAATATCAAACGTTCCTTTATGTTCGAACTAAAGTAATTTTTTTTCTTCGATTTCAAACGTAACTGACTGACTTTGTCATTCGCACCTTTGACGATTTTCAATCCTCTACCAATAATCCGTAACTTTGCTTATGCCAAGAGTGAAATCTCTAAAACACTTCAAGGAGTAATTCCGATAACCAGCATTTTCATATTTTCCTTCGATAATATTAGATGGCATTCCCAAAAACATTATTTCAACAATTTCTGAAATTCTAACACATTTCTCTTTGGTTCATATTGTGACCCATCATGCTAAAAGGGACCTTATCGGATGTGTGAAAAATTATCGACCCTAGTCAGTCTGCGCAGTCCGCAGCCAGACTAGGGTCGACACTTTTCACTTACGTGTAATTTTATAAATCCAGAAAGCTTTCCCTATCATACCATATGTTCATTTTTTGCATACGGGATCTGGTAGACCTGTGCTGGGTCTGACAAGTTTGTAAAAATTTGGATTTTTGGAGTTCGGATAAGGTTCCTTTTAGCGTGGCGGGTCACATTTGTATTTCTGTTTAAGCTCAAAGAGATTTTGGAAGTCGAAAAAGTATCGATAAGAGTTACAGCGGTACATAAGCACATCTTTTGGTATAAAGAGCATGTTAATCTTAATTTAACAAATTATAAAAATGTAAATATTTCAACAATACTTCATGCTGAGAATGGATTTCTCTTCCCCTAACATGATTCTTTGATGAAAACGTTTAATTAATTGAATTGATGTGACAATAGATGGAAATTTCATTTACAAATTCTTCTCTGCATATTTTGTTTGCTAGATTAAAAACAAATTTTGCATATTCGACATCCATTTTCTCCTCTGTAGAGTCTTTTAAGCCATAACCAGAAGGGAAAAAATGGGATTGTATTCATTCAAAGATATTACAGACGACAATTTTAACTGAATGTAATTTCACATTTTTGTCGGTGTATAAAACACTGTTATTACTTCCCCATATTGCATATTTGCTATCTTAACTTATCACCACACAATGACTCCTTTTAACCCCCCAACAAGATAATGGCTTTGTAAAACATCGTGGAAATAAAGAAATTGCTTGTCACAAGCAACTTCTTCATTTCCCACAGTTTTTTCTACTAAAAAAGACCAAAAATGTAAAATTTCATTTCACTTGAAGTTGTCGTCTTCATCATCTTTTAATTTGGACTAGTCTTTTTTTCCGTTTGGGAAAGGGTTAAAACAGTTAGGTGTACCAAACAAAGGACCGATGTCTCCAAGAAATATTCCATTCTTGAATTATTCGGCCATGTGTTTGAGCAATAATATGCATACAGAAACAACGTAGTTAACAAAGACAAACGATTTGTACGCCGAAACAAGATTACGAATAAATTGCTGTGATTCGTTTATTCCCTTTCCTTCTAGAGTCAATTTCTCTGAACCCTTTCAAATACGTGAACAGATTTTGACTTCCTTGACAGAAAGGGCCCGTGGAAACATTTAGACAAAGAAAGAAAATGCATATAACCAACATTTTTTGTTTCAATACTTTTTGCGTTGTATTAGGGACGCTAGATGATATTGAGAAAAAAGTTGAAAAAAAAGATGAAATTAAAAACAGTTTCTCATTGATTGAATAACGTCTGCAAATAGATTATATGGAAACTATTTTTTGTTATTCCATGTTTTATATTCCATCAGAATATGGCAAATAGGATCGGGCAATAAAACAACGTCGTAATCTGGCTCTCAGAGACCTATCTAGACGGAATTATATCTTAAGCCATTTCTTTATGCTTATGTTGAATAAAGTTTAATATACTAATTTTACGATAGGCTTCTAGAAATCGTTTCACTCTTTTTATAGAAGGTCTAAATAAGATGATACAATGGGAAATTCGCGTGATTGTTATTTGTCCATGAAAAGTTGTCCGAAATTACTTGTAGTGCACGTATCTTTGGTATGCGACAAAAAATATTATACGCAGACAATGCAGACTAATTTTAGACGTCTTGGATTTATTCCATGTTTTTCAAAGCATCGGAAACGGCTTGGTAGCTTAGTAAATTAACGAAATGGTATGCTTTCCCGGTATTATATGTGTATCAAATTATGTGCATCCGGTTACTGCCTATACCAAGATTATTGTGTCGCGCTCTGCGCGACACATCTTGTGGTACACTTCTTCTAATTTTAGAAATTACGTCATGAGGGATAATTGTTTGTACTTGAAAATCGTGGATATGTCCTACTTATATACTGTCTATTAGATATATTTTTCAAGCACTACTACAAAGTATACGTTGATGTTTATCCAATCCCAGAATACACCAAAAATCAAGTAAACACAATTTTAATTGTTTTATTTTTGCAAAGCAATGGAAAGTCCCTACTTCCGGTTTCGCCATGGGGGAATGTATAAATCCTATCCATTTGAAGACCAGAGTAATGCATACCAGGGGAATGTCTAATTCCTATCTGTTTAACGACCAGAATGCATGCAATAAGAATCGCTAATCGTGATGTATACTTCAATGAGCAAAGTACCACAAGTACTTCAGTATTGGACATACAATTTCGACTGACCAACTTCCATAATTTCAAGTATCGTTTTAACTGAACAGGTCTGTGTATTGCTAGTAGAACATTTATATATTCACATATTTTTTTCAAAATAGTAGACTTTTTAGGGGATTCTAACACTAAAATAATTAACCATTCCCCTAACAAAACATGGTTTTTCTCATATTTTTTTTTTTCAAAAAATAGTAGACAGTTAGGCTTTTTCACACACTAACATTATTAACCCTTTCCCAAACAAAATCAGGTTTTGATGTTCCTAGCGGAAAGTTTTTAAGCAGGTTAGTAGCAGCTTTGAAAATCAGAACAGATATACAGGGCTACTTACACCCGAAACAATACCAATCTATTTTGGGCTACATGTTTTACTGGCGTTGTGTCCGCTGTGCATCCGTTCAACCATGTCTTTAATAATAAACGTATCCTTTTCCTTTTTCCTCACTAAGCCTTTTCAGATTGCATAGACTAAGATCAGCCTGCACTAACATGCAGTCTGATCTTAGACACACCGACTATTCTCTACTAAATAATTATAGGAACGTCTGAGCTAGAGTGGTTAAAATATCCCGATTTTGGGATTTGAATTAAAACACAATAACATTTCAAAAGGCTAACGATTAAACAAGTAACAAGTAGATCTATATTTCTTTTTCTTTTGAACCCTACTATTTTACCCCCTCTGGCGGGATTAATTGCATGGTCCCGTTACGGGCGTGCGTCCGTGTGTAAACTTCTTCTCCCAAACATTTCATTCTTCAAAATTTCAACTAAAATAGGCTATACGTGAATCTTTCTTGCATGAAGCCATTCAAATTTTCTAAAAAAAAATCATGAAGTACTCTGGTTGCTAAACACCGCTCATTGCATTAAATTGTAATAAAGTATGTGTTTCGCTTGGTGATAGGCCACTTTTAGAGTCATTGATGGAATTTCGATCAGAATTAAGATTTGGTTTGAAAAATATACATTCAGCAAAAAGTAAATGTTGAAAAAAAAAACAGAGAAAAATCAAATATTGCCGAATCATTTTTAAGCGCGACACAATTCTCTTTGCTGTACATTACAGCAAATTTTTACTTGTAAACAATTGTTCTTTATGTAGATTTGTATATTATCTGATAAGCTATACACGATTTTACTATTTATCAAAATGTATAATTGTTTGTTAATTGCACAAAAGATAGTGAAACAATTGTGAACAGATAATGTTTATCAGCTACCTATTAAAGAAAAATCTTATCAGAAGTAGTCTGGCTTCCGATCGTGTGTATGTTATATTATGTCTCTCGATAAATGAAGGCAAGCAGCCACGGTTAATCTTTAGAACAACAATAATCTTATGAAAACCATGCCGCCTTTGCAACAGGCAAACTTGAAAGAGACGACAAATAAATGGTGATTTCTCAGCATGTCATTACGCGTTTCGATTGTAAACACAAACAGAAGATGATTTTCGAAAAGATCTGCAGAGACTGTTATGTCTGAACTGAGTAATTTGTCGAATGAAGAGGCCCTCCGAATAGCTTTATCTGGTATCTTTTCTTGTAATTGAGCTCTTGACAAATTCCTTTATTAAGGGAAGCTAACACGCACACTAA
The DNA here is from genome assembly GCA_963680895.1 of Fragum sueziense. Taxonomy (NCBI): domain Eukaryota; kingdom Metazoa; phylum Mollusca; class Bivalvia; order Cardiida; family Cardiidae; genus Fragum; species Fragum sueziense. The sequence continues at coordinate 46,197,996 of OY804598.1, read as the reverse complement.
TTTCAGCCAAATGTGGTATTTTTACACCCTTTCGTAAATGCTACTGCACTCCGATTTGAATTTGAATTTCGCTTTTCTTTTTGCCACATGGAAAATAATAACAACCTCATGGCGCCGCATGGTCTCTTTTATCTGAAGTCCATGCTTGTGGCCTCTTTTTGGGCGCCAACGGATCATTATTTCATCATTGGCTTGGAATGATTATTATATTGAATTCAAAATCTAACAATTTGTCAAAACATTTTAACGATTATTATTTAGTAATCTATTGTTCTTCCAAGGCCAAATTAATTAGAATAATATGTTTCACTTGTCGACATGTTTGTCGTCATTTATTATTGAATAAATGACAAAACCTCATTTTAATCTTGATTTATTCATTTACTTGTAACCTACACATCGTCACCTTAGTGCAAAAACTCAATATCTGCAAATTTGTAATTTTACAGGAGAAGCAAAAAACTGATTTAAACTTTCTGTATTAAATTGATCTTATCCATTTTCTCACAGAGGAATAATTATTTATTAACATTCACTTGTATTACTGACTTGTGCATGATTTTATGTTAGTTAACAAGATATTTGAAAAAAATGTCACTTATCACAATTTATCGCTGATTTTTTTTGGTGCAAAAACTCAAAAAGAGCCCTTATCATGCTAAAACGAAATAATTTTAAAAAAAATCTTTACTGCAAAAACTGAATAATAGAATCAATATAGGAAATTTATAGCATAATTCCTTAGTCTATGAATGTTTAAGCTTTTAGATTTTGTGGATATCAAATTTACATATTCAATTTATACAAATAATAAATTTAATTTTTCATAATTTTCACAATACAATAAATCTAATTTTTGCAACAGTATAATTTTACCATTCTTTATATCTATTGATATACAAGCTCCAAACAGTACATTTTGTTAAGAATGTTGCCTGTATAATGGCTATAATATATTATTACATTCTGTTACTATAAATAGTAATATTTTCGACTAGAATCGGCCAGATATTGGCTGGGTCGAAAAAGATATATCTATGTGAATCCTTAGCAGCGGGCAGATATGCGATATCTACCCGCTGCTAAGGAATTTATTCTAAAGACTATAGGTACAGATCTTTTGCACGTGCCTTACTATAATACCACATTAATCCGTATTAATGCAATAACCTATAATACTTAGAGATTATTACACGGCTGATGAGGGCCGGAGGGTGATATCGGCCCGAAACCGTGATATCTGTCCTGAGGTCTTTATAAAAAAGGCTGCTGTTGTAAGATTCTCTGTCTTCACTTCAAGTGTGATTTATGTAATAAATGAATGATATTGAGTTTATTTCAACTGGAACATCTGTGGAAATTTTATTTAAAGGTAATATTTATTTATTATCAAATAAAGTTTTTTGTAACAAAAAGAATGCAATATACAGATTATTACACAGCAGATTCGGGCCGGAGAGTGATATCGGCCCTTACCTTGATCTCTGCCCTCGGTCTAAAGACCTCGGGACAGATATCACGGTTGCGGGCCGATATCACCCTCCGGCCCTCATCAGCCGTGTAATAATTTCTAAGTATTATAGGTTATTGCATTAATATGGATAAATGCGGTATATAATATTGTGCCTGATAAGTTATTTTGGAAGATTTGCCCGATCTATGTACATGAACAGAGCCTATGGGCAAAGAACAGGTCCAAAACATTTCATTCTCGAGCCAAATACCTTTTTGTAGAAAAATCAAACATGTTGAAAAAATATGTACCGTAATTATGTATTGCACTTGTATGAAAATACAAGGTTCTACAAACAGCAAGATGTTATAATGACATAATTATACGAAGTGTTTCATTTCTTGCTTTTTGAAGAAACATTATTGGGTGAAAAACATAAAATCTTCAGCTCCATTGGCCTAGGGAAGTTTCAGTAACTGAATGAACATTCACAATAGCATGCACTTTCAGGCATCTTCAATGTTATGACTGAATTGGGACTGATAGTATGGTCTCTTCTGACATATAAAATTATAAAAAGCTGATTTACTGTTGCAGCAAAACCATCTCATGATCTAAAATTTGTGTTCCTCTCTCCTCTCTGGAGTGGGAATCCAATAAATTTATACAGTAGTTTGACTTATGTGCATGCTATGATGCAGTAAATGTATTGATGTAGATAATTGTACTTTAACTGGATGTGAAACTGCCCATGGTGAACAGAAATGCAAAATGACACAGATCTTGTTAAAGGCTTCCTCTAAGGACTTTATCATTTTAAAACAATGCTAATCCAAAATACTATAAAATATCTTAGCGCACAAATTACTGACAGGCACTTTCATTGAATGTAGAATAGCAGCTAGTGTATTCAACATTCTTTGTCAACCATTGCTTTTGAACAATTACAACATTTTACACATAAGACAGAAATTATGGGTTGCATACATGAGACAGAAATCATTGGTTGCATATTTGGTTAAACCATGTAATGCATCAAAAAAGTAAATAATCTAGTGTTTTAATCAAATTAACAATATGCAATAAATTTGGTTAAAATTCGTAAAAAGTCTCGCTGAGTAAAATGCAAGGTAATATTGATAAAGAAATAGAAAAACATAACTAATTATGATTCTGCATTTAATATATCTTATCATGACCAAATTTCTTCAATTTCTATAAGTACTATCAAAAACGCATAAAAACTTACCAAAATTAGTTTTTTTTACAATTCTTTCTTTAAATAATTAAACTAAACACACTTGATTATGAGTTTTTAGCTATTAGTAAACCTTTAAGATGTCATTAATGATGTAATAAATGCAGATATTCATTTCTTGCATTAAACAATTTTCCTGTAAAAGTAAAGTAATTCAGTGCAAGAAGTGAACAAAAGCAGTTGTTCAGTTTTTGCGCTAAAAAAATTGACCAACTGTAGATATTGAGATGTTGAAAAAACAGTTTATTCAGAATGGGGTGGAGATTGTTTTTTTAGTAATGGAAATCACAACTCGAAAGGTGTTTGTATCTTAATCAAAAGAAATTCTGGTATAAAAGTTTTAAATACTAAAAAAGATGATAAAGGACAATTTCTAGCTCTAGAAATATCTTTTTCAGACCATAAATTCCTTTTGATAAATATATATGCACCAAATAAGGACGATCCAATTTTTTTTCAATATATATTTCAAACTATTGACTCAATGAATAGTGATGATAAGTTTATTGTCTGTGGTGATTTCAATCTTGTTTTAGATCCATCGCTTGATTATAACAATTACAAAAACATTAATAACAGCATTAAAGCTAGAAAACATTTGTTATCAGAAATAAACAATAGGGATCTTATAGACCCCTTTAGAAATATTCATGGAGATAGCCAAAAATTTACATGGAAAAGATTCACTCCTTTTCAACAAGGAAGATTAGACTTTTTCCTAACATCTAATGACATTTTTGAATTTGTAAAAAACTGTGACATTGATATAAGTTACAAATCTGATCATTCTATTATTTTCTTAGCATTAAAATTCTCAGAAACCAGTTACGGAAAAGGTTACTGGAAATTCAGCAATTCGCACTTACATGATATAAACTTCCTTAATTGTATTAACGAGAAAATCGATGAAATTGTATTACAATATTGTTTACCCGTTTACAATCCCGAAACAGTTTTAAATATGGATAAATCAGAAATTCAATTTGTTATTGATGATCAACTATTTTTAGAAACCTTGTTAATGGAAATACGTGGTAGAACAATCTCATATTCGTCTTATAAAAAACGAGAAATGGTGCAACGAGAAAACCAATTAATGTCCCAAATCATTGAAGTAGAACAAAATTTGAATGACACAAATAAAGAACAACTATTAACCTTGCAATCCGAACTAAATGAGATCAGACAATTAAGATTAAAAGGCGCTTTTATACGATCAAAATCGAACTGGATTGATGAAGGTGAATAAGTTACGAATTATTTTTGCAATCTCGAAAAAAGGTATCAACAACAGAAAACCACACCCTTTATTGAAAAAGAAAACGGTTCTCGCATATACTCTCAAACTGAAATGAAAGAAACTAAAACATTTTACGAAAACTTATACAATGAACGTCCACATAAAACAGATATTAACCTAGAAAGAGAATTCCGAAATGTTGAATATAATAAATTAAATCACCAACAAGCAGAATCTCTAGAAGGCTTACTTACTTACAATGAAGTATCGAAAGCTTTAAAACAAATGAAAATTGATAAAAGCCCAGGATGCGATGGTTTCACATCAAATTTTTATAAAGTATTCTGGAAAAAAAATAGGTCATTTTGTTGTAAGATCGTTAAATTATGCATACATGGCTGGTTGTTTTTCTCGAAACATAAAACTTGGCACTATCACTTGTATTCCAAAGGAAAATAAAGCAAAACAATATTTAAAAAATTGGAGACCAATAACACTATTAAACGTCTTATATAAGATAGCTTCTGGTTCAATCGCTAATAGATTAAAATCAACATTAGATCATCTCATTTCCCCCGACCAAACAGGTTTCGTACAAGGTCGATATATAAGCGAAAATACCAGATTAATATATGATGTTATGAAACTTTGTGAAGAAAAGAAAATACCCGGACTTTTAATGCTTATTGATTTTGAAAAGGCCTTCGACTCCTTATCATTTAAATTTATTAAGAAAACTTTCTCTTTTTTTCAATTTGGCGACTCTATTCAAAAGTGGATCGAACTTTTTCTGTACAACACCGAAGTGTCAGTACAGCTAAATGGGTTTATTTCCGAAAATTTCCACGTAAAAAGAGGATGCAGACAAGGCGATCCGATCTCATCTTATATTTTCATCCTATGTTCGCAAGTATTAAACTTAATGATAAAATCAAACAAAGACATTTCCGGTATAAATGTTAATGGCAAAGAATTTCTTCTTTCACAATTTGCAGATGACACATCCCTCCTTCTAGACGGGAAAGATAAATCGCTACATTCAGTTCTAGACATATTCAACCATTTTTCTGAATTATCAGGTTTAAACGTCAACTTTGACAAAACAAAAGTTATATGGATAGGATCTTTGAAATACAGCACCCGATCCATTAAAACGAGATGGAAATTATCGTGGGGTGAAACACAATTTAAACTTTTAGGTATACTATTTGATGTTGATCTAAAAAAAGATGATAAATTTGAATTTTTATCCAAAGTTAAAAAGCATAAAAAACTGTATAACATTTTGGAAAAGGCGTAAATTAACACCAATAGGGCGTATAACTGTCATAAAGTCTCTTCTTTTGACCATGATGAACCACCTTTTTATCAGCTTACCAACACCACCATCAGATTTTTTTAAAGAGATTAATGATTTATTTATAGACTTTGTTTGGGACGGACGGCCGAAAATTAAAACTTCGATATTAATTAAAGATTATGAAGACGGTGGGCTAAGATTTCCTGATATTAATTGCTTTATCAAAACTATGAAAATACAGTGGTTAAAGAATATGGTTGTACACCCAGATAGTTTATGCTACCAATTGGCTAATACTTTATTTGATATAGATAAACTTTTTAATACTGGAAAGTATTTCGGTGATCACATTATTAAGACCACAAATAATAGCTTTTGGGCTGATGTTATAAGAGCTTATATTTCATACACCGAAAAGTTTGTCCTAGAAAAATGGACTCAAGTTCTACATTTCCCGCTCTTTTACAACGACAAAATTACAATAGATTCAAAGTTTGTTTATAACGATTGTCTCTATCAAAATGGTATAAGATTCGTTAAAGACATTCTGACTGAAAATGGCAGTTTTAAGAATTATCAAGATATAAAAGATCACGTAAAAGGTAGATTGCTTTTTCTAGAGTTTTACAGCATTCGAAATGCAGTTAAAACTTTCATAAGAGAACAAAACTTTGAAGTTGATAACTCGAAGCTATTTACTGCACATAACCCATGTGCATCTTGTTTTATCTTTCCATTGATCACAAAAAACAATATGAACAAAATCATCTATTCAACATTAATAATAAACGATGAAAAACCAACAAGTCAAACTAAGTGGCTCTCAATTTACAATCATTTTAACACAGACTGGAAAACTATTTACTCCAAAATTTTCAAACTAACTAATGATACTTACACGCAATGGTTTCAAACAAGGATATCTCACCGAATACTTCCAACGAATTCTCTTTTAAAAAAGATGGCCATCACTGATGATGACCTCTGTACCTTTTGTCAGTCAAATGAAGAGACTCTTTTACACCTTTTTTATGACTGTGTTAAGGTAAAGCCGATAATCCATCTGCTAAACCTAAGTGTCAACGATTTTTATACCAATTTTCATCTAAACAGTGTAGATGTCATGTTAGGGTGCAATAATAAATCAAATATTGATATATTATGTTTAGAATACAAAAAATATATCTACATGCGTAAATTGAAAAAGACTAACCCATCTGTTAACGGATTTTTAAACTTCTTAAAGCTAACGATCGAAATAATTGATAAAAAAAATAAAGAACGGCTTAAAATAAACTGGACAATTGTTAGGAGGATGGCACAGAGAACTTAAAAACATACATGAAAGCTTAAGAAATAAGATCATCTAACATTCTTTATTTCTATCTTTAATTAGCATATATCTTTGTTTATCCTTATTCATTAATTATGTAAAGCTACACATGCTTGAGGTAATTATGAAATTATACATCAATGTACTACTAGATAACCAAATCCGAATGTTTTAATCCATTGCTAGATGACATACTTATTGAGGAAATCTTCAATTCTTTTCCTACTGCACTCTTTCCTCATAGATTTGAAGCATAGATACTTCTTTTGATTCGCTAGCAATGTATTGAAACAATACCATGTATGCTATTTAAGAAATTTCATTTGTAATTTGTTATATATTGTTATATGCATTATTTATTGTACAACTTGGATAAATAAAGATTGGAAAAAAAAAACTGTAGATATTGAGTTTTGCTTCTATTGAAAAGAATCACATTTCTAATTTGAAATTCAACATGAAATTTTTTTAGGACATGTAAACCATGCTAAGGATTAATTTAATGCAAAAAAAGCATTTTTGGAAAAAATGCACTTATTGAGTTATTGCACTAGGGTGACGACATGGACGACCAAAACGAAGGCTCAGATTGGATTATCTAGATACTGCATATTACCGATGGATCAAATTAGAAATTCCCCTATCATACCAGTAGTTGAATACTGCATATTACCGATGGATCAAATTAGAAATTCCCCTATCATACTGAAACGAAGGCTCAGTTTGGATGGTTAATACTACCGATGGATCAGATTAGAAATTCCCCTATCATACTGAAACGAAGGCTCAGTTTGGATGGTTGATATTACCGATGGATCAGATTAGAAATTCCCCAGTATACTGAAACGAAGGCTCGGTTTGGATGGTTATTATCCCGATGAAAATGACGATGGCTTATAATGGATTATAAGCATATCGAGGAAGAGTTGTGCGGATAAAATAACAACATACATTTCAAAGTGAAATCTGTGGAAAACAGTTACAGCTAGAATTGAAGTAGTAATATCAAAATAATTTTGATATAAATATCTCACAATGCCGAAGATAAGATGAAAAACGTCCCTATTACTCGAATTTATAGGTCGTGAAAATTCTGACAGACTATAATCTTTATATTTTTTCACAAACGATTCCTAAGAAATATAAAATACGTCTGAACTATTCTAACACATTACAGTGTACTAGTACATGTCGATGAACCTTGTTAACCACTTCCCAAACGTCCACAATCACTGGTGGTGAACTGGGCCAAAGCGTGGGACGTTTTTTTCGCGAACAATGTATTCCGTTGATAAAGCCGTAGTTACGAGTTTTTATAACAGCATCGACGATTTGTCAATACATAACGGTAAACCCAGTCTATTTTAGAACTAATTCATTGCAATTAGAAAAAAACTCTCCAATCAGATCTTTAAACTCACATTTAAACGCAAAACATATATACCTTGTTTTAGAGAAAAACGTCCCTCGCTTTGGCCGAGTTCACCCCCAGTGACAATTAGGATCTATTTGCTGGAAAACCTACGCGCAGAACATATAATTAATGTATGTTGTGTGTATAAAAGAACGCAAAAAGTATTGAAACAAATAAATGCCGGTAATATGCATTTTCTTTCTTTGTCTGAATGTTTTCACAAGCCTTTTCTATCAGGGAAGTCAAAACCTGGTCACGTATTTGAAAGGGTTCAGAGATATTTCACCCATGGAAAGGGAAAAGCGAATCACAGCAATTTATTCGTAATCTTGTTTAGGCGTACAAATCATTTGTCTTTGTTAAATACGTTGTTTCTGTATGCATATTATTGCTCAAACACATGGCCGAATTATTCAAGAATGGAATGTTTCTTGGAGACATCGGTCCTTGGTTTGGTACACTTAGTTGTTGTAAAACTAGCAAATGTACAATTTGGGAGAGCGATAATAGTGTTTTCTACACAGACAAAATGTGTAATTTCATCCAGTTAAAATTGGCGTCTGTAATATCTTTGATTAAGACAATCCTAAAATTTTGCCTTCTGGTTATGGCTTAACCCACAATGACTCTTTTTGACTCCCTACAAAATAATAGCTTTAAAAAACATTGTGGAAAATGAAGAAATTGCTTGTTACAAGCAATTTCTTCATTTCCCACATTTTTTCCCACCAGAAAGATCAAAGAATGCGAAATTTCATTCAATTCATATTGTCGTCTGCAGCATCATTGAATTTGGACAAGTCAAAAATTGTGTCGTTTGGGAATGGGTTAAAAGACTCTGCAGATGAGAAAATGGATGTCGAATACGCCAAAGTTGTTTTTAATCTTAGACTAGCAAAGAAAACATGCAGAGAAGCATTTGTAAATGAAATTGTCATCTATTGTCACACCAATTCAATTAATTAAACGTTTTCATCAAAGAAACACGTTAGGGGAAAAATCCATGTCAATTATGTTTCCCAGGATGAAGTATTGTTGAAATATTTACATTTTTATAATTTGTTAAATTAAGACTCATTCACCCGATTAATTACTATCGTAGTATTATAGTATTAAAGTCTTTTTCATCATGTGCAGCCTTATGGTTATAGCCCCCTCATCCCCTTTTGTAGTCATTTTACCCTCGTCTTTAGAATCTCTTTAAAATAAATGAGTAGAACTGAAATATTAATATGACCGTCACCGTTTGTAATGTATGTGTGTTGTTTATGTGTAATTTGTTCGTATATCATGTTGTATATGATTTGAACAATAAAATGATTTTTGATTTTTGATTTTGATTTTTTTTAATCAATTAGTGAAGAATTAGCCTGCTCTTTGTACCAATGGATTTGCTTTAGTGTACCGATGTAACTCTTGTCGATACTACTTTTTCCACTTCCAAAAGCTCTTTGAGCTTTTACAGCAATACAAAAATAAACTAAAGAAAATATTTTAACGTCGCAATGTTGAAATACCAGAACTTGTGGAAGTTTTTTTTGGGGAAAGTCAACTAAGATCATCGAAGGAAAATATGAAAACGCTGGTTATCAGAATTTGTCCTTGAAGTGTTTTACAGATTTCACTCATGGCATAATCAAAGTTATGGATTTTTGCTAGAGGCAAAGTCAGTCAGTTACATTTGAAATCGAAGAAAAGTTTTACTTCAGTTCAGACATAAAGGAACGCATAATAACACGCTATAATAATTGGCCTCGACTGTTTTACAGTCATAAGGTCCCCGGTACATTTGTGCTCATTACGATGCAAATATTCTTGCTGTAAGTACAACGGTGATATTTTGCATTAGGTATTACTAACAAATTGTTAAACCCTTTCCAAAACGACAATACCATACGTACTCCACGGATGCTGTTTGATGTATGTACAAACTAGTACAAAAATATTGAGGAAAACGGAGTTAATGCTTCTTATCTAAATATTCGTCTTTTGTCCCTATGTTTTCTAAATAGTTTCTCTTCGTGACCTCAGATTATTTGGAAAGTGTTAGAGCCTTACAAAAGGACATAATATTAACCCTTTCCCAAACGACCAAATTTTAGAGTGATCCACTTCAAAAACTACCACAAATGACAAAATGGTTGTTATGAAAGATAGGATTTATGTAAAATATGGCATAGAAAATATTGAGACAAAAGGAGAAACTGCTGGTTATCAGCAGTTTCTTCTTTTGTTTCAATGTTTTCTGAAGCCTTTTCTATTAAAGATGTCAAAACCAGGTCTTGTTTGGGAAAGGGTTAATCGATTTATTTGTGACTCGTCAGGCTAAAAGGAAGCTTCTGGTGAGAGATTAAAAGTACCAAATCTAGTCAGTGTAATACTACGATCGAAATTGTTTTCATTTTTATGCAACTTTCTGCTTATTTTGGCTTTATGGACTTAACATTGGTTCCTTTTAGCGTGAAGAGTCATATATCAAAAATTAAAGCACAGGCAAATATATTAACAAATCAAATGTATCATCTTTATACACTTTCCACAAAAATGATTTATTGTGTATAATTTTCAATATAAATGCTTTTGTAATTAATTGCAACCATCTCTCATAATAATTTAAAATATCTGCTAAAACGTAGAAAACAAAGATGTATTTTAAGATAATGTCGCAGCTTTCAAATCAACCGCCGAATAAAAATGTTGAATCTGTTTTTGTTGTAACAACTAACGCCTACATAGAGGACAATAGGATCATTTCGATAGCCATAGAAATAATTTTGGCAAGTGTAATCGAATTTCCCATAATTTCCTAGACTTAAGGGGGAATGTTCCAGTTTTACGGAACACTCGGTCATTACTGTAGTAAATTAGATGTTTCGTACCAATATGTTTCGCTACCATATTTTCAATAATATAACACATCATTACAATTTACCATTTTCGACGGTAAAAAGTGTATTTATTATGCGAAACTGATTTCCTCAAGATGGAAATCGATTATTTAGAGCAAGACAGTCGTAAGTGTGTATGCAGTTAACACTGTTTTGCATCATTTTATTCGTGTGAAGCTGATAAAAATTGCTGTAATTCACTAATAAGTGTGATGACCTATACATTTTCTTCTTGAATTATTACCAGGACATGTAGCTTAATACAATGAGAGAGTTTTATCAAATTCTATTAGATAGAACATTAAATATTTCCAAAAATATGCAAATTTTGACATAAAACACCCCAGCTTCGTTGATCTAACCGAACACGTGAGCATGCTGTTTTATACATTTGCACGTTTATAATAGCACATATTTTGGGTTTTCTGTTCTTATTAAACGTAAGACGTTACTTTAAATCCGTTTTCGAGACTAAACGATGAATATACAGAATTTTATTAGCATTTTAGTGACCTTGGACAGGTGCAAGAAATTGTGCATTTTGTCGATGTAGGGGGATGTGATACGAATGCCTATCAAGTTCAAACAAGGTCGCTGACCATCCATTTTTATCTTATTTTTCAATTGGTAATAACATGTAATTTTAACACACAAAATATCAATAAATTCTATTATTGGGAAAAAATTTAGGAAACTGGAGCATTCCCCCTTAAAATCGAAATCAGCAGACTCAGCAACAAGCATTGAACAGGAGAATGTTAAGTCTATAGTTTATTATTAACTTCCATTTATGTCAATATTCTCCAACTTTATCTTTTTAACAGCAACTCGATTTAAATTGACGGATGAAGGCATTCCTTTACCGATTCTTTTGTAATCTTAGATAACAAGCTTATGTCTGCGCTAGAAAATTGTGTATGATCGAAAACATGTCTTCCTTAAACGAACTTTTGAAGAGGTTTAAAACCCCTTTTTCCAAATATAAAAAATAAAGGCACTTTTGATTTCAAAGCTGTAGCAGAGAAGAATAAAGTTCAATGCAGAAATAATGCTACATACGTACAGCATTTTTTTTTTTTTTTTTTTTTTTTTTTGAAATACTATTTTTGTCCATTCCTGTAAAAGATGTTCGAAAATCATGGAAATATTTGACTGGAATGTTCAAAATTACCTCCCTTGCTTATGAATATAGAGAAAAAAAATTGTAAATAATTTTCTTCATGATGCATAATCTTGAAATCCGGCACGGTGAATCAACTTATATGAAGTGTACTTACAAGTGTATTCAATTTGATGCATTTCGTATGGCTAGAAAGTGCTGTTTTTCAGGGTCTGTAAACCTGAAGCCATGTCTTTATGTTGTGTTTTTAATGATGGGCTGTATACCTTAAAAAAGCTCTACAACACGATTGATTTAAGCGAAAGCTCTTCGCGTAACAAGTGGTCACTAATGAAGAAGGATAGCGAAATAAGGCATCACACAAATATGAATTAATGACAAAACAAATTGTTTGTTCAGATTTTACGGGCTTTAATAGTCTAGAAATAATACAACATCCGACTTCAAAAGGAAATGCACGATACGCTTGTCAATAGTCGACAAATTACCATATCAAACCACGGCGTACAAAATCGAACATTTATAACACCATTCCTGTAGTGTGTAAATCTATAACCCTGTCATTACTGGCTTCGTGTCATTTGTTTCTGTACTAATATCCCTAGAAAAGTAAAGACTCGCATATCAAACCGCGGCGTACAAAGTCGAACATCACGCCATTTCTGTAGCGTGTTTACCAATTACCAGACGGCATAGCTTTTAAAACTGGTCCAAATTCAAAGCTGTTGCAGACGAGAATTTCATGGGAATGAAATTAGAAACGATTTGGTCTTTATGAGTTGGACACATTGTGGAAAATGGAGAATTTCTTCATTTTCCGCCATGTTTCCCAAAACCTTATTGGGAGTAAAAAAAGAGTCATTGTGTGGTAATGGGAAAAATATTTATCCATTTTATAACCTTGGTTCGTGCTATGTATTTCTGTATTATGTCCCCTGAAAAGTAAAGACTAACATCTGTGGCAAACCATCACTCTTTCAGAAGACAAAATAGATGTTGATAAAGGTATGACGAAGTTTGGCAATTCGAGGCGGAATCTGGTCATCAGCATTTTGCTTTCCTTTCATTTACCCTTTTGATTACATTTAATTACGTCTATATTAGGTCCTTTTTGCAAAGGGTTACATATAAATTGATGGTAGGTTTCTTTTCTTTCTTGGCGGGGGGGGGGGGGGTTCTATGTCGATGCTTTTGTAACAAACGCCTCGTACCTTCAGCTTGTTCAGCCAATGGCGACGTTACACAACTTAATTATGACAACCTAAATGTGGGTTCTTTAATCCAAATAAAATTTATCATTTATGAAATTCTGCGTAATGTCCGGGATTTAAAATCATGCATTCCATTCCAATTTCAGAATATCCGGTGTTATTCAATATCGTAAAAGGCCACAATATAATAATTCAAAACTCGCAAATATGAAAAATGAGACAAGCGTTGGACCCTGAGCAGAACACGAAATTCGAGTAACCTTCGGTGGAATATCAAATCCGACAAAATTAATGTTCGTGCTGTGCCCCGTTAATAAATGAATTTGTCATGAGCGCAATTACACTATCTTCCATCAGGCTGTGGGATTCTGCCGTACAATGTAGCACTTTTGATGCATGAAAATGTCCTCGCTTTTCAATAAAAATCCGCGTAACTGCAGTTTTAAACAAGCTGCAGTTACGAGTTTTTTATTGAAAAGAAACGAACTTGTGATGTTCAAACTGATTTTCCTTGCAAAGAAGTAGTAGCTCAGTCGATATCGTCATATACTTTCAGTCTAAGTAACAGAACGTTCCATTTTGCTCAATATTATCTCCTTTTAAACCTTGTAGGCCCTAAAGTACGATGATATCAATTCGGAAATAAGCATAAATGAATCTGAGGGCATCGTAGTTTGAATCATCTTCTCTAGTCAATGTTGAACCAACCTGCGTTTGTATTCACTCTTGGCATCTTCGCTAGCCAAGGTTGAACCCACCTACGTTTGTATTCACCCTTGGCGGATTTAGTCCGATTTTCTTGAAATCACGAAGCGCCGCCTAGCGGTTGTTCTGCTGGTTGTTTACGTCCATTATTGATGACGTCATTAACGCGCGTTGTCTTTCGCGTCAAACGTCATGCGGATTATGTAAAAGTTAACTGCTTTTTTGGTCGAATTGTCGAAACTAAAATAATTCGTCGATTAACGTTAGGGAATTCCTGTCTATCGCAGTGAAATTCTTAGGAAAAATCGCCCATCTTCGCGTTTTTGAGTTGTAAATGCAATGCTTTTTCCCGCCCGTTGTCATGATTTGGTTACTCATAACAAATGTATCAGTCGACAATCTGATTGGTTCCAGCGAGACCTCGCTGGAACCAATGAAAACACTTTCCAGGAGGCCAAGAAAATCGGACTAAATCCGCCAAGGGTGAATACAGAAACGACGTTACGTCGTAGATGTCACCCTTGGCTTGCGAAGATGTCACCCTTGGCGGATGTAGTCTGATTTATTATGTCTTGCGATACACCACCTTATTGATGTCACGCTATTTGGTTATGCAGTGGCATCCAGTCAAACGCCGCGTTCAAAAGGGTTTTGACGTTAGTTCATCCTATATTGATGACGTCATTACTGCAGCTGCTCTTTCGCATGCTGCTTTATACAGACGAGGTAAGATTTGTCTATTTTGTTGGTTTGATTGGCAAATGTATAGTACTTTGTCGAATGGAAAATAAAAATGTCTATTGCATCAGATTTCTGAAACAAAAAAGTGCCATATTTTTTTTTGTTTTGTTTTTGAATTGTTGGTCCGTCTCATTGTCCTGCCCGTTATCAGGAATTGATTCCACGAAATTTTCAGCCTGATATTCCGAACCGCACCCTAACAGATTGAATCCGCAGACGGTGAAAAAACACGCGACGAAATGTCATGGATTTCATCTACATTTCAGGAAGATGAGTTCATGTATCATGGAATTAAGTTATAACGCCAATGCAAATCTAAGTTCGTTCTATACGCGAATCTTAGTTCTATCGTAAGAAAACATTTCAGGCATCCTACAAGCACTGGAAGCACTGTTTCCTTCATTTGGATTACGTGCATGTTGCATATCCTTGGTTTGTTAATGAAATATTATTCAAGTATAAAAGGAAGTCTTTTTAATTATTTTTGACTTTTGAAGTGTGACCCTCTAAATGTCAAGAGTTTTAAGATGATAGAAATTTATGCATGATTGTTAAGGTACATGAACTTATAAGTATCACGGATTTCAAATATCGTTGCTTTTCAACAAAACATCGCAGTTTAAAACAAGCAGCAGGTACGAGGTTTTTGTTGAAAAGCATCGATATATTTAATGTACAATGTAGCCTACGTCGATAGCAAAACATTCTTTTATTTTAGGTAAATTCTACCTCTTTCCGAAGCAGCTCACCAATTTGACGTCGTTCAGACACAATTTCTATTATGTCGTAACAAATAATCCACGTGGCTTAGTGCATGCGACGAAATTAGATACCGTCTGTGTTTTAAACCATTACCAGACGGCAAAATTATAACTTGGTCCAAAATCAAAGGTGCAACAGACGACAATTGAAAAGGTTTTATTTTTTTCTTTCAGTGTAGAAAACATTGTGGGAATGTAGGAATTACTTGTCACAAACAGCTTCTCAATTGTACAAGACGTTTTTAAAAGCATTGTCGGATAGTCATTGTGTTGGAATTGGTTCATTTCAGAATTCGACAACGAAAAGATGTGCCAGAATATAGAAAATGGACTCAAAGTACAACGGATACGTGTAGGCCTACCACTTTACATTCAGATCAGTTCTAGCCTTAGTGCAATTCGAGAATGTGTTTTCATTGCCATTTCTTATTGGTAATGTGAAGTGCTACGGATCTAGATCAGCCTGTGGGTGTGCGCATATTGAATGCATTGACTACATGTTTATATAGAAAAAAACTACACTATTTTATCCTCAAGTTGATGCAATATGATAATTTTACTTACGTTAATGGTGTAGGCTATGATGAATGTATGCGGTTTTATTTTCAAATAGATGATACCAATGAGAAGCAACTCATCGCCAGATTTATTTTAACCTAAAAGGATTATTTGAATTAATTTTGATTTATGTAGTACACATAGTATTGAGCAGAAGCGGAATTGGGGCGCGAAAACAATAAGTTTGATTGTGGTGACAGATCCATGATTATGATAAATGACTAGTATTTCTCGTGAATGGACGACAAATATTTCCGGCAATGCTAGACTTTTATATCAAGTATTATGTTCCCAATACGCTTATACGTTCTAGATAGAATTCTGCCCAAAAGAAGGAAAGTCCTTAACAAACACACTTAAGCCTAACGAGATCTCGTTCTGGCACAAAGTTATATCTTTATCAACACCGTGTCTATTGTGCTGGTCTGCAGCAGCTTTCCTTTTTGGAACACCCACCCTAAATGTTTGAGATTTCGGTAAGGCTTAACTCTTTCCCAAACAAGACCTGGTTTTTACGTCCCTAATAGAAAGGATTGGGAAAACATTGAAACAAAAGAAGAAACTGCTGGCAACCAGCAGTTTCTCCTTTTGTCTCAATATTTTCTTTGCCATATTTTACACATATTCTATCTTTGATACCTTCCACTTTGTCATTTTTGGCAGCATTTGAAGTGGATCACCTTAAAATTTTGCCGTTTGGGAAAGGGTTAACAAAACCTCTGACGAACACAAATATAGGCTAAGCGTTTTATATTTGTTACTTTTACATGTATTACTGATAAACCCATCATCATCGAGGTTGTATAAGATTTATTCCGCCCTTTTTACCTGAGCATTATAAAGCTGAATTGAGACAAACTCGTTACCCTGAATCTATCTACATTGCTTTCTTCAACAGTTATGTTATTATAATTATGGTGTCTGTCATTTATTTTAACACGGTAAAAGCATGTCAAAGGCCTTTAACCAGATATGTAACTATTTTCGTCTGTAAATAAAATTCCCGAAACAAACGACATTTGATTTTCAGGTAACATGAAACAACTGTTTATGGATAAAATATTTTATAGTCTGTGTAATATGTCTTGTTCTAGACTAGGCGATTTCATATCTAAAATTGAAATACATGCAAGGCAAACAATGTTCCATATTTATGGTGAAAATCAAATTAACTAAAGCTAATCTGATATCATAAACAAAACAAACCCGGCTAGCAAATCGTGTTTTACGACTAATTCTGACAGGAAAATCCATACAATTTCAAAATGAAGCTAAAATTTTATTTCTGTCGTATTTACATTTCATTGCTTGTCTCCAAAAACATCGTAACTGAAGCTTGAAACAAGCTGCTGTTACGATGTTTTCGAGGAGAAGCGACGATTGGTTGTGTGTATTTTGAGGGTGTTTTACAATTTTTTGTGTTTACATTGTTGATTCGTATCTATAAACTCTACTTTATTAAAAAAAATTATTAAGGGGGAATGCTCCAGTTTCCTAATTTTTTTTCCAATAATAGAATTTATTTATATTTTATATGTTGAAATTACATGTTATTACCAATTGAAAAATAAAATAAAAATGGATGGTCAGCGATCTTGTTTGAATTCTATAGGCATTCGTATCACATACCCCTACAGCGAAAAAATGCACAATTTCTTGCACCTGTCCAAGGTCAATAAAATGCTAATAAAATGCTGTATATTTATCGTTTAGTCCCCAAAACGGATTTAAAGTGACGTCTTACATTTAATTAGAACAGAAAACCCAAGAAATGTGCTACTATTAACGTGTAAATGTATAAAACAGCATGTTCATGTGTAATATTAGATCCACGAAGCTGGAATGTTTTATGTCAAAATTTGCATATTTTTGGAAATATTTCAAGTTCTACCTAATAGAATTTGATAAAACTTCCTCATTGTACTAAGTAACATGTCCTGGTAATAATTCAAAAAGGAAATGTATAGGTCAGCGCACTTATTAGTGGATTACAGCATTTTTTATCAGCTAGATCTACACATGAATAAAATGACGCAAAACAGTGGTAACTGGATACAGACTTACGACTGTCTTGCTCTTAATAATCGATTTCCATCTTGTGGAAATCAATTTCGCATAATAAATACACCTTTACCGTCGAAAATGGTAAGTTGTAATGATGTGTTGTATTATTGAAAATATGGTAGCGAAACATATTGGTACGAAACATTTAATTTACTACAGTAAAGACCGAGTGTTCCGAAAACTGGAGCATTCCCCATTAAATGGTTTATTTGGGTTTTATACCGTTTCGAACTGTTATGGTGATTAGGAGCACCTAATCATGGATTCATGTTGTTTCTTATACCAGTACTACCACAACACCCTAACCGAGCCTCCAGCTGCTCCCCCAGATAGATTAACGATACCAAACCATCGGTGGGTGACAATATAGTCAGAAAGGAATTAAATCGCGGCCGGGGATCGAACCGAGACCTCTCTGGTGAGTGGCAGATGCGCTACCAACTGCACTATGGCCACGGCCTTAATGAGGTTTTACTTAATTTTCAAAAACAAATCAGTCATATCGCAGCAACTGGACCCCAAACCGTTTTTGCCTCAGTGTTCTCCCCAGTCTAGTAAGCTGTATCGGCGCCACTCGAGCTTCAAGTAAATCAGGTTAATGCCCACACGGCTTCAAAAGTGCCCAACAGCTTAATTTTCCTCAAAACGATCAACAAATAGAGGACTTTGCCTTATTTCATTTCAAAAACTGGTGAATAAGGTATTTTGTATAATATGCATACATAAAAACATTATGGGAAAAGGAGAAATTGCTCTTTTCAAATTATGTTTTTAATCACAATTATTTGCATAAACACTTTATTGTAAGCTTCCAACGATACTGCCACTACAGCTTCAAATTATTCTGGGGAGAGTCCTGCTGGCATTTCTCACACCAATACCACACTTTTTACCCCACTTTTCAATCTGAGCTGTCCATCTCACCAAAATATTCGTGACCAAAATTTTCTTTGAGAGACAGGTGACTTTTGTAAGAAAGGATATATCTGCGGCATTGGGAATCGAACCAAAGACAGGAGTATATCATAAGACGCGTGGATTGATTGTGAAAACCATGTTATCATTATAATGTAGTTTCAGAAATCTCGGTGATTCTATGATGGGTATATGTGCTTGCATATGTACCGGGTTCGACGTTGATCTCAACAAATTGTCATACAAATATGTATATCAAAGCAATGTACATGTATCCATGTGTCTTCCAGTGTTTAACACGTACTTAGCCTTTACTTCAGGAAAGTCTTGGTATACGATGTATAATGTACTCGTACCATTATTGTAGGTATTTTGCCGCTCGAATCAATGACCACGTCAAGCAAATGATTCAGTCACATCGTAACATGGAACATGTAGAGACTAAGATCTATAGATCCACACGCAAAAATTGACAGTGACGTAGTTTTGTGTTTACTGTTCTAAACCGATAAACTCTTCTCATTTATACCGTTTATAATGTGCACGTGATAAATGAACAGGTTGATTAGTTGTAAACGATAAACACAAAACTACGTCACTGTCAATTTCTGCTTGTGGATTTATATACTGATCATCAATTTTAATGGAAAATTGAGCTCAGTTGAGTCCTGTGCATTTTTACGTGATTACATGGATATGAACGTTGCTCACAAAAAAGAAATTTTCAATTTACATCTAACTGTAACATAAATAGTCTATATTTGCAAAGGAAGGGTTATATTGGACACTATGAAAGCTAATATTTCGAAAGTAATGAAGTAGGATTTGCACGTAAAGACTTTATCTTTTCTATTTTGTATTAAAGTAAGATTTCAAAGATATGTTTTCATAATTTCTACTTTTATCTGAAAGAGCATAGATCTTATTTCTTATGAATATTCTGAAAATTCCAAGCAAAATCATTGCACCGTTTACTAGAAATATATATTTTTGTGTTAGAATTAAACAAATTGTTGTGGGCAACAGTTCATATTTATATGGAATTTGTCATTTCTATCTCAACTTTAAAGGTGCATTTTTCGCTTAAAGACAACTATTAAAAAACCCGATTGCATTTATAAGCATTAGAATAACCAATCTTAGCAACAAGACACTCTTTAAAGGGACATTTCATTCCAATTTCAGTTTTTTAAAGTATGTCTTGATGCCAAGATTGGTTATTTTAATGAGTATAAATACTATTAGCTTAAGTTTTTGAAGTTGTTGCCAATAAGCGAGAAACACGCATTTAAAGTTGAGACATAATCGATAAATTGCATATAAATCCGAACTGTTGTCCACAACAATTTGTTCAATTTTAACACAAAAATATAAGTTTCTCGTAAACGGCGCAATATTTTTGCTTGAAATTTTCAGAATTTTCATAAGGAAATATGCTCTTTCAGATAAAAATAAAAGTAAAATTTATGACAAAAAAATTCTGAAATGTCACTTTAAAAAAATGAATTTGGAATGTTATGTCCCTTTAACGTATGCATACAATCCATCATTAGCACTAAAGAGCCAGAGGCAAAATTTGAAAAGTGTCAGTAATTCCAAAACTGTGTTACATTTCCATTCCAAATACAAACATAAGCATTTTGGACGGTTTAGAATTTTGGAATTAATGCATACTTGTGGAAATATGTGAAAAAAAATGTTCAAAATTACCTTACTTGCATATGAATATAGAGTGAAGTAATAATTTTATGTGTAGGTTATTTTCTTCTTGAGGCATAATCTTGAAATCTGGCACGATGAATGAACGTATGTGAAGTGTATTTACATGAGTGTGTTA
Organism: Fragum sueziense; assembly: GCA_963680895.1. Taxonomy (NCBI): domain Eukaryota; kingdom Metazoa; phylum Mollusca; class Bivalvia; order Cardiida; family Cardiidae; genus Fragum; species Fragum sueziense. The sequence continues at coordinate 46,177,198 of OY804598.1, read as the reverse complement.
TTTGATGCATCTCGTATAGCTAGAAAATGGTGCTTTTAATGGTGGGTGGTATACCTTAAGGCAAATTGGCATGGTCGTAGTCAGGCTATGCCACAGTCTAACTTTTCCAAAACTTCAAAACTGTAGTCTCGGTGGAACGAATAACATTTTAACAGAAAACATACGTGTATGTGTCAACTAACAAAACGTTACCATGCAGAAAAATATTGACATAGAAAACAATGCGGTCATTGAAAGCGACGGAATGAAGGAGTCTAATACAAGACTAGGAAATGTCGGTGATTTCATTACAAATTTGATAGCAAAATGGGCTCATATCCTCATTCCGAGATATGGATTTTTCTGTCAAAATTTCGCCATAAAGTACCATATTTTGGCCATATTTGTAATGTCTCCGATTTCCTATTTGTTTTTCTTAATTCAATTTCGGCCATAAATACGAAATGATGTGTTTTCATATCGCATATTTCTCTCATACTTGTAGCGCTAAGGCTGGTGTTAAGATTGTATCTGACATATTACGAAATTTCGTTACCGCAGAATTTCTGCAGTTACCCGTATAATTATGAAGGAATACTTTCCATGCGATAGTATTTTAGAGATTTGCAAGCTGTTTAAACACAGTTGAATAACACAGTTGAAATAATTGTAACAAAAATGGTCGTCGAATTCAAAAGTTAGTTTAGACAACAAAAAAGTGTCATTAACGATCCAATTTATCTAAGACTTGACATATGAAGTATTTAGACAAAAGAAGAAAATACTGATGATATTGTTTGAAGCCTATTCTATAGGGGACGTCAAAATCATGTAGTGTTTTGGGTAACGGATGATGAAAAGGAAATAGAAAATAAAAGAAAATCTCATCAAAAGTAACTACAACTATCGTTTTTTCCCTTGTATGTCTTCCAAATGAATAAAAGTAAGCTGTAATTTCAAATTGTAATCGATTTAGGAGCCAAATTAGGCAAACATTGTTGATAAACTTTAAAAGACAATGTAGTAAAAACAGGTCTATGTGAGTGTTTTATATACTACGCAAAAAAGTTTAGCACACTCGGCAAATGTTTTTTCCTAGTCGAAAACTATTCCGAAATCCTTAAAAAGAAAACACTATTGTGTTTGAAAATTCAAATTTCTAGCGCTTCCTGAAAATATTGTTTCAAAATTCTTAAGCGTTAATTAGGTATCTTACGTTAAAGTGCACAGGGGTCAGATATCGAAAGTCAAGCAAATTTGAATGACGCGAATGTCCAACATAAGCAGCTAGGACCGCCATTCAATGTCTTCCCATGTTACAGACAAGCTTCCTGACCACACAGAAAGGAATTTTGCCCATTCATACTGCAGATGACTCTCAATGCCATTGACGTTACAGACGTCATTACTTTCTCTAGCCTGACGTCCGACAATGTTCTTTATGTGTTCTTTTGCTGGTGATTAAGCAGTTCAGGCGCAGATCATTCTGTATGTTCCTTGGAGTAAGTGGGCGGTGATCATCTTATTGAAATATTACAACGCTGTGTCGTTGTAAGACGGTCCAGTGACAGGTTGGATAATTTCATTGCAGTATCCTTGCGCCGTTTGGTTGCCATTATCTGAAATGAGGTCTGTTTAACTGTTTTCATCTACTCCTGCCAAAACTGATGATGCAATCGATGTAACAGTCTCAATGATGACGTTATTGGTATCAAGCCTTACTCATCTTCTCCAACCACAAATCCTGCCGTCAGTTAATGACACAAAAAATGAGATTCGTCCGGACATCAGTCCAATGTCTCCTGAATCAATATCGATGTGTCCGTACCCACTGACGCCTTGCCTGTCGATGCTTAACGTCATTGGCGTAAGATCGGAGGACCCTGATGCAAGTTGTGCGGAGCCTGTCCCGGACAGTCTGGTCACTAACGGTATACCTTGTGACGTCCTGAAGGAGTAGCACTAAATTCTTACTAGACATGAATTCGAAACGTCGTCAGGACGTCGCTGTGAAACGATCCTCCCTGAACATCGTTTTACACGGTCTGCAAGATTTAGATCGGTCGTTGGTGGCTAAAATTGCATAAACCAAGTGCCGTAGGCGCGTAATTGTCAATTCGAGCCGATTGAAATGCAAAGCGACATCTCTAACAGACATACCTGCTTGGAGCATGCAACGAGCTCTCTGACATCGAACTGACGTCATTATTTCTCGCCTTCCCATAATCAATTTTAAAGAACTTGTAACAGTTAAATTGATTCTGCTAACAGATTTGTGTAATCGTGTGTTTTTGGACAAGCTTGGCATTATCGATGTCACTGCACACGTGCCGCACGTGACTTTTGCTAATCTTGACTTTGTCCAATAGATTGACTAAGTAGTCAGTCTAAAATTTCCAGTCTTTTTTTATTTTCGGACTGACTGATTTGGGCATTCTGGGTATCCATTTTTGGCTTAATTACTACACAGTGCGCATAACTCCGCAATCCTGTCGCCAAAAAGTAGCAAGCAGAAAAATTGCAATAAAAGCTTCATATGCGACAAAATAATGGTTGATTTTCGTCTCAATTTAATCGAATAAAATAATTAATTAAAATCAGATTATTCATTTTACTTTATTCAAGCGTGTGAAGCAAATGTGCCGCGTGACAGGAAGTACCACATGTATGCAATCTACGGGCGCTGACATCTTGAAAGTAGTTAACTCAGAATGCCCACCCAAGATAGATGGTAATCGACTTAGGCGACATCTATTGGTAGATATTCTGTCCAATACACTGAACGTTTACTCTACACACATGAAGTGTATTCGTAATGGTTGTCGATCGGGACAACTGAACAGCACAAAGCAATGTTCATTTAATTATCATAAAGTGAAAAAATAATGACATTGTGTTAAAAAAAACGTGCTAAACTTTTTTGCTCAGTATAGTTTTATTTCAAGGTATAAATGTGGCGATAAAAGAAAAAAATATGCAATTTCGTCTCTTTGTCCCGAAACTTCTTCTGTTAGTGGAGATGTAACTGTGTTTATGCATATTTTACACAGCAACCAAGTTCTAAGTTCACAACGAATTGGCTGTTATGAAATTCAACACGATGATAAACATGTAGTATACACATTATATCAAAAAGTATTACTGATTTTTTTTTACATGACACAGTCGTTTAAGATTAAAACATTGAGACAAAAGAAGTTACTGCTGATAACCAGCAGTTTCTCCTTTTGCTTCATAATTTTCTTGGCTATATCACACACAATTCCAATCTCTATTAACATTCATTTTGTCGACTGCAGCAGCTTTTGAACTGGACCACCGTAAAATTTTGTCGTTTTGGAAAGGGCTAAACCCTTTCCCTAAAGAAGACTTGAATTTTTTGGACGTCCTTAACCCATTCCCAAACAACAATATTTTAGACTGGTCTAAATTCAAAGATGATGCAGACGGCAATTTCAAGTGAGAAAAAAATTATTGTTTTGGGTCTTTTGGGTAGAGAATATTGGGAAATGAAGAAATTGCTTGTTAAAAGCAATTCCTTCATTTTCCACAATGTTTTCCAATGCCATTATCTTGTAGGGGGTCAAATAGAGTCATTGTGTGGTAATGGGTTAATGATATAAAAGCTTAGTAAACTATTGACTGGCAAAAGACGAAAATACTGATGTTAATCAGACCTATCTCATTTAACTTTAATAATTTGTCTGCTCTTTTAGGAACACGCCCAGTGTTTATCAACACCAATTTTGTCTTCTGTACCAGAGTTCAAATAGGAAGATTAGCTGCTCCTGAAGGGTTATAAACACTGCAACACAATCGAAAGGGTGGTTTGCAACAAGGGCTCAAAAGATAATATTATATTATTTTCTTAAAATTCTGTGGATTGATAGGGTAACCTAAAAAACATCGTCAGATTTCGAACACACACAAATTGACCAAACGCCGACTGTCAATCAAAAACATCGATTAGCTAATGGACGATCACAAAAATGTCATGCCCCAATTGTTCATCGTTGCACGTGGTTTTGTATCGATTTATCGACTGACAATCAAAACAATCGACATACCAATGGCAAAGAATTTTGTGCTAACAATAGACTAGGTTGAATGTTATGTTTTGATAAACGGCGTCGGTGTTGTTATAAAATTTCGTAACTACGGCTTAAATCAAGCCGTAGTTACGAGAATTTACTACAACAACTACGAAATACTATTTTGTTTGTCCGATTTTACATCACGATTAACTGGATAAAATCGTTCCCTATTAACGACCACATGCCCATTGTTTGCCTTAAATTCTATGTTGGGCGGAGCGATCTGTCGATTGGCGTTTGGTCAATTAACCCATTACCACGATGTGACTCCCCCTCAAGAAAAATGCTTGGGAAAACACTGTGGAAAAAAAGAAATTGCTTGTCACAAGGAATTTCTTCCTTTTCCACAATGTATTCTTACTCAAAATTGAAAGATTTTTCAAAATCAATTCCATCAACTTGAAATTGTCGTCTGCAACATCTTTGAATTTTTGAATCTCTGAAGTCCAAATTTTGTTCGTTGGGTAATGGGTTAAATATATCATGATGATATTTTTAATTTGTATGTGTGAACATTCTAATGAGGCTTTATTTTTGGAGATAACGGTTGAGCAAGTGAGTGGGGCAAATTGACATGAGAAGCAAATTTTTATTTTGAAATTATTATTATTATATTTTTTCTAGTATATAGATAAGATCAAAATGAAATTGTGTATGAAAATTCATTGGACCAAAGACAGAACATTGTTCTGTATCAATCATTAATCATTTAAAGCCTCGTAACTGCAGCTTTAAAACGAGTTTTTTGTTGAAAAGCGACGTTTTACATGTATCAGTTTGTTGATTTTCATTATTCGCTCTTCTGTCACTCTCAGATTTTGCTTATTTTGAATGTCTTACTTTACGAATCTATCCATACAACTTTTATTTTTTGTATGAATTGTCATGATATAATCTGAGCACTAACATTGATTTAGCTGTCGAGAATCAGTAATAAACCACGATTTTCTGGCCATTCTTGTCTTCCGTACGACGATTTTCGTAGTTTATTTAATTTGATTTTCTCCATAAAGACGGAGTGACGGCCATGTTGCGTGTTTTGGTACAATAGTAAGGTCGGCATAATTACAACACAGGAATGGGATTAACCCTTTCCCAAACAAGACCTGGTTTTGACGTCCCTAATAGAAATGGATTGTGAAAACATTGAGACAAAAGAAGAAACTGCTGATAATCAGCAGTTTCTCTATTTGTCTCAATATTTTCCTTGTCATATTTTACACAAATCCTGTCTTTGATATCATCCATTTTATCATTTGTGGCAATTTTTGAAGTGCATCACCCTAAAATTTTGCCATTTGGGAAAGGGTTAAGGCATCGAAGACAAATTAATTGCACCACTGCAAATGTGCAGTATTTTACACACTTTCATTGACCAATCTTAACACCATTCCAAAACAACCCTGATTTTGACAATTACAATTTGAAAACTGTTGCAATTTAGAAAACGGATCTTGATAAGGATATGATTTGTGCTTAAACGATCTTATGAAATATTGAGACAAAAGGAGAAAATGTTAAGAATTAGGATTTCCTTTATTTGATTGGTTCCATGTATTCACTCCATGGACTTAGCCCCAGTTGACTGGAAAGGTTTGTTATATCCACTGATAACGCAGAGCTACTCGAAGTAGCTGTTTTACTGCATAAGTCCTAGGACTATATTCATAAATGTTTATATTTCTATTCGGGACGTCAAGACATGGTCTCGTTACCCATTACACCGCAGTGACGCCTTATGACTCCCCCACAAGAACAGGGTTGGGAAAACATTGTCATGTGAACAATGAAGAAATTGCTTGTGACAAGCAATTTCTTAATTTTCCACAATTCTTTCTGACAAAAAAGTAACAAATTCTTAAATTCCAGCAACTTCAAATTGTCGTCTGCAACATCTTTCAATTTGGGTAGCTCTAAAATTTTGTTGTTTGGTACATGTAATGGGCTAAAGAGACATAACATTCCATTTTCATTTTTCTAAAGTATGTCTTAATGCAAAGATTGGTTATTCTAGTGCGTATAAATGCTAACATTTTTTAAGTTGTTGTTTATTAGCGAAAAATACGTCTTAAAAATTGAGACAAATGACCAATTCAATATAAAACTGAATTGTTTTCAGATATATATTTCTCGTAAACGGTTCAATATTTTGGCTTTATATTTTCAGATTTTTTTATAAGAAAAATTTGCTCCCCCAGATGAAAAATAAAAGTAAAATTTATTAAAAAGATAGATAAGAAATGTCACTTGAATCGCTTTGCCATGATATTTTATTATAATACAAAACAAAAATAAACGTTTCGAACTATGGCGTCTCTTCTAGCTTCGAAAAATGAGTGCCAATTGGTAATGTACTTACAGGGTCTTTTTGGAAGCTATGTCCAAACTAATGTTCTTTATAAAAATATTCTTAGTTTGAAAATTAATGATACTCATTTCAAAATACGAATATTGTAAAATATGGTTTGCCATTTTTTCCATGTAACTACATGTAAATCAAAACTCTAACGAGTGTGTGCCCCTCAATGACCAACCTTTACCAAAGGAAGCAATACAATGGTAACATTTTAAAAAGTTAGTATGAAAGTCAACAAATGACAATTAGTCCATAAATATGATCAACAAAGTTACCCTTCTTGTGCAATGTACTTCTCAATAATGAGGACGTATGAAGTGTCATGAATCTACATTTCATACTTTTTTAGAATTTAATTAATGTATTGGTGAATTTAGAGTATTTAATGAATGTTTTCATGTTTTTACCGGTACAACAAATTGTGTGTAGGAAAGCCCAGTTGGCCTATTTCGACAGATTAACTGGTAATTACCGTTTCACCGACTCTGATGAATAATTAAGCAAGCATTTTGTTGTTTGTTTTATTGGTCTATAAATAATTAATCCAGATGATGGCTTAGTCCTTTCCAAAACCAAGAGCTGGTTTGGCTGTCCTTATTAGAAAATGCCTAAAACATTCAGGCAAAATGAGGAAATGCTGTTTATATTTCAGACAAAATGAGAAAATGCTGATAAACAGCATTTCCTCATTTTGCCTCAATTTTTTCAATGCCTTTTTAAACACAAATCAAATGTTTATTAACAACAAAAGTTTTCTGTGTCTGCTTTACAAGTAAATAAATACGGTTTTTTGGGGGAAAGGGTCAAGTCTGGCTGGTCGTGTTTGTCTTTAGAACTAGAGTAACCTGACGTATTATTAGGAAATATCGAAAAGGTATAATTAACCTAATGACTTGTGTGAATACTGCATTTGTTATTAAATAGGTATATGATTAATAAACAATGTCCTTATGACCATATGTCAAAAGATAACTGTATTAGTTTGTGTTTATCACTGAAATCGATAGGCATTGGGTTTGCAACAGTGTACCATTTCTCAAATTAACTTTCTGACGTGTTTCCAAATCAATATCTGACTCTAAAATCATTTATAAAGAAAAAAATGATTGACTCTGAAACAATTACGCTCATATCCAAATCTCTGTATATTTCACATTGTTTTCACCCCATCGAAAATTAGTTCAACATTTTCTTTCCTTCTTTTTGTTATCCGTGGCCATATGTCTAAAAAGTTTTTGTCACAGCAGTAACAGATTGATAAAGGCATTTCATCCATCATCGGATACAAACACTTCGTGCAACTTCGGGGCTTAATTTATGTTGCCACGGATGACGCCCGAAAGTGACGTGGTATCCGGATCTTACCATCTTCAATTTCCGTTGTCAGGGATGACACCCGAGGTTGCACGAGGTGCCTTTTGTCTTATGATGAATTAGATACCTTAATATGACACAGCCGTAACAGGTAGCTTATGTCACAGCCTTTATGCCATCGGCGTTATCATCAACGTGGTCGGTTGCGTAGACATAAACTTTAACATGATCTGTTTTATAATTATATGATGTTGGGTCTAGACATTTCCAATTGATGCTTCCACCAGGACCTTTCATTTGCAAACATGATCTTTCATGCTATTTCAATTTAACCTTACTTACATATTATGGAATCATTTGAGGTACCGGTACAATTTGTCACATTGATACTTTGTGAGTACGTCTAGCATTTGGGAATATGATTTTGACCCTGCTTATTTTAACAAGACTATGTGTGGGCGAGCGAAAACTCTATCTCTAATACAACGTATGTAAGAAATCGTTTTTAATTCAGCTCTTTCTACGATGTGCTATATGTCCTTGAAAGGGTGTTTTAATACACCTTTGCCATTGGCTGTATGCATCGTTCGTATGAATGGAAATTGATCGTTGAATATATAAGCATAAGTAATACTTAGTAAGATGTTTAAGAAACTATTTGAAATGGACTAATGAGTGATATTAATGTATAAGCACAGCGTAGTTTCATAGTGGACCACCTTATCTTTATCCTCGCAGGCCAGGGATTCTACCTCCACTTTGTTCCTTCGCAAGAGGTAGAAATATGCCTTCTCTTCGGCCAAAATGGAACCTGTGAACAATATGATAAAGATTATACATTTGACACACAAGAAGAAAATGCAAAAGATCGTCATTTTCTTCTTTTGCCCCTGTGCATGTCCACGATTTGCTATTTATGAAAATGTGAAGTCTGTATTTTTATTATTCGAAACTGTGTAAAAAATCCACATTTGCAGACGTGCATTAATTTGTCTTCGATGCCTTAATCCCATTCCTGTGTTGTAATTATGCCGACCTTGCAATTGTACCAAAACACGCAATGGGGCTGTCACTCCGTCTTTATGGAGAAAATCAAATTAAATAAACTACGAAAATCGGCGTACGGAAGACAAGAATGGCCAGAAAATCGTGGTTTATTACTGATTCTCGACAGCTAAATCAATTGTATCGTGTAAAGTCATGTTCATCTGTATGATAACCATTTTGTAGCATTTTATAAAGCCTATTAGTACACCATAAAATCGTCGTTTTTCAACGAACCCCTCGTATCTTCAGCTTGTTTCAAGCTACAGATACGTGTTTTTCGAAGATAAGCAGCGAAATTCTAATACGAGATAAAACTGTTAAGATATATTTTCGTCTATTTAAACATAACATAAGTCCTCATTTAGAAACGAAAATTTTCCACAACGAAATGTTGAAAGTAGTTCTAAAGCATTTCTGTTTCCTTATCAAATAAAGGGGGTGTCTCAAATCTGCCCATGCATTCATGAATTTTCTTTTAACTCTGCTTGATGATAAAGGATCATATACAAGCTACGAAAATGCAATTAGTACCTTAGATAATCAAAACTGGATTCCAAAAAGCCACCCTGACTTATTCCCATTATGACACTAAACATGCCCCCGTTGTCATGTGTCCCAAAACATTAGTTTTATGTATTTTCAAGATCTGTCAAGTGAATTCGCTCAGAGACAGATAAGGCATTTTAGTCATACAAGACAAAGTATTTTAGGAAATAATTGTGATTGTTTTTTATTGAATTAATCATTGAAAAATTCATATTTTTCAGTAAAATTTATGGAAAGAGCAACACTAGTTGAAAAAAATATAGATCAAAGTAAATGTTAATTTTATTTACAAAATTACATATATTGAAGCCAAAATAGGCAAACATGTATATATTGCCAATTTTCTTTACTACTTGGTCACATATCCTATGCTCCCACATAAGTGACACTATGGCATGCAAAAAAGGTCAAGCCTTGTGTTATAAAATGGAAGAGACGCATAGAACCTGTACGTTAAAGCACCCAAAGTGGCCCTTCCAACTTTTAATTTGTGTAATGTTTTTGCTCTAAGAACCTCTAATGAACATGCATGGTATGGAAGGTCACCTATAAAAGACTGTTACAGCATTGTATTCTTTCCATTTACACAATTGAAAATGTACTTGTTTATTTGAAAACGTTGTCCTAATGGGGTAACACAGGGTGAAATTATTTCGGCAAATTATTTTTCTATCCATAGCTTAACCTGTATTGAAACACAATTTATACACATTTCCGAGACGCATGTAGTTAACAAGGGGTTTAGCCATTAATAGCCTTTAATAGTCACTTTGGAGCTGGATTATCTATTTCTGGTGCACGACGACAGTGTTTTCACTTTTGAATGATAAACAAATACTATCATATACGGATGCTTTTTTTTCGTGCTTTTTTCTGATTTACTTTTTCATGTTTCAAAGGATCCATAGAAAACTTTTGCTGATAACTGAACATGAGTCATGGCTGACCAGAATAATTGAAGAAGAATTCTATATAGAATTAGCTTTCGTTTTTGTCAAAAAAGTACACATAGGACAAGATCTAATGTAACCCCGGACGAAAATATTTTAACCAACTTTAAAGTCCACCCTATGTCAAACTTACATACAAAATTTGAAACCTCGTGGTTATGTAAATCTTTACAACAAGTGTGTATTTTTATTATATGAAATATTGCCCCTTTTATGACGCCACAACAACCAAAGTTTTTGACAAAAAGAAATTCTAATGCTTGGCGTTGTACTGCCTTTACCCAAGGATACTTTCTATCAAGATTCAAAAAGATTTATACAGTAGATTGAGAGAAAAAGATTTTTTGAGAAAATGCCAACAGACAGACAGACACACAGACAAATGGCAGGAAATGGCAGAAAAAAGATTCACATCTTGAATTGTCCTCAAGTAAACTAAGATAACCCATAAAAGTAAATAAAACATTTGAAAACGTCATTTTTTAAAAAGTTTTAACTTTGTCCATTCGTGGAAATGCGTATCATTCAGTTGGAAATTCCAAAAGCAACATGTAACCGGTTTTATTTTTTATTGAAATTTCACTATTATCATCAGTATATATGTGGACAACTTTCACATGATTTTCAAATCTTGACAAAAACTGGAACAGAGTAAATTTTAGTACAGAATTTGCTTAAATTATTTAAAAACTGTGAATTTTTGGGTTGGCACCTAACATCAAATGATATAAAATCATTTTTTTGTACAGAATTGTATTTATTTTTGTTTCATACAGGATCAGAGACTACTGTACATTAGTTTTAGAATCAATCAGGCGATGAAAGTAAAAACCAGAAAGCTTGCACACTCTTTTAAAGAGGGTACCCTCTTTTTTCATGGTCAAAACTTAAAATTCCGAGAAAATTGTTTTCTAGAATGTTCTGCTAAAAACAATTCATGAATATGAACCGCTATTTAGTGTAGTAACTTCACGCCAAATTTCATTAAATTCCGAGCGTGGGCAGACTCCCATGTTATTTTTCCTATTCGTGAGACACCCCCTTTCAAATATTTCTCTATTTATGGCGATCGGTAATACACATAATTAAACAGTACGTGCATCGGACTTGGTCTTCTTTTAATTACACGTAACCCATTACTACACGGTGACGCCTTTTGACTCCTTCACAAGAACAGGCTTGGGAAAAGGCTTGGGAAAACATTGTGGAAAATGAAGAAAATGCTTGTGACAAGCATTTTCTCCATTTTCCACAATGTTTTCCCAAGCCTTTTCTTGTGAAGGAATGGGTTACGTGTAATACAAGCATTTTCTCCATTTTCCACAATGTTTTCTAGCCTAAAATGGAAAGATTTATAAAATCTGACCAACTTGGAACTGTTGTTATGCAAACCTTTTCCGATTGAGTAGTGCAAAATTTGGTCCTCTAGTAATGGGACCCATTCCCACATTGACGCTTTTTGACGCCCCAAAAGATCACTGGTGGTGAACTCGGCCAAAGCGCGGGATATTTTTTCGCGATCATAGTATTCCGTCGGTGTTGTTATAAATATCGTAATTACGGCTTCGATAAAGCCGTAGTTACGAGATTTTATAACAAGACAGACGGTTTGTCAATACATATCGGCTAATCCGGTCTATTTTTAGAACAAATTCGTTGTTATTAGAAAAACTATCCAATCAGATCTTTAAACTCACATTCAAACGCAAAATATCTGTACATACCTTGTTGATATGAAAAACGTCTCTCGCTTTAGCCGAGTTCACAACCACTGAAGATAACTGCTTCGAAAAGCGTTGTGAAAAATGAGGAAACTGCTTGCGATAAGCAATTTCTTCGTTTCCCACAATGTTTTCTACCATGAGAGACAAACATGCAAACTTTCATTCACTACAACTTGTAGTCTGCAATATCTTTGAATTTGGACCTGTCTGAAATTTTGTCGTTTTTGAAATGGGTGAAGAATGATCATCATATAACTTTTACCTACATTTTAACCCATTACCAAACGGCAAAAATTTGGACTAGTCCAAATTCAAAGAAGATGCAGACGACAATTTTAAGTGCATGAAATTTAAAATGTTTTGGTCTTTTTTGGTAGAAAACATTGTGGGAAATGAAGAAATTGCTTGTCACAAGCAATTTCTTCATTTTCCACAATGTTTTCCCATGGCATTATCTTTTGAGGAGTCAAAAAGAGTCATTGTGTGGTAATTAGTTAAATCTTATTTCAACAGATAGTTTAGTTTGTAACGATAATTCTCGTATAATTATGACTTTTCGGTGGGTGTATTTGTATAGTAATTCTAAGTATGCTTTTAGTATTAAAAAGGCTTTCATATTTCCTCGCTTTTTAGTTTCATATTTCCTCGCTTTTTAGCGAAAACCTCGTTACTGCAGCTTGTTTTAAGCTGCAGTTACGAGGGTTTCGTTGAAAAAGCAGCGGTTTGAGGCGGGCACAACTTATGAAATTTGATTAAACTTGAAAAATCTATATTGAAACTCCCTTTAATTGAATTAAGAATAATTTCGGCATTCATACCAGACATACAATCCTTTTATTACCGTATTATCTCCCTTCATTAGCTCGAAATCGAATTATAGATGTCTGTAATACATATTAACCCTTTCCCAAACAAGACCTGGTATTGACGTTCCTAATAGAAAAGGCTTGGGAAGATATTGAGACAAAAGGAGACATTTTGATAATCAGCAGTTTCTCCTTTTGTCTCAATATTTTCCATGGTACATTGTACACAAATCCTGCATTCATGACATCAATTTTGTCAGATGTAGATGCTTTCAAGCTTGAGTGGTCTTAAAAAGTGTCGTTTGGGAAAGGGTTAACCCTTCCTCATATGTCTAAATTTTAGATTGTTCCAATTTAAAAGCTTCTTAAGACGATAAGGTATATGATGCCAAAAGTTCAACATGTGAATAGCACAGACAATGTTAAGGGAAACGGAGAAAATGCTCATTATCATTAATATCTCATTTTCTCTCAATGTTTTCCAAAACATTTGCCTCTTCCAGACGTTATAACAATGTCTGAGTTTGGAAAGGGTAAAGGGCAGATTTTATGATACAATGCAACCAAAAGGCAGCTAACAATGTGGTATGTATGGATTAGTTTTTGAAAATTCTTATTGATTTCATTTCTTTGAAATTGCCGTCCTTCGCTTCGTTTATATTTAACCCATTACCACACAGTAACTTTTTTGACTTCCCAACAGGAAATGGCTTTGGAAAATATTGTGGAAAATGAAGAAATTGCTTGTCAAAAGCAATTTCTTTATTATCCACAATGTTTTCTTCCAAAAAAACCCGAAGAAATTGAAATTGTATTCACTTGAAATTGTCGTCTGCATCACCTTACTAATTGGAACAGTCCGAAAATTTGCCGTTTGGTAATGGGTCCATCCGTACCTTGATTCGCCATTGTTTAACTAGAAAAAGTGTTTGGCACAAAGAAACATGAACATTATAGAGTTTTATGTTTTTGACATGTTGCCCATCGTTCATTATTTTCCTTTTAGATTAACACAAAATATTTGGATACTATTTAAGAAAAAGATAACATGCTATTTATCTCATTTCAGTCGTTTATAAAATATCGTAGCTTTTCCAAGAAATACTCATAACTGCTTGATGTTTTAAGCTGTAGTTACGAGGTTTTCGTTAAAAATCATCGAAATGTTTCATGTTCTTTAAAGTACATACTAGTAGTATATCGTTCGTCATCTGTAATACGATTCCGAGTAGAGGTGTTTATTTTTTGTTAATAGGAATAGGACTGAAACATTTGAACCAAGATCTGGAAATAGGTCCTTTATAGCATTTGAGACAGCATAGTTTCACGATCAGGATATGCCTAAAAGCAGCCTGACCGGGATCTATACTGTCTTATATTTGCTAAAGGCTACTAAAAGGCTATAGGAGAACAAGGTTCATGATTAGTCTGCGTTTATGCGCAGGCTGATATTGAAGCATGTTTGACTCAAAAGCCTAAAAAGACCCATTTCAAGATCTTGGCCCGTTGGCGGATTTAGAGGGGGTCGGAGGTCCGCCCCCTGCCCCTCGCATTAGCCGAAAATTAAATTTTGACTATATAACGTTAGTTTAACTTTACATATTTAACACATTTAAAGCCATTATTTGGGCTTGGACTCACCGTGGAAAAAATCTGGGTCCGCCATTGTGGTCAAATTATATATTATTTAAATTTTTACTTTGGCTCTCTTTGAATTGCTAAATGCCGTGATATAAAATTGCACAGACTGATCCGCGGTTGTATCGAATGTCATTAAGACCTTGCCTAGAGTCAGGCTGCAATGATAACCTCCCAGTATTAACTTTAAAAAATATTACTTTCCAACAATTCATCTTAATCTTTTTTAAACACAATTACCATCGTTGTTATTTATGCGATAATATTTAATTACAAAAAGAGAAAAAACATCCACGCTCAACCCGTTACTACACCATGACTCTTTTTTTACTATTTACAAGGAAATGGCTATAGAAACCATATTGGAAAAAGAAGAAATTGCAAGCACTTTCGTCATTTACCACAATGCTTCCTTTACAAAAAGAACAAATAATTATGTAAAATAACATTCTTTGAATTGTCGTTTCCAAAATCTTTCAAAATGGACAAGTCATTTTTGCTGTTTGGTAATTAGTTAACTGTAACAATTTCATTTTTCTTCTACATTGATAATGTCGCATTAGTTCTTTCTATTTCCAGCGTAGAAATAAAAGAAATCAATTCCGAATGTTCCTTACTAAATACAAGTACTAATTAGTAATCACAACGGCCAATTAACCAAGGACTTTACTCTCCATGTATTACAAATTATTTCCCTTTCCAACGTGTACGACTTTTATACCATACATATTTTTTCACTTTTCTTCGAAAACCTCGTAAGTGCAGCTTGTTTTATGCTGCAGTTACGTTGTTTTCAATGGATGAAAAGCAGCGATGTACTAAACTGATGAAACTATCAAAGTCTCAACGATGATATCAAAATCATTTCATTTTTTCGTCGCCTTATAACATGGTTACTGACTTCATGTAAGTTGAACTTTCAATTTTCCCTTGTTTGTACATTCCCATAGCTTTAATTTTTTAAAACTAATTTTGTTTAACATCCCTAATAGCCATCTATGACCACGGGACTAGATCTTCACGTCGACTTAAGCAGAAATTCGACTTTCTTAGATGTCGAGATGTGTAGTTTCTTAACAATCATGCACAATGCTTTTACTTGCGTTGGCATGAATGTTTATAATTTTTCGTTAAGGTAAGACCTTGGTAATGCACTTCCGGTATAATCGTTACATTTCGACTTATTCCGTGACGTCCGTAAGTACCGTTTGATGCAATATCGTCGTTTTTGGTAACAACGGAAATAATTGAGCGTGCTCAGATTTCCGGGGAATATTCTAAAAATGTTTTAAATTGTATGAAAAGTAGGCAAAACCCAACCAAAAGTCAAAAATTCAAAATTTGGGAGCAATGAAGATTACTTCTCCTTAAATCGTCTTTTCGCACCATATAGATTTCGTTCCATAACTAGTCCCATAGCCCATTACCCAGGACTTACCTTAAATGTAATCTGTTGCATGATTTACAAACTTTTATTGCGCTACCCTGTTTCTATATTACATGCATTTCTCTATCCTAGAGTGGTTTTTGTGCATTTTGATATTTTGTTTTATCGTAGAGTAAATATAATAAAGCTGTAACGAAAGCTCTATAAAATCTGATTTTATACAATTTCATAATGTGGTTGATAAAAAAAATAAAAAAAATGTACTTGTCGTAGGTCGTAGGAAATGATCATTTCTTGAAAAATATGACTCCCTACAAGGCAAAAAAAATTTGGAAAAAAACATTGTGAGAAATGAAGGCATACTAGTGACAAGCAATTTCTTCATTTCGCATAATTTTTTTTCTTAGAAACAACATGAAAATGAAAAAAAAAAAAAAAAAAAAAACATTCACTTCAATGTGGACATGTCTAAGTTTATTCTCCTCTGGTATTTGGATAAACCAAAACGACAAAATCGTGCATCCTTTTGTGACATGCTATTCAGTAAACAATTTGTGCTATACGCCTACTGTTCACACTTTGAAGGAGTCAAAGTTTTGAAAAATATGTACAATTCTGCAGGATACATGTAACAATCAATGATAGCTTGTATAATTTCATTAATTTACTCAAACTTAAACCTTACGAAACGAGAAAGTCTTAGACTGGTCCGAATTAAAAGACGTTGCAGAAAGCCATTGTAGGCGACAAAATGATTGTTCAAAATGTTGTATTTTGCAGTAGGGCATTGAATGACAGAAAAAGACAAACTATTGCTATTCAATTTTTTCTTCTTTTCTCCTAATGAATTAAAAATGAGCATGCCCTTTGTTAAGACGAGAAAAAACAGTCACTTTTTAATTTTGGGGGGTTATTAACAAATTTAAAAAAGAACCATGTTATGACAAGGTGAAAGAAAATACCAAGGACAATTTTAGACAAAGGATTAAAATTGTGTTAACAAGCATTTCCTCCTTTTGCCTTTATATTTTCTCTTTTATATTGTGTTTAAAGTTATATCTTTA
Source organism: Fragum sueziense (assembly GCA_963680895.1). NCBI lineage: Eukaryota > Metazoa > Mollusca > Bivalvia > Cardiida > Cardiidae > Fragum > Fragum sueziense. The sequence continues at coordinate 46,160,293 of OY804598.1, read as the reverse complement.
TAAATGGAAATATACTTTGTTGTCTGCTAGTCCATTTGATTACGATATCTCACAAAAATTGTCGTTTGGTAAAGCATTAGTAAACCCATTCCCGAATAATGAGGCCCTTTGACGTTCCACAAGCAACAAGAACGATGTTGAAAAACATTTTGGAAAATAAAAACATAACTTGTGAAAAGAAACAAAATATTTCCCAAGTTTTCTTCTCAGAAAGAAAAACATGTATTTATTATTTATTCTATTCTATATTATTGAAATTGTTCTCTGCACCTTGTTTTAAAAAGAATTTATACCATACTAAAATTTTGCCGCCTGGTAATAGATTAACCCTTTCCCAAACAAGACCTGGTTTTGACGTCCCTAATAGAATAGGCTTGTGAAAACATTGAGACAAAAGAAGAAACTGCTGATGACCAGCAGTTTCTCCTTTTGTCTCAGTATTTTCTGTGCTATATTTTACACAAATCATATCTTTATAGACACTAATTTTGACATCTTCAGCAGCTTTCAAATTGAACAACCCTAAACTTTTGTCATTTGGGAAAGGGTTAATTAGGGTCAAAATAAAAGACATACTTACAATAAACCGATGTCGTTCGTTGCAGGAAAAGATACAAACACACGGTTATTTCCAACACGCTCTTATAACCAGACATTTTTAATTTCATTATCTCGAATTTCTTCTCCTATCAAATTATCTTCTAGGGAAAAGAAACTTTTGTTTTTCCTGTACAATTAAAACAGATGATTTTATCCTTCGTTATTGCATTGTTCTGTCGCACTATGTAGTTATCTCAGAAAAAGAAGTTAAGTTTCTTGTTTTGTCTCGGCGTGATTTAATTCCAGAGTTTCAGAATTTCAACATAAGAGAACAAAAAACAACAGAACATTTGCTCTGCTTTTTCGTGTCTTATAAATCCCACTATTATTTCATGTGTAACGATATATCATTGTACATAACACTTTATGAGGGCACATATATATTATAATATCCATAAAACAATTATATTATTAATATATACAAATTTAATAATGACATACGAATAAATATCAACACTATTTAAGAGAACAATGCACACTTTTGCACACAATTAATGACAGATGTTTACATACTTTTTAACTTTTCCCAAATGTCAATATAACACGTGTACACATGGCCATTGTTTCCTAGTATAGTACGAAACCCAACAGAGGTCTATTTAATTAAAAATCAATACACTATAACTAATCCATTTTTTCCTTTCCCAATACGACTAATATGAGTTATAAATAACAATAATAGAATTTACGCTTAGAGTAAAAAGCGCAGAAAAAGAGGCAGCAACATTTCATCTCGTGGTATCTGCCATAGGCCTGTCCCGCGGCTGAAAGTGACCAATCAGAAATCAGTAAATATTAGATCGATTGCTATACAAATAGTAACTAACTGTTGCTGTTTTTCTTCAAAGTCCTCGTATCTGCAGCTTAAAACAAGCTGCAGATACGAGGTTTTTGCAGAAAAGCGACATGTTGCTGTTTAGTTATGTCTTTACAATCGCTGCATATCTTAGGCTACTCCAAAACATCATGGATTTAATCACTCTTTTCTTGATTTCTTAAGCTTTCCGATTAGAGACAAAAAAAACTATACATTTTTGTATAAGTTTCTCAATGTTTTCCGTCATTTTCAATTTACGATGTGTAGCATTTGCTTTGGCGTCGATACAGTGACCTACCATTGCTTTAAGGTAATCAACCCCTGATGAGATTCAAGGGTAATCGGAATTATTCGGGCGATGTCATAAAAAGTCGGCGGTGGAAAGTTTCATCGCCGAATGTTAACAATGTTGCCCGAATATGTTCGAATATGATTTTTTCCAAGTCTTTTCTATTTGGGAAAGGGTTTACAAAAACCATATATTCAAATAATATTATTATGTTCATGTATGTGTTTATTCGTGTATTTGTTTTGTTCAATTTTGTCTTCAACCCGTAAAGGGTATAACTGAGCAATAAAATATATTCTAATCTATTCTTTATTCTATTCTGTAACGAATGTTAACGACGTCGCACGAAACATTCCGACGTTGTGTAAATCTAAATAGAGACGGACTAATTTACAGCTTTTAAACCCGAATATTATACCTTCTTGACCTGAATGCACAGGCTAATATGGAACCATGTTACTAGGAACTGCTACTCGATCCATGGAAAGTATTGTACGTGGACTTATTTTGGTGTTTCGAAACTTCAAATACCATACTAGGCTTTCTATGTGGTTTACAGAGACAGTGTTTGTTCTAAGCTGAAAACTGGGAAGTCAACCAATAATCAAACAAAAGCTTTTCCGTTAAAACACACAAACTGTTATAGGGCAATATGTCCTGGTTGTCTTTGATTGAATCTTGTGTTAATGTCCATTTAAACAAATTGAATACAGTTCATTTGATGATTTGTTCTAGCCAATTTCGTCAAATGGACTATTGTTTGCTTCGAGGTCAACATTTACTTTTCTTAATAATCAAAGTGGGAGCAAAGGTTTCTCGGTCCTGTTATTATTCTAAAAGAACAGCTACCTCAGTCATTTCAGAAACAACAACAAGAAGAAGAGTAGGAGCAAACTGGAAATAGGATAAATGCATTTTCTGGCGTTATATACACCGACTTTGTTACATGTAGAGGTTACGTTAAACGGCACCGTGGTGAGCTGTGGTTTCACAACATTGAATATCGCTGCCTTTCAACAAAACATCGTGTCGGCAGCCTGTTTCAAGCTGCGGTTACGAAGTTTTTGTTGACAAGCGACGATATAGGCTACCCCAAATATGATTGCTGGAATATTCTACCCACTCTTAACAAAATACATGTATCGTCGCTCGAGGATTCTGTCAATATCGTACAAGTGATAGTTTGTAACAGTGACACGAAAAATACACCGGAAGATGCTTACAAAAGCGACAACACATTTATGAAATCTGGACACACTTTTGGACGATATAAAAGGAATTTTTAGTTAATTGGTAGATTAACATTCGGGGTTTGTTTTAAAGATAATTCGTTCATCAATCAAATTGTTGCTACGTCATATATTTGAAATATCTACGAGACATACGAGATCTACAACGTACATCACATGATACCTTTAGTTCGTTCCATGATGTTATCGTCAAATTGACGCACCTATATTATGTGTTTTAGTCAGTTTCAAGCGCGTTTTCGTTCGACATCCATCGAAATAGACTAATATCGCTGTTTTCAACAACAGTAGCAAAACGACTCGTGAATGCAGCTTAAAACAAGCTGCAGTTACGAGGACTTTGTTGAAAAACGACAAAGGCGGTACGAAACACCACTCTTCTAGATGTAATCTTATTTGCTTCAATTTATGCACAGTAATTGGGGATAAACATTTTGTTCCTTTTTTCTTGTAAGTCTTAAATAGACCTTTAACCTTTTCCCAAACAAGACCTGGTTTTGACGTCCTTAAAAGATGACACTATGGAAAACATTGAGGAAACAGAAGAAAATGCTGATGACCAGTACTTTCTCCTTTTGTCTCAATATTTCTAAGCTCTATTGTAGACATCCATTTTGTCGTCTGCAAAAGCTTTTGATTTGGACCATCCTTAATTACTGTCGTTTGGGAAAGGGTTAAAAGTAATAAGGACAAAAGATTTTAGATCCATATAATTCGAGTCCAAAAACAAAATCCTACCACAGAAAAAAATACTTCTTCAGTATTTCGATTGGGCAAACGCTCCTAATTGCGGTTATGAAAATGGACAATCGCTGGGCAATATTGATATCGTCAGTTGTATTGCAAAACCTGGAAACTACAGCTTGATTAACGCTAGAGTTACGAGGTTTTTCAATAATACCGACGAAATTAAGTGCACCGTCTTTCTTCTCTTAAGACAACTATAACAATGAATCATAATATTGGCTTCATGAAATGTTCAATACAGATTGAGTAGGTCCATGTTGTTGTACCCGTCTTCTACTCTAGCCAGATGTTATAATATTGGTATAAAAATATCAATAAGGCTCTAACGGGTTCTGGACACGAGGAAGATGTCCAATACTGGAATAAATGCAACAGTAGTTCGCTACTTTTAAACAAAAACCTCGTAGCTTAAAACAAACTGCAGTTACGAGTGTTTTGTTGAAAAACGACAATTTATATATCATGTATTTAATGAGTAACAAAGGCGATTGTCCCTTTACAAATGATATTTATCTCTGATTATCATGCACAACCGTAATTTCATGCACTGCCTTCATAAGCGAGTGCGTACGAGGTTTTTGTAGAAAGTCGACAAGACGGTTTTGGGACAAAAAAAATAATAAAAAAATATTTAAACTAAAGATTAAGATGATATTGCTGATACTGCAGCTAAATGCTGCAAAACTTTGCCAAAATAACAAAATATTGCCGAACATTATAGTATACTAAAACGTTGCGGTGAAATGAGGAAAATACTGGTTTTAACCTTTTGCGTAAATGTTTTTCCAAGTCTCTTCTTCCGGTGACCTTAAAACCAGGCATTGATTGGAAAATACTTACTAATAAAAGAATTTCAAAGATAGAGAAAAAAACAAAATCCGGCGTTTATAAGGCGTGCACCCTGGCCTTCTGAGCTTTTTTCTTAGAAACATCATTTATTGTAGAATCATTTTACTTTTCCCAAAATGCAAGTTGATCCAAACCGAGAAAAGTTACAACCAAAATTCCTTTCGTTTTCTGTTCCGCTGTGGTCACTTCTAGGGAAAAGTGCAGTCAGTATAAAAATTGTCATACATCTAAAGAATGTCCTCAGTAATGCGGTGTAAATGCAACACATGAACTTCGATACCGCATTGTTCGAAAATTGACACAGAAATAAGAGAGTCTTTGCAAATTTTCCACCTGAAGCGGGGCTCAGTTATCCACTCCACAATGCACACTCCTCAATGTGAAAGTATACGCAAAAAACAAGGCATCATGTATACAAGTAGAATCCCAACTCTGTGGATAAAGGTTACACATCTCATTATTTTCCTCAGCCGACAAGTTTGAGTGACATATCTAATAGGAGCGGTAAAATGACCAGTGTCGTCTGTCAACTACTGACACTTTTAGATACTTTTGGGCCAGTCTTGGAGAGTAAATTAATTCCTAGATTTTTGATGTAGACACTTTATCGTACAGGCTGTTCCCTTTACAGAAACTATGTGTCCATTTTACCGAAGTCCCTACCCAGATCTTTGGATCTTTGTCCTTTTGTTTGGAGTTACACGAAACGATTGCTTATTTGGTTTTGAGATAACTCGTCGATATGTATGGCGTGCCAAATGGGTCTAAAAAGTCTATATTAAACGCGCATCTATTAAAATAAAAAAGCATTTTATAGGTACACTTTAAGTTTTTATACTATCAGACTGTAATAGACACATGCGCTTGCATTTTACAGGTGCACTAGTTTTAATATGATCAGGCGATATAAATAATCTGTTTTGTCAAAACAAAACTGTCCAATTCGAGATACGATTACAATTGTTTCCATGGCAAAGAGAAAATGATGGATGAAATGGAATGCTGGTTTGGTAAAAGATGAAATACACGAAGTATTTCTATAAACCCAGTCTACGCGCGCGCGTAACATTTATGGTGGTTAAATATATTCTACGAGTGCTCATGTAAAATCTACATGTATACGCGTAAAATTTATAAAATCATCTAAAATTTTGCAGGTGCACTTGTAGTTTATAGGTGCGTGCAAAATATAGATTTTTGACCCATTTGGCACATTGTATGTCATAGATATATCTGGTCCCAACATGAAGCCAAATTTTCAGAATGCAATCCTGTACGACACCTGTCCAGCGAGCAAAAACATTATCAGAATCTTATCAGGCAAACGTTTTAAAAAAGTGTAAAATTTAACCCAAAGCGTTGTAAGAAAGACATGTAAATTAAAATTGTAACTTTGTCTTAGGACCCAATCTCTATTGTCTTCATATGTATCATGCAAATCATTAAGTGTGATTGCATAACAATATAGTTTATGTCCATACCTAATAGCCTTTGAACATAATCCGCTAGCATTGCTTTGTTTCAGCTAATCACATTTATTATAATTATATTATTTGTTTAAAAATCCTAAGCCGTTGCATTTGTTCTTCCATCGAGGGCGAGTGTAACATGGACACCGAAACATTTCGACAAGGCAAAATTCAATTAGTTGACATGTACCATAATTACCCAACAAACTGGCCAGTAAAACTATCGACAATTGACAAGCTGCACGACCAATTTATTAAAATTTAAAATGAGTTTTGTCTGTTGCCTCTCTTTAAAAAAGCACTCTGGATCTGTTACAAAAGATTCCATCGATATCTTGTATTCCGTACATCGAAAAGTGCGACTCTACTGGTTTGATTAAAGAATGGCTTTTCTGACTTGACGTTGATGTAAATCATGTTATATATGCTTGGTAAACACGCATGCTATATCTTTGTCTTATTTAAGAAGTTTCTATTTGTGGATTGTTATTCAACAATAAGGTCGTTAAACAGGATTTAAATGTATTAAGACATTTTTCATAAGTCTCACAAAGCATCACTTACCAGTCTTGCCTTACATTTACGTCGAAAAACTGTTTAAGTTAAATTAATTCATTCTGGTATCGACCATTTGGAGAAATGCAATATTGTAAACATGTCGAACAATTTTAAGAAACTAAATGTAACATATTCGTTTAAACTTTGTCGTAATCAACATTGGGGTGTGTCAAAGTCTAGATATTTCGGTGGAATTTTAAGTGTAATGCAAATGCGATTTATCGAGCTGTTTTGGCACGAACGGCAGTGAAAATAAGAATGGCATGTTCTCGCTAAAATCGAAATATAAAAACTAAGTAAATGACCTTACATGTAATATATGCAGGTTGCGTGTGTTGCTCATATATTTCTTACACTGAATTAATGCGGTATGCCGTCAAGGAGTTCTATCTACGACATGTGTTTTTGTGAAGACATAATTTGTCTGAATCCACATACATGTGTAAACATGCACTTTGTTCTTTTAAGATATTCTTAACAATATATGGTTTTAAAAACTTCTTTACTTTCGATTTTGAAATGTTTTTCAACGATTGTATTCAAACCCTGCTACTAATACCGTATTTTCTCGTGCACAACAAACTTCGACCATTTCTTCATATTACAGCATCGCCAGATTTCTCAAAAACTCGCTTTAAAAGGAATAATTTTAGAAAATGTTTTCGTGACCTACAAATTTTCGCTCTATGCAACTACCTCTTTTTGGAGCTAGTTTCTCTGTTTACCACCCGTGATATTGGAAACGTAAAAAAATGCATAAATATAACTTACATGCAACTAGAATACCAGTTATGTGGATTAAGGTTACACATCTCATTATTTTCCTCAGCCGACAAGTTTGATTGACATATCTAATAGGAGCGGTAAAATGACCAGTGTCGTCTGTCAACTACTGACACTTTTAGATACTTTTGGGCCAGTCTTGGAGAGTAAATTAATTCCTGTATTTTTGAAGTAGACACTTTATCGTACAGGCTGTTCCCTTGACCCTTTACCCAACGGCAAAATTTTAGGGTGATCCACTTCAAAAACTGCCACAAATGACAAAAAAGAGATTATTATGCCCCCTTTCGAAGAAACTGCGGGTATATTGTTTTGCAAGTGTCGGTCGGTAGGTCGGTCGGTCGGTCGGTCTGTCTGTCCGTAGACCAAACCTTGTCCGGAGCATAACTTAAAAAAGTATTAAAGGTAGAATCAAGAAACTTCATAGGTGAATAGATCTCATTATGGAAAGGTGCAGTGCACAAGAACCGTAACTCTGCCGATCAAACTTTTTGAGTTATTGCCCTTTGCTGATTTTCAAACTTCATTCTTGTCCGGAACATTATGTAAGGTAGAATCATGAAACTTTACAGGTGGACATATCTCACTATGGAGAGGTGCAATGCACAAGAACAGTAACTCTGCCCATCCTATTTTGGAGTTATTGTCCTTTGTTGATTTTCAAATTTGATTCTTGTCCGGAGCACAACTCAAAAAGAATGTAAGGTAGAATCATGAAACTTTACAGGTAAATAACTCTAATGCCGATCAAATTTTTAGAGTTATTGCCATTTGTTGATTTTTAAACTTGATTCTTGTCCGGAGAGGTGAAGTGCACAAGAACCGTAACTCTGCCGATCATATTTTTGGAGTTATTGCCCTTTCTTGATTTTATAATTTGATTCTTGTCCGGAGTATAACTCAAAAAGAATGTAAGGTAGAATTATGAAACTTTACAGGTAAATAACTCTTATTATGGAGAGGTGCAGTGCACAAGAACCGTAACTCTGCCCATCCTATTTTTGGAGTTATTGTCCTTTGTTGATTTTCAAATTTGATTCTTGTCCGGAGCACAACTCAAAAAGTATGTAAGGTAGAATCATTAAACTTTACAGGTGGATAGATCTCATTATGGAGAGTTGCAGTGTACAAAAACCATAACTCTGCCGATCAAATTCTTGGAGTTGTTGCCCTTTGTTGATTTTTACACTTAATTCTTAACATTGCCTATATCTCATGTCCTTTTTCTCATACATCCCTGATATCTTACACATATAAATTTAACCTAGCCGATATATCATGTCCTTTTACACATACAGCCTTGATAGTTGACACATGGACACCTACGACAAAGACCTTTCACATTTGGCCATGACCCTGGACCTTGTGACATTGACCTTGGTGTTTGACCTACTTTTATAATACATTAACCTGTCCTATATTTCATGTCCTTTTACACATACAGCTTCGATATTTCACACATGGTCACTTCCAACCAAGACATTTTACTTTTGACCATCACCTTGGACCTCATCTTCGCAAGCCAAGGGTGACATCTACGACGTAACGTCGTTTCTGTATTCACCTTTGGCGTATTTAGTCCGATTTTCTTGGTCTCCTGGAAAGCGTTTTCATTGGTTCCAGCAAGGTCTCGCTGGAACCAATCAGATTGTCGACTGATACATTTGTTATGAGTAACCAAATCATGACAACGGGCGGGAAAAAAGCAATGCATTTGCAACTCAAAAACGCGAAGATGGGCGATTTTTCCTAAGAATTTCACTGCAATAGACAGGAATTCCCTAACTTTAATCGACGAATTATTATACTTTCGACAATTCGACCAAAAAAGCAGCTAACTTTTACATAATCCGCATGACGTATGACGCGAAAGACAACGCGCGTTAATGACGTCATCAATAATGGACGTAAACAACCAGCAGAACAACCGCTAGGCGGCGCTTCGAGAATTCAAGAAAATCGGACTAAATCCGCAAAGGGTGAATACAAACGTAGGTGGGTTCAACCTTGGCTACCGAAGATGCTTGGACCTTGACCTTGGAATTTGACATACTTTTAAAAATGTTAAACTAGGCCTATATCTCATGTCCTGTTACCTATACAGTCTCTATATTTTACACATGGACACCTCCTACCAAGACATTTCACATTTGACCATGACCTTGGCCTGTGTGACCATGACCTTCACTTTAAAAAAAAAAACTTTTAGAAATCTTTAATCTGGCATTTATCTTATGTCCTATATCACTGACAGCCTTGATATTTCACATATAGACACCTCCTACCAAGACCTTTCGCATTTGACCATGACCTTGAATATTGCATCTTGACCTTGGAGTTGACCTACTTTTAAAAAACTTAAACCAGGCATATATATCATGTCCTTTTACACAAACAGCCTTTATATTTCACACATGGACACCTCCAACCAAGACCTTTCACATTTGACCATGACCTTGATCTTGGCATTTGGCCTACTTTAACCTGGCCTATATTTCATTTTACTTTTACATATACTGCCTTGATATTTCACACATGGACACCTCCTACCAAGACCTTTCATATTTGACCATGACCTTGGACCTTTTATCCTTTACCTTGGACTTTAACCTACATCAAATGTAAGCCCTTGAGGGGCATATATGTTTTACAAACATCTCTTCTTTAAGATAGGATTTGTGTAAAGTATGGCACAGCAAACATTGAGACAAAAGGAGAAACTGCTGGTTATCAACAGTTTCTTCTTTTGTTTCAATGTTTTCCCAATCCTTTTCTATTAGGGTCGTCAAAACCAGATCTTGTTTGGGAGAGAGTTAACAGGAACTATGTGTCCATTTTACTGAAGTCCCTACCAAGATTTTTGTCCTTTTGCTTGGAGTAACTCGAAACGATTGACTTATTTGGTTTTGACATAACTCGTCGATATGTATGGCGTATCTTATGGGTCATAAGTCTATATTAAACGATCATCTATTAAAATAAACAAGAGCTGTCACTGTAAGATGACAATGCCCCCGACACCGCTTTGATTTTAAATTATGGCCAATCTATGTTCAAGGTCAAGGTCATCCAGGGGTCAAGGTCACCAAAGTATGTGCCTACAGAAAGGTAATGTACCAAGGAATGTTGTGGTAAAGTATGAAGCGAATATGTTAAGTAATAAGGAAGTTATGGCCAATGTTAAAGTTTTTGGACGGAATGACGGACAGACGGACGGACAGACGGACGGACAGACGGACGGACGGACAAGTCAAATTTATGATGCCTCCCTATCGGGGGCATAAAAAAGCACTTTGATAGGTACACTTTTATTTTTTATACTATCAGGCTGAAATGTACACATGCTCTTGCATCTTACAGGTGCACTTGTTTTTTATATGATCAGGCGATATAAATAAACTGTTTTGTCATAACAAAACTGTCCAATTCGAGATGTGATTACAATTGTTTCCTTAGCAAACAGAAAATGATGGATGAAATGAAGCATTTGATTTGGTAACAGATGAAATACACTTAGTATTTCTATTAATCCAGTCTACGCGCGCGCGTAACATTTATGGTGGTTTTATAAATCCTACGAGATCTCTTGTAAAATCTACAAGTATACGCGTAAAATTTATAAAATCATTTCAAAATTTGTAGGTGCACTTGTAGTGTATAGGTACCTGCTAAATATAGATTCATGACCCATTCGGCACATTGTATGTCATAGATATATCTCGTTCCATCATGAAAACAAATTTTCAGAATGCAATCCTGTAAGACACCTGTCCAGCGATCAAAACCATCAGAATATTATCAGGCAGGCGTAAAGTGTAAAATTTAACTTAAAGCGTTGTAAGAAAGACATGTAAATTAGAATTGTAAGTTTGTCTTAGGACTCAATCTCTATTGTCTTCATGTGTAACAATATACATGTATATGCAAAACAATATAGCTTATGTCCATACTTAATAGCCTTTAAACATAAGCCGCTAACATTGCTTTGTTTCAGCTAATCATATTTATTGTAAAATATTTGTTTAAAAACCCTAGACCCTAGACCATAGGATGTGTTCTTCCAATGAGGGCGAGCGTAATATGGACACCGAAGCATTTCCACAAAGCAAAATTCAATTAGTTTACATGTACCATAATTACCCAACAAACTGGCCAGTAAAATTACGCACAAATGATAAGCTGTACGACTAACTTTTTAATATTTAAAATGAGTATTGGTTGTTGCTTCTCTTAAAAAAACAATCTGAATCTGTTTCAAAAGATTTCATCGATATTTTGTATTCCATATATCCAAAATTGCGACTCTACTGGTTTGATTAAAGAATGGCTTTTCTGACTTGACGTTGATGTAAATCACGTTATATATGCTTGGTAAACACGCATGCTATATATTTGTCTTGGCTAGGATGTTTCTATTTGTGGATAGTTACTCATTATTAAGTACATTTTACAGGGTTTACATGCGTTAAGGTATTAGGTATCAGAAAGTTTCACTTATCTTACATGTATGTCGAGTAATTTATTCTGGTTTCGCTCTTTTGTGAGATTAAAGGGACATAACATCCCAATTTCATTTTTTAAAGTATGTCTTGATGCAAAGATTGCTTATTCTAATGCATAGAAATGCAACAAGTTTTTTGAAGTTGTTATTTAAAAGCGAAATTTAAGCCTTTAAAGTTGAGACAGAAATGGCAAATTCGATATAAATCTCAACTGTTGTCAAGAACAATTTGTTTAATTTTAGCACAACAATATATATTTCTCGTAAACGGTTCAATATTTTGGCTTGAAATTTTCGTAAGAAAAGTTGCTCTTTCAGATTAAAATAAAAGTGATTATTTTGAAAAATAAATGTGAAATGTCAATTTATAGAATGATATACACAATTAAAAAGTTCAAAACTTAATGCAAGAAACCCGATTTATTTAGTCGCAGTTTAAAAACGTTAAAAAAGATGTGTCGAATTCTAAATATCTACTTAGTAGGTGCAATTTGATGTATCATACGTTTGCTACTTATCGAGCTGTATTGGTACTAATGTCAATGAAGATAAGGTCGGCATATTCTCACTGAAATCGAGGTTTACAGACTAAGTAATGACTTAACATGTAATATATGCATGTTGCGTGTCAAACTGATGTATTTCTTACAACAATGAGGAATAGTGCCAAGAAGTTCTATATGAGATCTGTAGGAAATGTGTTGTATTTGATAAGAATTCGTTTGTCTGAATTCACAAACATGTTTAGATACGCACTTTGTTGTTAACCCTTTTCCAAACAAGATCTGGTTTTGACGTCCCTAATAGAAAAGGCTAGGGAAAACATTGAAACAAAAGAAGTTGCTGATAACCAGCAGTTTCTCTTTTTGTCTAAATATTTTCTATGCTATATCTTTCACAAAATCAATCTTTTTCACTCTTTATTTTGTCGTCTGTAGCAGCTTTCAAATTTGAGCACCCTAGATTTTTGTCGTTTATGAAAGAGTTAAACGATTTTCTAAACAAGATATGGTTTTGACGACCCTATTCATGGTTCAGTCGTCTGTATAAAACGAAATTGTCGAACAGACACATTTCTTATAAAATGATAGATGATACAGCAAAAGAGCAAAAGGTTGACCGGCGCTATGCAGTGGAGGATCCTCTACCCCCCCCCCCCCGCGAATTTGTAAAAACAGTTATTTTATAATAATTAAGCAACCAGTTGGAAAAATGACCTTATCTGACCCTGACCAAAACTATGCAATTTCTATTTTTGCCCAAAATATCATGTGATGAAATGTAAACCCTGTAATAGATAAAGTATTCAGATTGGGTAAAATCGGGTTCATTATTTCTTTTCAAATTGAATATTTAAAAAAAATCCTCTCCAAAACAGTATAACATTATGTGAAGTTGAATTCAGAACTTCAAGGTAACACTAAGTAGTGGTAATCATACTGGACCGTTTTCATATTTTTTTTTATAGAAACTGTTGATTTACACGTACAGTCTTTAGAAATAAAGACCCACGGCGAATTTGTAAAAATAGTTTTTTTCTAATAATTAAGCAAGCAGTTGGAAAAAATGACTTTATCTTCTGTAAAAAAAATATTAAATGAATTAAAATGAAGTCTGTGTTTCAGGTTTTGCTTATTACTGATTGGAAAAAGGTCAAACAAAAGTTTTGTATTTAGAATGATCATGTGTTTAGATGTGGACCAATCTTGTTGTATCAAAAGATGGATTGAAATACTGGTATCGCATAGCCTCTTTGAATATAACAATTAGACTAAAGGTTTGTTTGCTCATAACTACGTTTTCCTTCTCTAAGTCAAACAAAAGGGTCGGCATTTTTGTCTTACGTATTCGAAATACCACAGAAAAATTAGTGATTTTATCACAAATATCCCGTATCACCGAACAAGATATATGTCAAGTTCTATCATTATTTATTTCTTGCTAGCAAGGGTAATCGTATTAAACTTTAGTTAAAAATCAAATACTCATCAGAATACACCCAGCTCCATGTGATGTTATAGCTCAAACAATGATTCAAAATCGTTTAGCGGTTTGTTAAGGCGTACATAAAGAAAACAGTTGTCTTCCCGACCGACCACGATTTTAAATGAAACCAGACACTTTTAAAGTTTATGATAGAATAAAATAATTTACATGCAGCAAGTATAAAAAGAAAAACTATATACATGTAACGCACAATCAGTCAAAAAGGCATAAACAACATCAAAAACTATTGTTTCCATATCGGTAATTTACTTAATTCTCTACACGCAAAATATGAAGAAGAAATTCGACCTATACCAACGTAGAATTTATAGGCTTGCTTGTGGAAACAATTTGAAATATGCACATATCAGTATTGTCTTCTGTTTTTAAGACAAGAACACATATCCTGATATTTACTCGTACTTAAAACGATGAAACAAGTGGAACAATTAATGAAAACAAATAAAAGAATTCCTCGGTCTTTCTTAAAGATCTAATGTCCCAAAAGGCTTGTAAAAGAAGAAAAGCAATTTGTTGCGCATTATGTTTTCTCGCCTAACCAATGATGAATAATCAGAATATTAGCCTTGCACGGAAAGATGTTTCTTTTTACCGTGTCTTGTATTCCTTTTGATCTACACATTTCCAACAACAAACAACACAAACTTACTCCCGGCGTTTTATTGAATTTCTTTCTGAGGAATCTTCATGACAAAAGCATGGACTGTAGAGAGAGAATTCAGTTAAGGTATTCCACCTATAATGAGATCCACGATTCGTCGAAACTTTTCCGGCGATGTCGTAAATTTTCGGCGGTGGAACATCAAACCGTCGGATGTTTACAATGTCTCCAAAACAGGTTCGGTTACGCTAGATTCCATCCGTAACCGGTGATCAGTTGAAAAAGCTTTTTTTTGTTACAATGTTTTTATTCATTCTCCGTAACAATACCTTATTAATGAATCCTAAACAATCGCAATATTATTGTTCTCTTGTTACTTGTATATTAAGTATAATGGTTCATTGAATATGGTTCTAATATTAATAACATTTGGCGAGGGAAATCCGTGATACAGTCAATTGGATTCGAAAAATCACCCGCTAGAGATGAACATATTTTCTTAATTGTTTCCAAATATTATTCATTTAGAGATAGGGCAAATGCTAAAATCAAAATGTTCTCCCTTTCTTTCTTGCAATATATAATACAGTACTCACAATATATACGTTCAATATATTTTTATGAAACTCATTATCTGTCTTCCTAGTCTTCAAGACGTACAGGAAAGAGTCAACCATATCGATTTATTTTTAAAAAAAGAATTTTCTAAAGCATTTCCAAAAGTAAAAAAGGACGAGTCTTTAAAGGTGGAATAACACTTAAAATCATGCAAATTTTCCTAGAACTTCGTACAAAATAAATATGTATTATTAAAATATGCCTTTAAATTGCATCTATGCCAAATCTTAGCTTTCTATCTTGTGTATTGGCTACGATGTCGACGGATTTAAAACCCCATATGTTCCATTATTGTAAATATTATCCCCGGGACAATAAATCATATGGTTTTAAATCCGTCGATATCCGAGCCAATACATAAGGTAGAAAGCTAAGGTTTAGCCTATATGCAATTTAAAGGCCATATTTTGATCATATATATTTATTTTTTTGTACGAAGTTCTCGGAAAATTTGCAAGATGTTAAGTGTTATTCCACCTTTAAAGAAAGACGATTGTTCCGATGAGTAAGTTTTAATTTTTTTATATATAAAATGAATATATGAAACGGCAAAAAATATTTTGAACCCTTAATTTCTTTATATTCACGGTACGGAAACTACAGAGACAGAGCCGATGGCTCTGCCGCTTAAATCCTCTGGGGCGCTTCCGGCCATGTGTGGCTCTGTCTCTGGGAGCACGATTTTTTGACAAAAACAGGTGAGTGTTCAATTTTGTTGTTCAATTATTTTTTTGGTGCATAAAATCGAAAAACCGGGAATGTCATGCTCCCCTAAAACCATTTATCTGCCTGTTCTAATTCGGTGGGCTTTATAGTTGGCAGGGTTTTCACAGGGTTATTGTCGTCGTGAGTCGACTCTATGTGATTTTTCTTGTTTACATCATGTATTCATGTACGTTCCAAGTTCCAACGGTAAAAAGCCATTTGCCGCAGCCAAAACATGTTATATACTAATCGATGGATACGCTTAGATTAGACATCCCTGTTCCATGTCACAAAACCTTAGAAATGATTGGCAAAAATAAATTTTGAGCAATTTCTATCAGTGGCTCTGTCTCTGGCGGCTGGCTTACACATGGCCGGAAGCGCCCCAGAGGATTTAAGCGGCAGAGCCATTTGCTCTGTCTCTGTAGTTTCCGTACAATGATATTTGTGTACAAATCATTTCGTTATATCAAAAAGGTCACACGACTTCAGCCATTCAGACAAATCATTCTCCAAACACTGTCATTATATTTGTGCAATGATCAACATAATAATCGGTTGTCAGCTCAGGACGTTGATAACATTGGTTTTGGTCTCGGAATTTTGTTTACAACACAATATCGTCGCTTCCCAACGAAAATCTCGTAACTAGCTTCAAACAAGATGCAGTTACGAGGTCTGTGTTAAAAATCAGCAATAGACTGTTTTGAATACTGCAACAGTGTTCCCAAATTATGTATTACGGAGCGCCTTTCATGGTGAGAGGGTATTCATTTTTGCATTGTTGTATGTTTGCACATAGATCCTTTGAGTTAATTAAATGCGAGTTGACGAATCTTTAATAATAAACATATATTATAGACCTATGTCTAAATCAGCTGAAACATGTCTATTTTTTATTTAACCAGTGTCTATAAACATAAAATTATAAAAAAAAGTTTATTGTTACCTGCTGAATATATTTGAAGGATGAAATGAAATTTGATATATTACCATATTTCGAGGTTACTCGCAATTTGGCAAATTGTACTGATTTTGTCATTCAAATATGCAAAAAGAAATACTACCGCTTACAGCATACGGTTATTATCTCTCAAGAAATTAAATTTCCAATAATTCTCCAATACGGCAGAATGATGATTAATATCATATTAAACTCAATTTAATCATTTATAGTAAAATGTTCTCAAACTTTGCAAAATATGAGCATCATTGAACGGATATCAAGAAAACGATTACATATGTACATAAAACACTGTTCGCAAACACCAAAACCGAGCACATTCTCTTAGCTTTTCCTCAGAAAAAGTATTTGATAAATGGTGTTGATATAAACAGATTTAGGATAAATTGGACGACTATATTAGAGCGTTTATGGCCAGCAACACTTTATCAGACTTCAATTTGACAGTTTAATTCAATTCTGATATTACGTGGAGACTTGCTTCTTAATTAATCGACGTAATGGTCTGCTCAAGCCGAGAACTCCATTTGAAGGAACACATAAACCGCAAGGCTCTTATTAATTGAAGACAAGAACATGGGACTTAAATATCGCTTCATTTCAACGAAAACCTCGTAACTGCATCTTGTTTGCAGATGCAGTTACGAGGTTTTCGTTGTAAAGCGATGATATGCGGACATCAGAGAATATTGTATTATTTTGTTGACAAAGAAGAACAATCACTCCAAACGTTACTGCACCTTGAGTAGACAAGTAAGTAAAGATTCTCATAGTCTGTCTGTCATTTAACCCTTTCCCAAACGTCAAAATTTGAGGGTCATCCAATTCAAAATCTGCTACGAACGACAAAATAGATGATATCAAAGACAGGATTTGTGTAAAATATGGCATAGAAAATATTGAGACAAACGGAGAAACTGCTGGTTATCAGCAGTTTCTTCTTTTGTTTCAATGTTTTCCAAAGCCTTTTCTATTTGGGACGTCAAAACCATGTCTTGTTTGAGAAAGGGTTAACCACATTGAGTCTCAAGGCGTTTGTAAAATGATAGAATCTAAAATTGAAGATTGTATCAGTGGAACTCTGTCATAGAAACCATGGCAGACGTTTTTGTACTGATTTAAGTCTACTAGCTTTATCTAACGTGGGTTCAATTCTATGGCACAATAAATCAGAAATGTTGTGTAAACTTTTCCAAACAAGACATGAATTTGAAGATCCTAAAAGAAACGAACTTGGTGAAGCACTAATACATAAGAAGAAAAGACTGATAACCAAACTATCACCTTTTGTCTCAACATTTTCTGTGCAATATTTTACACACAACCAGTTTTTACCAACATCCGTATTGTTGTCTGCTGCGGCTTTAGAAATGTTAATATCCATTTTTCCATTTGGGAAAAGGTATGAAGGAATTTAGAAACAAAATGTATAATGCAACGGCCACCGCTAAAGACTGTTGCAGATACTGTAGAACTTCTGCATTGTAATTCAATCAACAACCAACCAGAGAAACTTTTAAGGATAAACGTTCATATTGAAGAAGTATCAAATAATGAAACAACGATATTGAGGTCGGAGAAATTAAAAGTGTAATAGGAGTACTCCTTGATTCATGTAATACTGCTCTTTCTTCAAACATTTACTTTTGATTTTGACAGAACGAATCTTACTCTTATTTCAGACTTTCAATAATTAAAGGTAGACTCGGCTTTCATATCGGTAGTTTATAACAGATAACGCATTTCGCTTGATACTATCACTTACATAGTCTATGCTGGACGCCATTTATATGAGTTGTCTTTCGGATTCAATTTGGTTAATTGAATTTTCTCCAGAAGTACTGAAAAATTGTCATCTCACACAATTTGATGATAGATGTCCATGAACGTTCGAGTCATCATTGTTATAACTATATTTGACTTGATTCCTTAAAAGACACGTACTGTATGGTATATCTGTCTATGAAATGCGGCTGTAGAATAATTGGTGATTTTATCTTGTATCACAGAACATGTTTGGGGTCGCGTTCTATCACCATTAAGTGTCTCTCTCGTAAGAATAATCGTATTAAAACTTCCAGTTAGAAAGCGGATAAACATCACAAACACCTAATTTTATGCATTGTTATTATTTGAAGTTAAACTGAAATTTTAAGTTGTTTCAAATTCGGAGGATTTTCAAAACTATTCTATGTCAACCACTTATCGCTTCTGTTCATCGAAAACATCATAACCGTATCCTAGATAATCCGTAGTAACGAGGTATTCGACGAAAAACGACTTTATATGATACATTCGGAAACAAACAAAAAAAGTAAGTGGTTTTGGCTCCTGTTACGGGTACCAAAAATAAAAATGCTGACCCCGAAAACATCAAGAAGATCAGTGTCTACATGCACGATTTTTGGCATTGCTAGTAAGGCAGGCATAACAGAAGGGTCTGCTCGGATCATTCCAAAGAAGAAGCTAGGTTTGACATGTACAAAACTAGTTGCATGCCCTAATTGCTTTCACCGAAGGATTTCTACTTAGAGTGTGTCTTATGCCTGAGTTTACCAAATTCCAAACTATTAATGAAACCAAAAATAAATATTATTAGCACTGTAGAATATGTACATGTTAAGAATGCCTCCAGGTTCTCTCAACACGTGCTTGGTGTCAGCGCTTTCTTTTGTTGCAATGTTTGTTTCGAAATTTCAAGGACAATGTACTAAAAAGAAAATAGTCTTTGGAACAATACGAGTATATAGTTTGTCAAAATCAGACCTTTTAATCACACTGATTCAAAGCTTCGCTCAAAAAGCGTTAATACCATTTTAGAGCTATAGTAAAACAAATGACAGTGAGAAATTTCTATATAAATTATGTCTGAACATAACACGTATGCCGAAATATATCAAACTTTCACATTCGATAGTCCACTTTATGAAATACAAAACTGTGCCAGGAATACGAATTTTGAAAAGCTTATTATATTAAACAAGTAAAACGGAGAAAAGGCCGATACATGTATTTCCTGTTTAATGGTGTTTCTTTTATCATATTTTGAAAATCCATTTCCATGTGCTGAAAATCTTTATAAAAGTTGATTTAAAATATATGGCATGGTCACACGAATAATTCCAATTAGCGCATTTCTATAGGATAACCTATTTCAGGATCAAACCCTAGAAATCTGTTTATGTGTGATTATGCTGATTTGATTAAAGAATGCCTTTTCTGACTTGACGTTGATGTAAATCATGTTAAATATGTTTGGAAAGCACACATGCTACGTATTTGTCTTGTTCAAAACTTACTGTTACAAAACCCTTTAAGCTATTTTCTCTTATTCAAACATTTGGATGTATCGAATCAGATATATTTTAGAGATAACACGTTGCAATTTGAAGTTCCTTCACGTACAATTACGACTAATCGTGTTTTGCCGTATCGGCAAGATGAAAATAAGATTACGCTTAGTCTTACCCGCTGATAAGCTATAGAGACAAAGTAAATAGCCTTACATATGAGCCAGTATCTGGGAAAACGCCCCTTATAACATTTGAGAACAACATGGTTCCAGGTCAGCCTGCGTATATACGCAGTCTGACCAGGAACCATGTTGTTCTCCAATAGCTGTCTCATGGTCTGTAGCAACCATTATGAGAGTAACATGGATGCTGCATATAGGCACCGATTGACCTTGAAACCTGGCTGTCTCAAATGCTATTAGGGACATTTTTCCAGATCCTGGCTCATATAATTTATGCTGGTTGCATGTCTCGTTGTTATATGTCTTAGACTGAAATGCTGCGGAATAATGTCAAGGAAGTACATATGTAAGACATGTGCTTTATTTGTGAAGAATTAATTCATCTGAATTTAGATACATGTTAATACATATTCGTTATTTGTTGTTTACAAACGGTATGAGGAAAAACAACGAAATACGACTTCCATAACAACCATCAAAGAATAGACATTGGGAAAAGTACACATACATGTTTTAGTAGACTAAAACGTGTATTCCGATATTTGGTAGAAACGATGAAAGAAATCAAACAATTAATAAGAACAAACAAGACAGAGCAAACGTCGATCGTATTTAAGGAACGCAGGTCCCAAAGGGCTTGTAAAAAGAAAAGCAATTTGTTGCGCATTATGTTATCTCGCCTAACCACTGATGAATAATCGGAATATTAGTCTTGCACGGAAATATATTTCCTTTTGCCCCATTTGGTTTTCCTGCCTTATCCTTCATTCAAATAAACACTCGTACGAATGAATACATTTGTCCCTTATCTATATATTTCCAAGGGTAAACAACAAGGACTTACTCTACACGTTTGCATTTAATTTCTGTTTTTGAAAAAAAATCAAGACAAATTAGATGTATCTCGACAGCTAACGATATACCAGCGTCCACAGAAGACATTCATAAAGGATATAATTCAAATACAATAAAGCACGAAAATAACACAAGGAAAATATTTTGAGCATTTTCGTCTTTTGCCTCTAAATTTTCACAAACCATATATGTTAGGAACGTAAAAATAATGTTTTTTTTTGGAAATTGATAAATGAAACGAAAAGAACAGGTTAATAGCAAGCGTGTTTTTTTCTTTTTCTCACATGACACGTTATCCCTGTAATTTTTATGTTCATCACAATAATAGTTTTAAATAGCATGAATGTTGTTACGGTTGTACATGTAATATCGCATTTACATGTTCCTTTTCATTTGCTTTTATAACGGTAATAAGCAAGTGATAAAATCTAACAACAATGCCGGGTCAGATTCCATACGAAACAACTGACCGATGTTAACAAGCTGTATCAACAATGGTTTATATGTGACCCGTCACGCTAAAAGGGACCTTATCCGAACTATAAAAATCCAAATTTTGACAAACTTGTCAGACCCAGCACAGATCAACCAGATACTGTATGTGAAAAAATGAACAAATAGTAAGATAGCGAAAACATTCAAGATTTAGAAAATTACATACAAGTGAAAAGTGTCGGCCCTAGTCTGGCTGCGCGGACTGCGCAGACTGACTAGGGTCGATATTTTTCACACATCAGATAAGGTCCCTTTTAGCGTGGCGGGTCACATATACATTGATTCCCTGTTACAATAAAATGTTTCTTACAGTGTATCCTCAATATCAACAAAAATGTTTCTCCTGTAACTATCAGACCAGTTGTATAATGATTTCTTAGATATGTTGCCAATATCAATTACATTGGTCTCCTAGGATTTATTAAATTGAGGAAAAACGATATGCAAATTCAGAATGATGCAGGGTAATTTACGATTTAAAAATGTTTATTCGTAATTCGATGGTTATAAATACAAAGAGTACGCCTAGATCGGTTTCGTAAATGTGAAAAAGTCATGTTCGGACTTCGACGTCACTTTTTAAGAACACATTGCGTCTAGAGACAGAGCATAATGTTTAACCTAAACTCATTTTCCTTTTCTTTCACAACTACCAGTGCTGTGGAACTTATGGCATGAACAATTGTTTCGTTTTGGATTTCCAGACTTATTAAAAGCTTTTCGAATGGGATCAAACATGTTGTAGACACCATGCATGAAACGTACAGTTTCGAAGCGAATCGCACGAAATTCCAGAATAGTATTACAGGTTTAGAATGTTTTGGGCAAACAGTTACAAAATATTTTCCTGGATAGTTTACGAGTCGCTTTTCTTGTCATTTATTTCAGACCACGAATTTTAAGACCAACCCTTTCCAAAATACTAAAAGAAACGAGTCATTGTAAAGGGTTTATTCTGAAACCTTACTTACCAGTTTTATCGTTTTTGAATGTGAAATGAAAAAAAGCCGTATAACATTCAGAATAATTATATTGACTCCTTTTTTCTAATATGCGTGGACAAAGCGTTTAAATATAACAAGAATATACCATGACTTTAGCCATCTAGACAAATTACTCTGCAAACCTTGTCATTATATTTGTGCAACGATCAAAATAATAATCGGTAGTCAGCTCAGGACGTGGATAACATTAGTTTTGCTCTCGGAATTAATTATTACAACACAACATACTGTTTTGAATAATACTGCTGCAAATTTGCGCATTGTTATGTTTGTTAAACGTTTATGGTGATAGTGTTTTCAATTCTTGACTTAATCTATATGCGGGTTATCAAATATTTAAAAATATAGATACATATCGAACTGAGATACTGCTTATCGATTAGAATTTAAACAATGTCTCTTAATATTAATTTTATGAAGTTTGTGATTACCTCTCGAGATAGAATTTAAAAAAAAGGAGAATGAAAAAGGAAATGAAATTTGATATATTAAAATCAAATCTCATGCAAATCACAACTTGATAAACGATATTGGACTTATTATGACATGTACACGCTTCAATGATGACGACAGAAGTGAAATGACAAATAAAAAAGGTCGACGTAATTATTCGTTATTACACCAGACAACAATACATATTTGTTTATAATTGATTGAAGTATAACCTAATTTATTCTTCAAAAATTCAATAGTCTATCATGAATATCTGGTAAGTACAAACTTGCATTGATATAACTTACAACCTATGTACTAATGTAAAGAAGAATTTCTCCTTTTGCCTATTCACAAACTTTTTGGCTACATGTAAGTATCTTGTTATAAAAACACATTGTTAATCCTCCGACCATACCAAATTCGAATATATTACCGCTTTTTTTCAAAATCCATGCAACCACAGCTGTTAAAAGCTTTTGTTTCGATGTTTTGGAGGGAAGACATTGACGTGTCGTTTCCTTTTCGCCGAAAAGATATTTAATAAATGGTGTTGATGTAAACAAATTGAAGATAAACTGGACGACTATATTAGAGCGTTTATGGCCAGCAACACTTTATCAGACTTCATTTTGACAGTTTAATTCAATTCTGATATTACGTGGAGACGTGCTTCCTAATTAATCGACGAAATGGTGCGCTCAAACTGAGAGACCCATTTTGGAGAAACGTTAACAGAGTTGCTATTACTCAATGAAGAATCAAGTATGCGAAAAGAATTCCCTCTGTGTTGCTATGTACCACGAAATATATAAAGGCGATTGTAAAATGATGTTATCTAAAATTGAAGACCTTATCAGTCGACTTCTGTCATATGAACTATGGCAGACATCTTATGTCCTCTGATTTATTGATATATTGATGTTTCGTTTGTTCAAGTCAATAGAACAACAGAGTGACTTAAATCTTGTGAATGCAAGCGAAGTGGCAATACGAACTGAAATGTAAAATGTTGAACATATAGCGTTATCATTGAATCAAAGTTTTAAAAACATACCGTATGCTATATCTGTCTATGAAAGTCTGTTGTAGAATAATTGATGATCTTATCACAGATATGTCGTATCGCCGAACACGGTGGGTATCGCGTTCTATCCTTATCTATTGTCTCTCTATCCTGTATAATCGTATCATAAATGCTATAAGGGATGTTTGTCCAGATTCTGATTCATATGAAAACAAGAAAAGCACATTCTTTAATATCAATACAAGTTTGCATGTGTTGATTCGAATTGCAGTTATGAGACTCCTGCGACTCCTGCAAGACTCAAAACATCACATGCTTGGTATACCCCATAAACTTCATATTACCTACATGTAATATTGAATCTTGATACTGTTTTTATGGTATAGAACCAGACTAGCAGACTGTGCCCATGAATAGTTATAGTTGGGCATATGTTGTTTTCTTGAACATATGCGTTTTGTGTATATGTCTGTTATTCTCTAAAAACAGTTACAAAACACTAAATTCTTAAACAAGTTCAGGTACGATGCCTTGAAATAAATCAAGATCTAACCTAAAGCGTGTTGCGTGAAATCGCAACAGAACAAATACTGTTTTGTTGTTACTTCAGATTCGATGTAATGGTTTTTAGGTACGCTGCCAATATCAATTATATTGGTCCCCCAGGATTCATGACATTGAAGATAAATCCCGAATACAGATTCTATCAACAAATGTCGATGTAGCTGTTATTATTTGAATAAGGCAGAATAGAAATGTCTAGGGATGCTATTCAAGATTCAATCAATCTAATCAAACTTTTAACCTATAAAACATGTTATTATAGAGGAGCAAGTGGAAATCATCTCGTCAGTATTACATAACAATCCTGATTATCATTAATATTTCGTTTTGGCCAGTATAACCTATAATTAATAAACGGGTGTTATCTTTATTGTTTGGCGGGAATTATTAAATCACGGGACTACTGTACATGTTGACATGTGTCAGTGTTTTGTAAAACTAACCCTTTCCAACCTAGACATGGGGAACATTTCACTAAGCATTTTGTTCTTGTCAAAACACTTTTGGACAACAATGCATATCGTCAACTTCTCTTTCAGTTACAAATATGTATGGTTCATGGTTAATAGGGTTTCACGACGTCATGAAACAATATTTGTTACAAACAATAATATTTTGATGAAAGATACATGTATATTATTTATACATGTTTATACTTTTAAAAAGTATACATAATGTGTTCAAAATATTTCTGAAGACTGAACATCTTAATATTTTAGCTCTAAGAAAAAAAACCTGAGTGTTGTACAATTGTCTCCAAACATTCATTTCCCAAATAGAACTTTCTTCAAAAATATTTTAAATCTGACAGTGTGGACAATTGAATGATTGATTGATATGAAATCAGTCTGCAACGCTATTAATCATGCAAATCTTATTTTCTTTAAAAGCTAGAATTTGAAGGCAGAATTGTTTCAAGAAATTATCATGGGATTGAATGACCATATAGGTACATTGCTTTAGTACTTCAAAAATAGTTTTACTGTTTTAAGGTACAGATCATACCGGTGTGCATTTACCGTTATATATACACATAAATAATAACTATGAAAACATAAAAGCATGCATTAGAGAACTTGTTTGCTTCGTTCAACTACTAAAAGAAAAATCAAATCAAATGATTTTTTGAAGTTTTTAACGTAACAAGAATGAAACTATAGTGTAAACTTGTAAGAATCTTTTAGAAATGTTCCTTCCAGACAAACTGCTACTGCTTTTTTTTCTTTCCAGACTAGAAGATTTAGCTTGATATTTGATTTAATAGTTTGGCAATTCCATTGAATTACTATATTCGTCAAGACAGATCATAAAATTAAAAGTATACCAAAGAGTCTGATTAAATTCATTTTTATAAAGTTTTATTATGTTATAACATTGCTTATTCTTTCTTGAAACTGTTTGGACATCGGTCTTCTTGTCCTTTTTGCTCCTTTTGGTTTCGAATGTGCAGGTATTTGATTCTAATTAACTGATTAGTGGCAACAATTGTTGACAGTTTCGTTACTTGTTATTTTCGACTCGGATCTAGAATTGTGTTTTGATATATTTTTGACAGCTGGAGCAGGAGTTGGTAGCGCGGCTAGCTAATTTGGGTTCAGGAGTTTTACCAGATAGTTGGAGAGTGTCAGAACAAATAGAGGAAACTGTTAAAATCTTAGACGGAGCAAACACGATTCATTGAAGAGATATTCATTCTTTTATACATTTACAATGTACTTACATGTACTAGTACTAATGTTTGTCAGTGCAAAATGGAAAAAAAGCTATCAGACAGGAAAAACATATTGACTCCAGATTTTTATTCATAAGTGTACAAAGCGTTTCAATAACAAGAATTTGCCATGACTTCCACCAACTAGACAAATCGTTCTCCAAACACTATCATTATATTTATGCAAAAATCAACATAATAATAGGTTGTCAGCTCTGGTTTTTGATGATATTTATATTAGTTTTGGTCTTGGAATTATGGTTTACAGCACAAAAGATTGTTTTGAATATAAAAAAATGTTCCAAAAACTGCGCATTATTAATTTTGTAAAGGTAAGTTTGGAGAGCGGTCATGTGACTTGCGAATTTTGTGTTTATTCTGTGCCATCAAATGCCCATGCTACTATTTTCTTCAAATTTTTAAAGCGAAATATTCCCCTTTTTTGAGATGGTCAATGTCCAATGAAGTATTTTATTGTTCTAAATGTTAACATTTGCCAGAAAATTTCAGCATTTTTTAGAAAATATAGATATTCTTGTCATAATTAGGCTAAAACAGGGTAGTTGGGGTAAGATAGAGTCGAATATCTTTTTTATTTGCGAGGAAAGGTGTGCTGATTTTTTGTGTAAAAAAGCTCTTGCCAATGGTATTATCATTAAAATATCCAAAATCCAAAAATAATCATTGGGTAACCTTTTAGCGAATTGGAAAAAAAGTTGCAAAATTTTCTCCAAAAAATGTGATTCTTCAACTTTTCCCATATTTTTTTTCCAAAAAAATGGTTTTAAAATATTTCTTTCAATCATTCCATCGCATTTGTACATATGATAGGTCTCTAAATTGATACAACATTTGACATTATCCATTCAGAATAACTCGCTATTTGACTTAAAAAGATAAGGGTAATTTTGCGAAAATGGTCATTACTAGTCAAGGGCAGATAACTCTGACATGAGAACGAGTCAGGAAACTTACCCTGATTTTTGTTTATATTTTGTTCTGGAAATGTTGCTTTACAATATATGTACAAATAAAACAAATCATTGGGCGGATAAAAAGTAACCCCCGAGTCCAAACTTGCCTTAAAATTTTATGGGGGTAGCGATTTTTAATCCTTGACTTTGGTTTGGTTTGGTAATAGATGGAATATACGAAATAAATATAAATACAAATCTATGTTATAAATCAAATAACGTTTATCAATTAGAATTTTAACCAATACCTCGTAATATTTATTTCGAGAACTATGTGATTACCGCTCGGGATAAAATTGATAAAGAATGAAACGAAATATGACTCACAACTTAATAAATGATATTAAACTCTTTTCATGTACTAGTTGTACTAGCTTTTAAGACGAAAACAGAAGATAAATGACAAGTAAAAAGGTCGACTTAATAAATCGTAATTACAGCAGACAACGATACATATTTGTTTTTAACTGGTTGCAGTATAACCTAAATATTTTCAAAAAAACCCATTAATATTAACTCCTGATAAAAAAATCAACTGAAAAGTTGAAAGATTTCGCGCCATATCCATACTTGCGGCGTCGATTTATACGCACGTGCGTATATGCGTACCTATAGCTACGCCCCTGCATGTATTGGTATACATAATAACGACCCAATGGAAAGAATAATTCTCCTTTAATAAGACCAAAAATTGATTGGAAAACATTTTGCCACAAATATATATAATATATTATATAAAAAAAAAACTCCGAAAATACCAAATACGAAAATATCGCCGTTTGCCGTTTTTCTTCCGAATCGATGTAACTACAACTATTCAAAGCCTTTGTTTCGATATTTTGGAGGAAAATTATCAACATATCGTTTCCCTTTCGTGGAAATAAGATACGAGTATTTGATAAATGATGTTGATATAATCACATTTAGGATAACTTGGACTTCTATATTAGAGCGTTTATGGCCAGCACCACTTTATCAGACTTCATTTTGACAGTTTAATTCAATTCTGATATTACGTGGACACGTGCTTCTTAATCAATCGACGAAATGGTCTACTCAAGCCGAGAAATCCATTTGAAGGAAAACGTTAACCGACTTGATCTTATCTAGTGTAAAAAAGAGTATGGGACAAAATATTCAAAGTCCACTCGCGCTGTTCTGTATCGCGAGAAATCTGAAGGCGTTTGTAAAAGATCTGAAATTGCAGATTGTATCAGTCGACTTCTGTCATATGAATTATGGCATGCATTTCTTGTATAACCGATTTATTGAAATACAGTAAGCGAGGTTATCTGTCGTTTATTCAAATCAATGCAACGGTAAAAAGAAAGTAAAACCGTTGAACGCGTCATAATCAAACCGGACAAGTCAACTGTAAAAACTACTAAAATGTGCAATGCTCGACATATAGCTTTATCCCCGAAAAAAATGAGTGGATATATTGAATGTAATACAAGAATAAACTAGAGCGCATGCAATATTGTTCTTTTTAGAATCCGTAAGCGTGTATTACATGTATATCTAATTGCAAGATTTTTTTTTAATCAGTAGTGGTAAATTTTAACGCCCCTCACTCTTGATATTAACATTTACATTTACCATTTATATGGTGAATCCAAGACGCCTTTTATATGAATGCTTGTCTTTGGATTTAATTTGATTAATAAAATTTTCTAGAGAAAGACTAAAGAATTGTCATTTCATGATGGATGTTCATAAATATTCGGGCCATGAACCGATTAATCAAACAAATCAACGATTCTTTCCCACGAAAATAATCCATGCCTGTTAATTTCAAATACTATAAAAACTACTTTTCATAAACAGTCCGAAGCTGCGAAATTGGTACTAGATCTAGACTGGTTCATTTGAAAGACGGATGTGATCAGTCGCATGCTGCTTTCATGAAAATGTTCATTGTATTGTATTTGTTTAACAACCTACTAAATGGGTCAAAAGTCTGTATAGAGCGTGTACGCATGAAATTTATGCATCGACGCATATATTTTAACTGCTCGGGTAAATTTTATGCGACGACGCGTAAATATGCGCGTCGACTCATAAAATTTACGCGAGCAGTTGAAAA
Source organism: Fragum sueziense (assembly GCA_963680895.1). Lineage (NCBI taxonomy): Eukaryota > Metazoa > Mollusca > Bivalvia > Cardiida > Cardiidae > Fragum > Fragum sueziense. The sequence continues at coordinate 46,130,912 of OY804598.1, read as the reverse complement.
AAAACATGCGTCGACGCGTGAATTTTACGCGAGCAGGAGTAAAAAATGTGAAACCGAGACTGGTCAATGGGACAGGCGGTTAGAAACCTTTCCCTTTATGCCATAAAATTGATGGATGAAATGAAGGATCTGATTGGTTAATAGATAAAATACGCGTCGACGCGTATATTTACGCGAGCAGTTGAAACTTTACGCGTCGACGCATAAATTTTTAACTGCTCGCGTAAATTTTATGCGTCGACTCGTAAATATACGCGTCGACGCATAAAATACGCGTCGACGCGTATATTTTATGCGTGCACGCTCTAAATAGACTTTTGACCCATTTGGTACGCCATAAATTTACGTTGAATAACGTAGACTTTTGCTTTAATTTATATGGTTTCGAGCAGACCAGTCACTCTCTGACGTCGTGGAATTTTCAAACCACGTCATGTAACTGCTCGCTCTGAATTAGAGAAAGCCTGTATGTAAACGCAGACTTTATATGTATTTGTTCTACAATTATCTTAACACATTGTTCTACAATTATCTTAACAGCAACAAGTGTGTCATTTTCATTCACATTACAAGGCTTTTGTTAGTTCACGGTAACACGCGCAAGTCATTCTCTTTAAAACGATTCTTTGGAAAAAACAAACCGTATGCCGTATGCTATATCTGTCTATGAAAGAATGCTGTAGAATAATTGATGATCTTATCACAAATATCCCGTATCACAGAACACAATAGATGTCGCGTTCTATCACTATTTACTGTCTCTCTTCCAAGTATAATCGTATTAAAACCTTCAGTTAGAAATCAGATAAGCATCGCAATATACCCACTGACTTGTAAAGGCAAAGAAAACCCGCATGCAGAATGTTCGAATGTACGAAATAACGAAATGGTAACAATATTTTGTAACCCAAAAGGAGCTCCGTTGCGGTTTATCAACATTAGTTGTGTGTTGTATTCATACATATATGTACGAGCATGAAGAACTTAGCCTCTTTGGAATTCACGTCAAATTTTGACGTTCCAAAATGAGAAAGTACGAAAAATCTTCTCTTCCAACACCAACATTTCAACCTTTAAGTTAGTTATTTAATTACCTTGTCATGTTTTACATTCATTTACTATTGTCAGCAAAAAGTCATTATTACAGGTCCGTCTTAAAAGGTTTTTTTTAAAGTAAATACAGTTTATATCCTTTAAAACAATATTCAAGGAAATTTAAGATACATCTAAAACTGAAGCAAATAACAATTTAATCAAATTAGAATCCGGTTCTGATGCTCATATAGACCACATAGTGTCTTGTTTTCTTGAAGTAAGCACTTGCATTTGTGGTAAGTAAAACAAAACGAAACGCCAGGGTCAAATGTTTAGGGAACAAGTGTTCCTAAAGGCTTGTAAAAGAAGAAAATCAATTTGTTGCACATTATGTTATCTCGCCTAACCAATGATGAATGATTAGAAACGTTAACCTGTAGTAAAATCCCGGTATTATGGCACATGTTTTCATATTTCACTTATGAAAACAAGGAAAATACTTTAAAAGTTCTAAATTTAAATGAAAATTTGGATGTGTTGTTTCGAATCTTGCAGGTGTCTCAAACCTGCAAGAGTCGAACCATCATAATTATACAAAGTTACAGCAGTTTGGAGTTTTAAATTGCACCATTTAAATAGGTAATTAAGATTCGTAAACATATGCCATGATAGTGTGGCGTGACTATAGTACGGGATGATGTGTCTTGTTACCGGACTGTGTGGTACACCCTAGCCCTCTTATTAGATATACCGTATTTAATATTGAATCTGGATACATGATTTTATCTTGTAGAACCAGTTTAGCATGTGCCCATAAGCAGATACGAGGTACAGTCGGAAAGTTCCCGGACTAGTCCTTTTTTTGCAATATTTGACGTCAGAATACGATAAATTTTGGCATGGATGTATGTTGACTCTTATTGAACTTGCCCGCACATTTTGTAAGCAGATATGATCCGTATTTCTACCTGAAACGAACGTTGTATTTAGTCTGTGAACGAGGTACGGCGCAGTTTGAAAAATTCAAGTCGCAAAATTTTAGGATCCTACAGAAGTCTTAAAAATGTTTAAAAATTGACGCAATGAAATAATGGAAGTTTGCGTAATATCCCATCAATATCATTTCAAGACAATGTTAAAATATCAGCGCGATTTGTTTAAAGTCGCATTTTTTTTTTCAAGCATTTAACGTGGAAATGGAAGAATCAACAAACGGCACGTCTTCGACGTCATGTGAACGTACGGAGCAGTGGACTGCGATTAATTTCTTTATAAGCGTTGGCATGACTCCTATGTCAATGTAGGATTCTATGAATCCAAAAGAAACATTTTCCAAAACACAAATTAAGGCAAAGGCAGCGAAATGTGCCAAGAAAATAATGTTCTCGTTCTCCTGTAGCAACAAAAGAATGCTTCCGCAGCACTCCGTACGCAACCATCTGACAGTGAACAGAACATACGGGTCTAATATCAGAAGATAAGTTACTGTCAACACCCCGTTCAACATTTAATTGTTGTAATTGATACAATTATTTTATTACATTATCTAGGTTAGAAAACTAAAAACAATAACAAAATTTTATCATTCAAAACACCTGTCAAAAAGGGTTATGTTTGTAAATACTGGCCATTTCAGTTAGTCAGGAATGATTTGACAAACGCCATTCGCATCAAACGCCCAAAGTGCCAGCAAGAAAACTTGTTCATGAGCGCCGTACTACTCCGCACAGAAGATTCTACTCGTATAATGGCAATTTATTTCTCCGGGTTTGAATAAGCACCATATAGCCCAGATATCGCCGCAATGGACTTCGAAACATTCCGGTGATTAAAGTCTACGGGTCAAGAAAATGGTTCAAGAAGGAAGAAAAAATGACATACGCTGTCCGATATGCTGTCAAGTGAAGCCCAAAAGACTGGTACATGTATAAGTTAGTGTTCTACAGTTGGGTTGAGAGTCATAATAAAAATTCGAGTTGCTGACGACAGAACTTCGAGAAACACTTAATCGCGGTAAGAACGTCGTTTAAACGTCGCTAATGGAGCGTTTTGACGTCAAAATGATCCGTACAGTATAAAATGCTATTGTTTAAGATGTGTAATCTCAATTGTTTTTTACTGAACACTGTCGAAATTATAGTCGTACGCGAAGAAAAAGGTTTCAATATTATCTTGATATATGTTTATGAGTTATTTGTCTAAAGATATTACGCTCACAATACAAGTCCGGGAACTTTCCGACTGTACCTCGTATATTTGTGTCCATGTTATTTCTTGTACATATAAGCTTTGTGTACAGCATAATGTAGTATAGAACAGCATGAATACGAATCCGGCTGTGTTTATAAATGGATGGTCATTTGTAAACAGTAAATGTAAAAATTACAAAATTACAGAGTTAAAAAAGAACTCTAAACTAGTTCGGTTACGATGCCTTCAATTAATTCGACATCTATGATAAATCGTGTTGGGTGAATCCGCAATGAAAAGACAATATTGTTTGTGTTGTTACCCTAGAATTGTTGTAATGATTTCTTAGATACGCTGCCAATATCAATTATATTGGTCTCCCGGGATTTATGAAATTGAAGATAAATCCCCAATACAGATTCCATTAACGAACATTTATGCACATGTTATTATTTTGAATGATATATGTCATAGCTTGTTATTTAAGATTCAATCAAGCTAGACTACATGTATACTAGTCCAAAATTCTAACCAGCCACTTTAAAAATAAAGATATTTTTTTCTGTGGTGATTGGATTTTCGTGAAATTTGCTATGTGAATCTTTTAGCAACATCCAAATGATTTTGGCAAAAATTTACCGTTGTTTTATTGAAATAAAAACACAGCTAGAAAAAAAGCTCAAAAGGCTCAAAAATTCACACAGAGCTCATAATAGTGTCAATGTAGTGTTTTTGGTCTCATGAATCGTTAGCTAAAACATAGACTAAGAAAAAATTGAAAATGTTTGACAATTGTGCACGGCATATGGGCCTAGAAAAAAAGGAAAGAGTTCATGTATGCAGAAAAACGGTGCTTAAAAACAACATCTAAATCACGTTTTTCTTCGAAAATGCCTTAAATATAGACTGATGATTCACGGCGAGCTACAAAATGTGGGATATGTGTAAAAAATCAGTTGTTGCATCGATTTTCCACACCAGACCATATTTGAGCATATTTGCTAGATAAAATGTTTTGCCGGTTGAATTTAAACACCATTTTACCATGCCTCCCCTTCTTTCCGCTTTCTCTGTTGTCAAAAGTCACACAAAATTGACAATGTTTTCCAACTTTTTTCTTTGTCTGGGTTGTAGCTAACGATTTGTGTACTTTTAATTGTTGAAAGTGTATTAGGCGGGGGGCCAGTTGGGCCTACCATGCACCCCCCCCCCCTAGACTTTTTGCCATGGGTGCCAAAATGTTCCTTAGGTCCTACTTGTTGAAAATCAGAGGTGCCCCCAAGAAAAAACTCATTCCCGCTATATGAAACAGCACCGTTTCCATGGCAATCCTTATGCGCTTTTGAGACAATGACAGTAGTTGAAAAAACATCAATATCTCCGCTTACAGATATAGTAGATCAGTACTTTTGGTATCAAAATGAAGCTGAGACATTGTTCTTGAATTTGGTATGTGCATATGCAAATTAGCTAATTTGCATATGCATGAATTTTAAGATTTAATTAAAAAAAAATTGATGAAATTTTCGTCGTTTTTTAAAAATATGATACAAAAGTAAGCTTTTACTCACTTATTTAGTGGGTTACATTCACAAGTTTGGTATCAAATTAAAGCCTAGACATCCCTCCTTAATCTACATGAGTCAATTTAGCTATTTTTTGCATACATGATTTTTAGTGATTTTTTTAAATTTTGACGAAAAATTTGCATATTTATGAATATAATGATACATGTAGTTCTTTCAAGCCTTCTAGAAGGACTTACTCACTTTGTATATGTAAAACTTCATTTACTAAATAGAAATAGGCATTTTAATGTCATTTTACTGAATCAGAGTGCATTAAATTATATTATAGGGTGCGGTTTCCATGGCAACATATCTTGAAAAATGGGCTTAGAGGGTATTATAGGAGAAAGAGCTTTTGTTCACTAAGTCCTGGATGCAGACTGACAATTAATGTTTTAGATTGATGATTAGACACCCATCTTTACTTTTCTGAATAGTTATGCAAATTACCTTATTTGCATATGCATAATTATGAAAAATTAATTAGAATAATTAATTTAATTAACATCATTTTTCGCGAGTGCAGCTGGAAAATCAGCTGTAGCTCTCATAGTTCTGAATATATATGAACACTTTTGGTATCAAAATAAAGCCTGGATATTTCTCTTTATTTTCCAACACAGTAATGAAAATTAGCTAATTTGCATATGTATGATTTTAAAGATTTTATTAGTATTTTTTATGATTTTTTTGCAATTTCTATAAAGAATAAAACAGAAAAAATGAGCTTTAGCTAATTAAGTTGGCGGTGTACAGTTACAATTTGGATATCAAAATGAAGCCTAGACATTCATCATTGTTTTCAGTGGTGCAATTTAGCTTATTTGCATATGCACAATTTTTTAAATATATATTTATAAACATTTCACCGATTATGGAATATCTAATACATACCTAATACATACAGCGTTGTCAAACTGTATGGAATGACTAAATCATATCTTTATGTAACATTTCATGTCGACAAGATAATTAAGCATTTTGAGGCTTTTTTTACAGAATTAGTTTTAATTACAATACCAAGGGCTACGTTTTGTAAAAATTTACAGGAGAGGGAAAAAACAAATCTCTTAAAGTTAAACATTTTTAAAAAATTGAATTCTAAATAACTTTTTTAATTATACAAATTTGAAACCCAACACATTAATTGTATTCCTTCCTTAGGCTTCAGAAAATGTAAAAAAAGGAAAATTCTTAAAAATGCATTTACAAGAGTTTTGCTTTAGGCCTGGATAAGCAAGAAGGTGTCTTTCCACACATACATGTTTTCCATTAATCTAAAAGCAGTTAGGGGTAGCAAGAGAAAAAGCTATAACTCACAAAGTTCTTGGTGTAGACTTACAATTTGGATATCAATTAAAGTCAGTCCATCTTCTTTTTAGCGTGTATGCATATTAGCTAACTTGCATTAGCTATATTTAATGAATTATCACAATTAACTTAGACGCTTTTCTTTAATTTTTGATGACTTCTGAAATATACAATGAATTTAAGATTCAAATTGTTGAATGACTTGATTATATTGAATATATCATGCAGCCCTAAAGTCAAGACTTAATAGTTTGTACATCAACCTTTCTATATAGCTTTTTATGTATACCTTCCCTGCTGCCTGTCTGTATTATTCACGGTGAAAAAAAAAATAAGATTTTTAAACACTTCTCATGTTTTGAATTTAGTGCATGTATGTAGGTACATCCTACAAACACTCACCAGTTAGCCCCAAAATAAATGGCATAAATGTCAAGGTCATAATTCAAGTTCAGAACAATTGCCCTAAGACCCTGTATTGATAAAACAGTGCTGCGTCGTGTAAAATGGAAATTGTGCATTTTTTCTGTATTGAAGGAAAGCATAATAATATCTATAATTTACTTGATAAAACCTTTGAGTCTTTCTTCTGTGTTTGATAGGATTTCTGGTTAGAATAATATTGAATGTGTTCTTCTCATGCAAATCTCCAACTTAATTACCTGATATTGCTTTCCCGTTTGATGCCTACAATCATTTATGTCACAAATCTAGGATGTGCAGACATTACAATATCATGAACCTCATAATCCTGGCTTTCACTCAAATGTTTGTCAGACTTCAACTTCTTGCCTCTCTTTATCTGACTTAAACTATATGTTATATGTTATATGTTTTGAAATTTATCCTCTGTCTAAGACTAAAAGCATATTCAGTCTCTCTTACAACACTCATAATGCTGTCTTCTCTTTCATTTTTGCTACAATATTTCAACTATTTCTAATTTCTTGTTCAGGTTTGGAATACAACTCTTACGAGTAAGAGTTTGATTGAGTCCTTTCAGATCAGTAGTCATAGGTACTGTGCTTCAAATGACTCTACTTTTTGACTAAGCAATTGTCACTCATAATCTTCATCGTCTTCTAACCAACAATAGTCTCAGAAAATCTGTTTCTTCACACTGTCAGACACTGTCATCTCTCTAGAACCATTTATCCTTATCCCTTCTTTCATTTAAAGGGGGAATAACACTTAACATTTAACAACTTTTCAGAGAACTTCGTGCAAAAAATAAATATATATTATGAAAATATGGCCTTTAAATTGCATCTATGCCAAATCTTAGCTTTCTATCTTGTGTATTGGCTAGGATGTTGACGGATTTAAAACCCCATATGTTTTATTATTATAATTTTTATCCCCCGACAAAAAATCATGGGGTTTTAAATCCGTCGACATCTAAGCCAATACACAAGGTAGAAAGCTAAGATTTGGCATATATGCAATTTAAAGACCATATTTTAATAATATATATTTATTTTTTTGTACGAAGTTCTCGGAAAATTTGCAAGATGTTAAGTGTTATTCTCCCTTTAAGACAAGGAATCACCATTCATCTGAGCTGCATCATATTCCTACTCAGACCATTACGTGGCCGATCCCCTTCTCTCTTTAAATATGAAACTCTATGATTACTCTGTGATCTCTAATATCTTTTTTAAGATTTACTTTGATGGTCGAGACAGAACAGTAAGTTAAAGGTACCAATTCTCCCGCCTCATACAGCTGATTGTCTTCTTTCACATAGGATGAGTTCTCCTACTGTATCCATAAGCCATTGTTCCTTAAAAAAGTCATACTCTTGACATGTTACAAAATTCCCTAAAGCACCAGTCATGTCTTTGTACATAAACTCACTCACCCATTTCTGAGTTTCATATTTAACTTGCAGGTGTAGAAGCACTGACCACTTCAATGGGCTGCCTTCCAGCTAGCTGTCTTGCTGCACATGCATGGCCGTTCTCACTCCCTTCTTCATAGCCGAGATAGCTCAGTCGCTAACGACCGAGTCTATCAATTCAGGAGTCGTGAGTTAGAATTCCTGCTTGGTCAATACACATTCTGCCATTTGTCTATCACCAATGGGTGCTAATCATCTTTGTGAGAAAGCAGTTTGATATTGTACTGGTGGGAAGAAATACCTGAAATCCATAGTTAGGTGCTCGAGATGCTATATGACCATAGCAGTTTAAGCGGTGTTAAACCCAAATCAATCAATACATCAATCCAATTGTTCTTTTCATATTTGTTGGTATATTCCGTTCTATGAGGCCCCTCTCTGACAGTTGCTTCCATTTCATCAAAGTCCTCCCTCATCTGCGCGTACCTGTGACCTGCATGTTGTACTCCGTTTTTATTGCCCAATTGGATCTCTTAGCATGTCCGTACCATCTGATCCTCCTTTCCCTCAAGAGGCCGGATTTCCAAGTCTTCAGGACCATGATGTTTGCATAACTCGCTTGAGCTGGTATTGGAGATATCCTGTGGTTGTATGCTGCTGATTTGGATAATCATTGTGGTGTCATTTCGCTTCAGATGTTGTAGGTTAGGCTTGGAAAGGTCTCGCTTGCGTTAATCATGACACTACTGAGATAGTTTGAGTATATTTTGTCTCCTGTTTGGTAGGAGAGGCAAAAGATTGTTATTATTTTCTCCAAAGCCCTTCTCCTTAAAGACCAGCTTTTATCATAAAGAATGCTCTTACCAGTGCTTTTGTACTCAATACATGTACCTGTATCTGTTCTACCTTATCTTATTGAACCTTTGAGGGTCGAAAGGACTGGTTACTTGTCATTGAAAGCAAAACAATGTGATAAGATGTACATGGAATTTCGGTTCAGGTCTATTAGAATTTCGGTTCAGGTCTATTATGTTACTTATGGATCATGTTTGTATGGAGAGTATATATTGAGATTACTTCCTTGTGACAATGAAATATTCTCTTTTCCCCTTTTTGTTTGCTAATTTGCCTTCTAACATTAGATAGTTGGCTTGCATGTTAAGTTTCGTCGTTAACCCATTGTTCATGTCTAGTTGCACAATGGATTGTGACAATTCAGTGTCATCCATGCTCTCCTCTTTTGGGTTAATCAAAGCCAAACTCGCATTGATCTGAATTCGTCTTTTTTCAAACACTTTCTTTTTCATAATATTCATACAGCCAGACAGAAAGACGCAAACATAAAAAGGTTACAAACTATTAATTTCAGGCTATTTGACATCAAAATATAACATGATGAAGTCCTTTAACAAAGTCAAATTTGCTATATATATATATATCTCATAAGTGTTAACAAAAAGAAAATAATTTCATTAAATATCATTATTCAAATACATTTGCAAGATAGCTAATGTAAGTTAGCTAATCTGCATAAGTGATCAAAACAATAAAGATGGATTTTTGATACCCATATAGTGAATCTGCACCCAGAACTTGGAGAGCTATAGCTGTTTCTCCTGCCCCTCTAAACTGTTTTAAGGAAGATATGTTTCTATGGACCTTCTTGCATACTGTAATTCAAAAAGATTCTGTAAAATAGCCTTAAAATGCAAAATTATGTGGTGAACATGAAGTGCTACATAAAAACGTTTTAGTCCATCCATACAGCTTGAAATCACTGCATGTACCAAATACATGTCTTCCCAAATTTGAGATATTTCTTTACTAAAATTATATTTAAAAATATTTTAAAAATTGTGCATATGCAAATAAGCTAATTTGCACCACTGAAAACAATAATGAATGTCTAGGCTTCATTTTGATATCCAAATTGTAACTGTACACCGCCAACTTAATTAGCTAAAACTTATTTTTCTGTTTTATTCTTTATAGAAATTGCAAAAAATCATGAAAAATACTAATAAAATCTTTAAAATCATACATATGCAAATTAGCTAATTTGCATTACTGTGTTGGAAAATAAAGAGAAATATCCAGGCTTTATTTTGATACCAAAAGTGTTAATATATATTCAGAACTATGAGAGCTACAGCTGATTTTCCAGCTGCACTCGCGAAAAATGATGTTAATTAAATTAATTATTCTAATTGATTTTTCATAATTATGCATATGCAAATAAGGTAATTTGCATAACTATTCAGAAAAGTAAAGATGGGTGTCTAATCATCAATCTAAAACATTAATTGTCAGTCTGCATCCAGGACTTAGTGAACAAAAGCTCTTTCTCCTATAAAACCCTCTAAGCCCATTTTTCAAGATATGTTGCCATGGAAACCGCACCCTATAATATAATTTAATGCTCTCTGATTCAGTAAAATGACATTAAAATGCCTATTTCTATTTAGTAAATGAAGTTTTACATATACAAAGTGAGTAAGTCCTTCTAGAAGGCTTGAAAGAACTACATGTATCAATATTCATAAATATGCAAATTTTTCGTCAAAATTTAAAAAAATCACTAAAAATCATGCATGCAAAAAATAGCTAAATTGACTCATGTAGATTAAGGAGGGATGTCTAAGCTTTAATTTGATACCAAACTTGTGAATGTAACCCACTAAATAAGTGAGTAATAGCTTACTTTCGTATTATATTTTTAAAAAATGACGAAAATTTCATCAATTTTTTTAATTAAATCTTAAAAATCATGCATATGCAAATTAGCTAATTTGCACATGCACATACTAAATTCAAGAACATTGTCTCAGCTTCATTTTGATACCAAAAGTACTGATCTACTATATCTGTAAGCGGAGATATTGATGTTTTTTCAACTACTGTCATTGTCTCAAAAGCGCATAAGGGTTGCCATGGAAACGGTGCTGTTTCATATAGCGGGAATGAGTTTTTTCTTGGGGGCACCTCTGATTTTCAACAAGTAGGACCTAAGGAACATTTTGGCACCCATGGCAAAAAGTCTAGGGGGGGGGGGTGCATGGTAGGCCCCACTGGCCCCCCGCCTATATTATCCCGAGCTCTATTATGATTTAGAGCTTTTTTAGCTTTTCCTTTATTACACATCAAAATTTGTAATCATTGGTAAAGCATCATGTAAATCCACGGATATTATGCTTAAAAATGTACATATCAAATTTCATTAAAATGGAATTACCTTTAAAAAAGTTACGGTCATTTTTAAAGTGGCCGGTTAGGACTTTTGGCCAGTATATATGTATGCATTGCTTGTGTACATTTAATTGTAAAACGTTTACTACATGTAGTTATGTGTCAGTGTATTGTAAAACCTACCCTTTCCAACCTAGATATGGTACAAGTTTCACAAAAGTATTTTTGTCAATGTATCAAAACACGTTTGGGCAAGTTTAAAAAAATGTGACCATTCACTTTTTACATGCCACGGCTCTTACAGAGAAACATATTCAACCCAATCAAAGCTAAAAAGATGTGTTATTGTGTCTATATACTGGGTACCAAGTTTAAAGAAAATCGCTTTACACATAAAAAGGTATGTCATTAAAACATGTCAAAAATGTCAGGAGTGAAACGTTTTTGTGTGACACTTAACACTTGTACCAATTTTCTAAGCTATGGTAAATAAAAGACAGGGACAGGATAATACAATAAGCACTTGTAATTCATAAAACAACATGTGCATCATCATCTTAAAATTACCTTTTCATCTTATCTTCACTGGTTTAGGATGTGGAGCCTGTTTTATACAATACCCCTCTGAATTTTATGTCAGGAGTGAAACACTTTTATTTTTCAAAATGTGTTCTCATTTTTGTCTATTTAGCCAGAAATCTACCACTCAATTTTTTTAGAAAGCCATCAACCTTGTGGGCATTCTGCACTGTACTATTTTGTGATTCGTGGATAACAATTTCTCATATTGTGCAATATATATGCTGTCAGGAGTGAAACGCTTTTTTGGTGTCATTTTGCAAGATTGTGCACATAATTTTAGCTAACAGGTAGTGAACATGAATTTAAAATATAATTTTGGCACTGCTTAACCATTTAGAATAGTTTTTAGGCACTCTAATTAAGAAATCTGGATGATATTCTATACAATTAGCTGTTATTCTTAACATTTAAATGTCACACTTTGGTCACATTTTTTAAAACCTGCCCGTTTTGGAAAAAAATGGGTATCATCAACTTGTCTTTAAGATATTTATACATGTATGATTCCTTATTTGTAAGGTTACGAAGGCTTCATGGAAGTGAGAAGCTCAATCATATACAATTTTTGAAATTCTAGACGCAATATGTACAATAGAATGATAAAGACTGGATGTCTTTATATTACAGACTCTAACATTTAAGAACTAAAAGCTGGATATTGTACAAATGTCTAAAAATATTCATTTCCCAAATAGAAATTTCTTCAAAATTATGACAACTTCTGACAGTGTGGACATTAGAATGATATGAAATCAGTCTTCAACGCTATTAATTATATAACTCTTATTTCTTTTAAAGGGGGAATTGCTGTCAGAAGTTATCAAACGATTGAAATACGACTTAGTACTCGTACTTAGCAAGTGCTTTGGTACTTCAGTAAATACGTATTTTACTGTTTTCGGTAGACCTCATACAGCTACGCATTTACAGTCATATGTACATATACATTTGGGATGAAACGTTTCAGGCAATAAGCTTAATGCCTAAAAATTTGGGAAATGCCTAAGTGACTAGGCAATACCTTATTGCCTAGGCATTAAGCGTATTGCTATGAATTGCAAGAGCAGCTTCAAAGACGAAAAGAAAACAGACATCATACGACAAGATATTATAGGTCGATCTAATTAATCATGATTAAGTCAGACAACAATGGAAACTAGCTTTGGTATAAACTAATTATTTCTCTAATTAGTATCCTCTTCATATTGCATTCTTGTATAAAGAAAAACAAATGAACCGAGGTCTGAAAAAAGGATCCGTATGTAAAGTACTACAGACAAGAATGGATAATATTGCTTTTTTAAAAAAATGAGAAATACGTTTTGATGCTCATCCAACTGTGATATGGTACTCTTTGAATCTCTACAAATTACATAAAAATAGTTTATGGAATGTTTACAATTGTTCTTTGGAATAAGTAATGACTTTTGAATTTCTCGATATTCAAATGTCTAGTAAGTAATAATTTTAAGGAAATTGTCCACCATCATGTCACAAAAAGAATTCTATTTTCCGGAAACCCCAGACATTTTTAAATAAAATTAGATTTGGGAAAAGGTCTCAATTTATAGTTGGTAGTTTGTTTATTTTAGGTTGGCAGAACGATTTAAAAAGACAGTACCCACAGTCTAAACACCAGTGAACGCCATTTAATAAAGGTATTGTACGGGGCATGATTGACGTATACCATAAAAAGATTAGAAATGAGCTACACACTGTCAATTGTATAACAATTGGTAGAGACAAAAGTAACAACACAACATCTTAACAATTGGTAGAGACAAAAGTAACAACACGACATCTTAACAATTGGTAGAGACAAAAGTAACAACACGACATCTTAACAATTGGTAGAAACAAAAGTAACAACACGACATCTTAACTATTGGTAGAGACAAAAGTAACAACACGACATCTTAACAATTGGTAGAGACAAAAGTAACAACACGACATCTTAACAATTGGTAGAGACAAAAGTAACAACACGACATCTTAACTATTGGTAGAGACAAAAGTAACAACACGACATCTTAACAATTGGTAGAGACAAAAGTAACAAAACGACATCTTACTATCTTTGTTGATTAAAGATTTGCTTGTCAGAATTTTATTTTCGAATTAGTAAGGAGGAAATGACACGAACCACTATTTTAGGGAACATTTTAGTTTTATTAATTATTTGTACAGTAATTTGTTGCCATGGGCAGATAGGAAACGAGTCAAATGAATGATTTCCACGATTGTATTGTAGATCCTTTTGGCATTTACAATCGCACGACATATACATTATATTTTCAATCTATAAGACTATCGATTGTTTTTATAGTCTATTTGTGTATGTGCTGTTTGCTTGTTTGTTTGTCGGTTTATCTGCCCGTAAACAGTTGATTATTGGTCCTGCCCAATATGACCAAACTATAGTGTCAATACCGTTAGGAAAACATAGTCTGTATATCAAACTATGAGGCCGTATCTATGTCTAATAAATGGTCATGTCATTATTTGGGTAATTATGTTTCATTTCAATAATAAATGATTGTTTACTTGTTTTATAAACTCGCTTTGTCTTCTTCTCTTGGTCTTGTACGTAGAAGCCATTTTAATCACAATGTAGTGCTTCATTTACAAAACATGAAAGACAGAAGAGAGTGATACTAAAACAAAAGACAGTCAGTAATACATATGAAATATGTCAGAACATAACATCTATCCGGAAATGTAACAACCACTTATATTTCATGGTCCATTATTATGGAGTTAACCCTTTCCCAAACAAGACCTGCTTTTGACGTCCCTGTTAAGAAAGGCTTGGGGAAACATTGAGACAAAAGAAGAAACTGCTGATAACCAGCAGATTCTCATTTTGACTCAATATTTTCTGTGCCATATTGTACACAAATCCTTTCCCTGTTAACATGAATTTTGTCGTCTGGAGCAGCTTTCCAGTTGGATCACGCTAAGATTTTGTGGTTTTGGAAAGGGTTAATGTAAGTTCTAGTCACGGTAACCTTTCATCTTCGCAAGCCAAGGATTCTAACTACGCCTATTTTCGTAAGGAACAAAATAGTAGCAGAATCCATGGCATGGAAAATAGATAACTTTATACACATGACGCGGTTTTGTGTCGAAATAATATGGGATGTCAAAATATCTCGGACTATTCGTAATTGTCAATATCTGATGTTCAAACGAAGAAAAGAAAAGGTTTCCGTTGTACGTATCTTTGTGAGTAAATGTTATATACTGAGAGGCAAAAGAAAGTATACACCTTTTGTTTGTCAATATCTGTCTTAATTTCCATCATATCTACTCAAAAGTTTGCACTATTAATTTCTACTCATAGACCAATAATACAGTGTTGTTAAATTTTACCTGAAATTGCTTGACTATCCATACTCTTGCTACATGCCGCTTTTGCAAACTTTGCACGTGCGACTTAGTGGAGCACCAAATGTTGCCGTTAAACCGTATTTGATATCTTTATTCGTTACCACGACAAATCACAACGTTTAATTTTAAGTAACATTATAACCCAGTTCTTGGTGGCTGGTAGAAAACGACAAATAAGCCACCTTTTTCATTAGGACCCATTTTAGCTCACCTGAGCACAGCGTGCTCAAGGGGAGCTTTTGTGATCATTGAATGTCCGTCGTGTGTCGTGTGTCGTGTGTCGTGTGTCGTCAACATTTTTTTTGTTAGCACTCTAGAGGCCACAATTTTGCCCAATCTTCCTGAAACTTGGTCAGAATGTTTGTCTTCTCCTAAGGATGAACCCTATTGAAAATGGGAATATTCCGTCTAAAATCACGGGAAAAGGGGCCTTAAAGACAAAAACCTTGTTAGCACGCTAGAGGCCACACATTTGGTTCAATCTTCCTGAAACATGGTCAGAATGTTTGTCTTGTCATGAGGATGAACCCTATTGAAAATGGGATCATTCCGTCTGATATCACGGGAAAAGGGGCCTTAAAGACAAAATCCTTGTTAGCACTCTAGAGGCCACAATTTTGGTCCAATCTTCCCGAAACTTGGTCAGAATGTTTGTCTTGTCATAAGGATGAATTCTATTGTAAATGGGATCATTCCGTCTGATATCACAGGAAAAGGGGTCTTAAAGACAAAATCCTTATTAGCACTATAAAGGCCATAATTTTGGTCCAATCTTCCTAAAACTTGGTCAGAATGTTTGTCTTGTCATATGGATGAACCCTATTGTAAATGGAAACATTCTCTCTGATATCATGGGAAAAGGGGCCTAAAAGACAAAATCCTTGTTAGCACTCTAGAGGCCACAATTTTGGTCCAATCTTCCTGTCACTTAGTCAGAATGTTTGTCTTGTCATCTGAATGAATCCGATTGAAAATGGGATCATTCCGTTTGATATCAGGGGAAAAGGGGCCTTAATGACGAAATCCTTGATAGCATGTTAGAGGCCACATTTTTGTCCTAATCTTCATCAAACTTTTTCAGAATGTTTGTCTAGTCACATTGATGAACCCTCTTGGAAATAGGAATGTAACGTTGGATGTCACAAGAAAAGGGGCCTTAATGACAAAATCCTTGTTAGCACACCAAAGGCTACAATTTTACCCAATCTTCCTGAAACTTAGTCAGAACGTTTGTCAGGTCATTAAGATGAATCCTATTAAAAATAGGAACAATCTGTATGATGTTCAGGGAAAAAGGGGTCTAACTGACAAAATCCTGTTAGCAATGTAGAGGCTACAATTTTTGCCCTATAATCTTCGAGAAACTTTATCAGAATCTTTGCCTAAGTCACAAGGATGAACCCTATCGAATATGAAAATGTTCTATCGGATGTCAAAATCCTTGTTAGAACTCTAAGGGCTACAATTTGGTCCAATCTTCACGAAATTTTACAAGGATGATCTCTATCACAAATGGGAATGTTCTGATAGATATTACAGGAAAAGGGCAATGTTGGTGACCATAAATTTGTTTTCAGTCTTAAGGTCACTACTAATTGATTGAATAAAACTGTGGGTCATAGTTATCAATTTGGTTCAGGTGAGCGATTAAGGACCATCATGGTCCTCTTGTTCTATGACACAGCATGGTATGAAAGATATTTGACACTATATACACTAAGTCAGGTGTTTAGAAACATTCTACGTAATTTTTTATCAAAATCCGCCAATAAGTTTAGAGGTAGTTATGTCAGATAGCTTGTTTTCATCAAGCCCTCTTTTGCTACGACGCATCGTAATAAGGTAAAACACTAACAACGCACGCATTGTCCTAGGTGACTCGAACCTTTCTTTGAAAAGTTTATCAAAATCCATTAATAAATGTAGGGGTTGTGTCACGGTGGATGCTTGCATTATTTAATTTATTACATCCCCTTTTTCGGTGACGCTGTATGCTATAAAAAACCCTCGCAACGGAAGGAATAACAGATACACGGATAGGTGGAGAAGGTTACATCAATAAACGGCCATTTTCGGTGACGATTAAAAATCGTACATACTAAATGAAACGTTTTCTCAGAAAACGTGGAATAACTAGGGTGTATACTTATTTTTGCCTCTCAGTATATATTGGTGAAATATAGATGACAATGCCAAAGCTAATAATTTATTTGCGATCATACTACACTTGCTTGTGAAAGATAATAAGATACATAAAGAAATTCAAAGGTGATTGTATCTGTTAATCTTAAATGGGAGCGAAGGGAAATAAAAAGAAAAAAAATCCAGACAACAATCCTAATAAAAAATATAATCCTGTTTAATAGGCCATCGCTGAATCATATTTATTTTTGTTATATTACTTCCCGTTTTATTGATGATAGAATCATACTATAATTTGAGCAATGTTTGTCCGTTTGTCCGTTTGTCCGTTTGTTCCCCTACTCCTCCCAGGTCCTTGGGCCGATCTTCACCAAACTTGGAGGGAAGGTGGAGGGTGGCCCCGGATATTAGCTTGAGGGGTTCATTTTTTGAAAGGTCAAGGTCATCGAGGTCAAAGGTCAAATTTATGTTTTTACGGGTTACGGGTATCGTTTTTACGGGTTACGGGACGGGATTGCTTACGGGTTACGGGACGGAATTAGGTGGAGGGCAGCCCCGGATAGGTCAAGGTCATCGAGGTCAAAGGTCAACCCCGGATAGGTCAAGGTCATCGAGGTCAAAGGTCAAATTTCGAGACGGGTAAAATTGCTAGTGTATGTATAAAGTACGTATATTGGATTCCTATTAACCAGTCAGCTTTTATCTATATACTAAAAACTTTCTCTGAAAAATTAGATGTCATGGTGTAGTTGTAGGAGATGAGCTTTAGAGTCGAATGGTCTCGAGTTCGATTCCTACTCATGCTTTTTGAATTTGTCTCGGTAAAAGTATCTTTTAATGGTTGCTCTTTTACATGATGTGTCATGAATGGATGTAAAAAAGAAAATCAATGAACACTGGTGTCTAGTCGCGCAGTATTTGAACAGCCGTCTTGAAACTCAGTGGTCTTAAGGTTAAATTTCAAAGTCGAATCGCAAATGCTCTCATTGTGAGAGTTTCTTGTTGTTTTTGTTGTTGTTGTTGTTGTTTGCTTTTCAGTTTGTTATAGAAAGACCGTTTCAATTGTTTTTCGTGATCAGTAACTTGAATTTACATGAGTGTACCCTTGTGTTGCACAACAATCGTGATATTGGTGAACCCGATTGTCTGTCATTGCAGATATCCCAGGATTTGATGAATATAAAATAATCATGTGCTAAAGTGATCAATCATAGAGCTCTAGATTTAATTAACGATGATTCTATAAAATACTGGATATATTTTAAGGTTTTCTTTTTTCGTGTAATGGAGTCATTACACGAAAAAAAAATGAATAAGAGATTAGAAATTATGTCTTAGCTATTGCGAATTGGGTAAAATACGATATTAGCCATCAATTGACACCCTATATTAGAACCTTATTTATCATCTGAATCAGTTCATGATATTCATGGACAGAAACTTAAAAACTTTATCGCTCAATCAGACCCATAAGCGAATCCAACCGAGAACCTGCGACCATACTTCTTTTGACCAATTTTAGGTTAAAACCAAGATAAAATTGTATTTTAGCATTCTAGATTGTTAAAACCAAATAGTGAACAAACGTGCATTGTACTCACAGGAATGATTGAAATTTGGGAAAACCTTTTGTTACATAGTATGAGACACGTTTTCCCAAATATTTCTATTTTTCAAAGTACTACCTTAAAGGGGCCATGCTAAGTTATTATATTTAATAAGCGACCAGAACAACATGAGGGATGGCAGAGTTGTATTTTTGTGTGGTGTACGTGTACTCGTATTGCATCATCTAGGGCTACAAAGAAAGCTGTTTAGTGCTGATACAAAATTTTTCACTATCAGTCCAGATATAGTCTCCCATAAATATAAACGTACGGTCAGCCTATTGATCTAGAAAGAATAATGAACTTCGTTTGAAATTTCTTTGGACAGAAATACAGCTTGATATATTGCAATTACATTGTACACCGTCTCTTTCTTTGATATAATAATATTATATAAATATATTATATTTATATAAGAAAAAATAATTGTTGATTTTAAAAGTCACGTAAATGCAAGCTGATCAAGGCTAAAGTAGCCATTTTCACAGATCTGATAAGGACTCACTTATAATTCTATAACATTTTGATATGTATGAAAGTGGCATTACATTCTGGCCAATTCTAGAAATTTTGACTACAATTTGTTTTATGGCAACAGTTAAATGAGATCTCAGTGTGTGGAATAATCCCTAATATTACTTTGTCTGGCGTTCTGATATAAGCAGCGTATATCACAATTCAATTATGACTCATCACGCTAAAACGGGCCATTAAGGAAGTGCAAAAAGCATCAACCCTAGATAGTCTTCGCAAACTGAACATGTTGAAGGGTGTCGAAAACTTTTTGAACTAAAATGCAATTTTCTACGTCTAGTATCTTTGTCTACCTTTCTTGTCTACCTATCTTAATTTTTCGAAATGTGTCACCTGTTTGACGTCTGCTGAGTTATACTTGTTCCTCATTGTTTCGGTTCATTGACTTCTTATATGACGTCTTTTAACTAAAAGTACACGCCCGAGGCTTTTCCAATAAACATATTGTAAGCTGGCACAAAACGAACAATATTTAGAACTAAGCCAAAGAAACAATAGTATGTTTAACAAAGAAGATGTTCTGAAATTTATATCTATGTATTTATAATCAGAAGCAAAAACAACATAAAAGTTATCACATTTTCCTAGTTTCTGTTTATTAATGAAAAAAATGTTTAAAAACCTAATCGTGACTAGAACATATTTCATAATAATAGGCTATCGAATATGAAAGTTTGTTATATTTCCGTGTAGGTGTTATGTTCTGACAGAAATCATATAGAAATTTCTCACTGTCATTTGTTTTATGATCGCTCTTAAATGGGTTTCACGCTTTGTGGACGTAACTTGGTATCAGTGTGATTAAAATGTCTGCTATGACAAACAATATTTTTGTAGTGTTATATAAAAATAAGACATTTTGTTTCTTGCTCTTAGAACTGATCAATGCTTAATCAATGTCAAATTCCTACAAAAATATTTTAACGGTGTTTTAGAAAATATGCCTAGATTCTATTCTATTTTAAATTGATAAGAGAAAAGTTTAACATTAAAACAAAATACGTAAAATACCCACAGCACTTATTAACGTAGTAGATCAGGGATTCTACATGTATTTATCTGTAACATACACAAAAATACTATATATATTTTATATATATATTAACATTCTAACCATATCCCAAACAAGACCTGGATTTGGTGTGTCTTCATGTAGTGATATGATTTTGGAAAACATTGAAACAAAAGAAGATATGCTTGGAATTGAGCCATTTAACTGTTTTACCTTTTAGGAAAGTGTTTTAACTACAGCCAGTTTTGCCTATTGTTGTCTAATTTCATCAGGCTTAATTAAGTCGTCCCATTATAGCTTGTCATATGACTTCTGTTGTCGTCTTTGAAGTTGCTTCAATTCATATGGAGTTCAATATCATTTACCAACTTATGAGTCACATGGGAAAATTCTAATATATCCAATTTCATTTCATTCGTTCTTTAATTCTATTCAGAGAAGTAATTACAATTCGAACTATTTAGTTGCAAGCAATACTACTCAAATAAGTTTAATTGATTTATTTTGAGTTAAACGTCATGTTCAACTACTAAAGTCATATTGCGGCGGCTGGAAAACAAATTCATAGATTCCTGTCGTTCCTCATATTAGTAAAGCCACAACACCATAACCGAGCCACCATCAGATCAACAACAGAGGTTAACCATTGTTTGGAGACAATTTGTCCCGACTGGGGATCGAGCCCGGGACATGTGGTAGTCCGATGTGCTACCAACTACTTTTTAGATAGGTGGAACAAGCAAAGTTGTTAAAAAAGGCATTTACGGCAATGAAGACAAATAACGATCACTCATGCAGTCTGCTCATGATATACGTCCTTTCATAGATTAATCAATAATTGTTTCCACCACAACAGTACAGCAAAATATCAAAGCAATAGATAAGAGGAGGTGAAGACATTCTAAATCCGTTGATTCAAATCTAAAGCCTATGTTGTAAGTACTCATTTGAATCGTCTAACTTGCACTCTTTTCAATAAAAAAAATCTGGTACTACTTTTAACATTTAAAAAGAAGACTTACAATTTGAATTTGCACCAAATGGATTTCTCGGATTCAGCAGACCATTCCGTCGATTAATTAAGAAGCACGTCTCCGCGTAATATTAGAATTGAATTAAACTGTCAATATGAAGTCTGATAAAGTGTTGCTGGCTATAAACGCTCTAATATAGTCGTCCAATTTATCCTCAATCTGTTTATATCAACACCATTTATAAAATATATTATTTCTTCGAAAAGGGAAAACACAAACTCTGCATTTTCGAAGGATGTTATGATTTATTGTTTACATAATCAATGTGGTAAACAAAATTAATATTTAAACTTCATCTTTAATTTCAAAACTTGTTCTGGACACAACTGATGCTTACACATTGTGACAAGGTAGCCCATAGCTAGATCACAGCCTATGTATTACCTTCAATGTGATGATTGACTAATATAAATTACTTAAAATTACATAAATACCCTTGAACACAGTCAGTCAATGCCTTGACATGACCATTAAAAGGGGTTGTAAAGTAGACTCAACTTGGGATGAAACTTTTCATACAATAAACTTAATGCTTGAAAACGTTAAGTAATTAATAGACTAAGCAATAGCTTATTGCCTTGGCATTTAACCTATTGCCTGAGTTTAATTATTGCCGCTAACATATTTTATGCAATAGACTAAATTCGGGTTGAAACATTTCAGGCAATAAGCTTAATGCCTGACATTTTTAGGCAATAACTAATTGACTAGGCAATAGCTTATGCCTAGGCATTAAGCTTATTGCCCGATATTACTTATTGTCGCTAACATAATTATACATAAACCTTGTCAAAAACGTTTTTGTCTTATAAATTGCATAACGATAGTTCTGTATATTTTAGTATAAAAACGCGTTTTTTATATAAAGGAATATAATGTGTTATTAATTTTCATACTGTTGTTTCTGTTTTTTGTGGAGGGGGGATTGGGATATTAAGGTAATACTGCACGTTTTTATATTTTATATTTCTATTGGTGCCTGATTTAATGACGATAAATCTCGTCTTCTTACAGCGTTTCGTATAACTTCTGTTTTTGCATTTAAAGATTGTAAAATTGATGACGAGTTCAAACTCATTTACCAAGTTCTGAGTCCATGGGAATTTTTTGGTGAATCAAATTTCATTTTAATTTTCCTTCAATTTTTTTCAGACAGTTGATCTGAAACTACATTTAATCTATGAAGATCTTTATTAGAATTGAGTAAAACTCAACGCCATGGGTTCAAAATATTCGTTCTGATAAACATCTGTTTTTTAACATTCCCAAGATTCACTCACTGGTTTTGAAATGAGGACCTACGAACCGAAGTCAAAAGCTGAAAACACTACCTCATAATCGAATGTGCTCAATACTACAGCTTTATAAATTGACAAAAACTCTATTGTAAATCATAATTCCGAGACTAAAATTAATGTTATCAACGTCCTTAGTTGACAACCGATCATTATGTTGATCGTTGAACAAAAATAATGACAGTGCATGTTGAATAATTTGTCTAGATGGTTGAAGTCATGACACCCATTTTGCAATATCTCAATGCTAAGTCAACATATGTTCAGACTATCGTAGCTTATGTCATTTATCCTGGCGATTTCGTTGAAATATAATGCTAACAATGCACTCTCTACCCAGAGTTTATCGCTCATATTCATCGATCAAATCTATGTAGCAACTTGGACTATTTACTACAATGTGAAGTCATTTACTGAGTCAATGTTGTTATTTTTGCATTATCCAATAAAACTCTACACTTGTACCGATCACGCGCTTGTTCATTTATTTACACAATAATAATCAGCAAATGAAAGTGAATATTGGGCTTAGGTCGATTCTATATTTAGTAAGTGAGAGTAAATTGAGGTTTCAGCCAATGAAAATATGTATCAGATTAAATTTTATAATTGTTGTGCATTTTACTGAGAACTATTAGAAGATGAAATCCAGTCAGGGCCCCTAGAGATAACGAGATTTGTTATCGTAGAAAAAGAGTTTGATTGTTTTGCAGTAAAACGATGGAAAAAAGATTTTGCGATGGAAGGAAAGTATTAACCATGGAAAGTGAATCTGGTCATCTACTGGTCCCTTTATGTATAGACACACACAAGAACACTTTTTCATGAATACTATGTTAGGTTTAGCCATATCATATACGCAAATAACTGCGAAAGTCCTAAATAAATTGAGTGCCAAGTGCAAGGGATTTATGTCACAATGTTTTAGGTGTTACCATTACATCACGAAAAGTATTGCGAGACTAGGAGAAAATCCAGATTTATCTTTGTCTTGTCAATAGATGCAATGCAAATTCATGGCATGTTTCGAGGACGGTTAAGGAACAAGTCTACACGGTATTTACAACGAACAAATTGCAAATAGCATGTATTTCCCTAAAATAGATTTAGGATCTATCTAAATTTCATAAATCCTCGGAGACCAATGTAATTGATATTGGAAACATATCTAAGAAATCATTATACAACTAGTCTGACAGTAACAAGAAACAATATTGGCCTATATTGGACATTCACTCAACACATTTATATCAAATCGGCAATTGTACAGCAGTTTTGGATTGAATCTGACAGAAATTAGCAATTGGTTATCATTCACTTATTGTATTTCATGGCAGTATATTAAACTTCATATGCACATACTATATTACAAGTTTGTTGTTGTATTATTTAACCAGTTTTATACTTGTCAATGTAAAGGTTTCTCAGACGATAATATCAAAGTGAACATAAAGCAGGTAATCAAAACTAAAATCATGAATAACAAAGTCGGAATAAAAACATCTCTTAGTTTGTAGCATCTTCGTCATTGCAAAAAATCAATCTTTTTTATAGCAAGTGATATACAACAAATTAAATAATCATCCTCAAAACCACGGTGGCTTACCGAGGTGAATGTTGGCAAACGTTCACACAAAAAATCATCCAATGCAAGGTATATTTGGTTTAATTTCTCAGTTGGGACGAGAAAAAGTGCACCTTACAAGCTTTTGAGAGGGTCATGCTAGGTTTTAACTGTGCCCCATGAATCACATGGTTTCTTCAAACATTCAAACATTCAAACGAACGTATTTTCCGTGCTTTCGCTTGAAAGGCTAAAGAAACCACGGGACCCAAAAACCACATTGATTAAGCACCGTGCTTAAACTTGTCAATGGGTTTTGTCATACCAACATTAATTAACTCATCTGGAGTAACTCTCGGTTTTGACAAGGTGCAACAACAAAATATACAATTCAAATATGAAGAAGTGGACACGCAAACTTGGGTAAAGAAATATATTTCCGTACAAGACTGATTCTCTGGTTATTCATCATTGGTAGGCGAGATAACATAATGCGCAACAAATTGCTTTTCTTCTTTCACAAGCCTTTTGGGACACGCGTTCCTTAAGAAAGCCCGATGTTTCTTTTGTTCTGTCCAATTATATGTTCTATTTGTTTAATCGTTTCTAGAAAATGCAAGAATTTTTGCAAAGAAAACGGCAGAAACCTTAAACGCTAACGAAACAAGATGGGCTTCAAGTCTGCCATTCGTTTATTATTTTAAACACGAAAAGTATTATAGAGGAAAGGAAGACAATACTGTATGATCAGTCCAAGACGTATGCGTTTTCATAAATTTGGGTGTTGTATAAACACCACAGACTGTTTTTAATCGAACAGAAAAAATCTTTGCGTTTAGGTAATTTTTTTAAAAAAAGAATCATCGTATTCTTTGTTCAACTATGAAACACTTGAAGTAAAAACCTACAAAAACACATTTTCATTTTCAAAAGTGTACATTTTCAGTGTCAGATTGTTTTGGGCCCTGCTATTCCTTCTTTATTAAAATCGATGAATGCTTGGGAATACTGGTTTTCATTATAGCCGTACGTGGAAGTGGGTGTATTGTGATGCTTATCTGATTTCTAACTGAAGGTTTTAATACGATTATTCTGGTTAGAGAGGCAGTAAATAGTGATAGACGCGACATATATCGTGTTCGGTAGGGCGGGATATGTGTGATAAGATCGTCAATTATTCTTCAGCCGCTTTTCGTAAATATAAAACAGAAAGGGTAACTCATATCTCGAGAGGTATTAACTTAACTTAACCTAACTGAATTCGTATAAAAGAACACAATTCAAGATCGTTTAAGCGTCACATGAAATAGCAATTCATATGAATGAATATACCCGGTGTTTATGTACCGTGTATTCCCGACATATCGTATGAAGACACCATACCAGTGCGATTTATTTGACACACGTAATAAACAAAAATAAAACACAAAATATGTCTGCTATGGTACATATATGGCAGAAGTCAGCTGATACAATCTTCAATTTCAGATAAAATCGTTTTTACAAATGTCTTCGAATTCCACATTGTATATTGTGTGATATGCGAACTTTGAGTACATTGCCATGACCTCTTGGGACAAGGCCGGCTTTACGTTTTTATAAAGTTGAGGGATACTTGCATAATAGACTACTGTATATCTATGATGAACATTCTTTCAAATTATCTTGAAATAAACTTGTTATCCAATTTATGGTGTACCGCAATCGCGCTTCCTTTATCCAATCAAAATGTAATGGAAGTATCAGATATAGACGATACCCTAACAATTGACCTTTTAACTGAATAGTTTATACATGTAGTGCCACTTACTTCTTATTTTATCCAAACTATTCTACTTTCTCTTTTTTCAAAGAACCGCTATTTTCGTCTAATAAAAACATAACAGATTAACCTTTCTTCCCAAAATGGAATTCTCGGCTCGAGCGGATCAGTTTGTCCACCATTCCTTAAGAATCACGTCTCGACGTAATTTCATAATTGCATCTGACTGCCAAAATGAAGTTTGTGTTCACGGTGTAAAACTCCCTATGTATAATCTTCTAATGTAATCTCAATCTGTTTATATCAGCACAATTTGTTCAATATTTTGTTCTCTCGAAATCTAAATAACATATACTCTCTGCAATTACATGTATAAAGTAGCTCGTACTCTTCAAATGAAATTAGAAATCTATTTTCTGATCCCTTGTTTCAACCCATCCTTTGACATGTAAAGTCAGAATAAATACAGACTAAAATTATACAACTGTTTAAACACGATATTAACACGACGAACAAGAATAAAATAACAATTTATGTTCTACTAAATCTCCTGAGAATTAACAAATTATTATGTTATGACTTTATTTTCAGACTTTCGAACGGGGGGTTCTTTCCGGTTTCATTGCTCATTGTGGGATAGCGTAATTCAGTATCATCTTTTATTTCCTTCTAGAAAAGAGGAACTGCCTAACACATTTCCATTGATATGTCTATATCCGACAATACACCAAATAAAAATGAGCCAAGATATGGAAATGGGTAACTCTAATTGATACACTGTGAAATTTGTAAACAAATTGGGCTAATTTGCGTAATCGTCATCGGAATTTCGTTCGGTGAAACATTCTGCAGCATTTCTCACAACGATAGTATGTATTTTTCTACCTGTGTGACGTTGAAAAGTGTCTATAAATATCCGTAGCACTTCTACATCGCGGAAAGTGTAGGGCTTCTACTGATGTTATGATATATTAAAAAGTTATTGGGGGTAATGCGACTTAGAAATCCCAGATGGAAGGTTTTTAAGGGACATAATACCGTTGGTGACGTCATTTCTAAAAGCCTAAACAAATGGATCACACAAGTATGAATATACATGTATAATGTATGAGCCCTTGTCGCCTTCGAAAGCAAGTGATTTGTGAAAATAAATTGCGTGTGGCCTACATCTCACTAAGCGGGCAATATCACAAGGAACCACAACCGTAGTTCAAAGCTTATTCACAGTGAAAGAAAAAAGCTTGAGGTCTTGAAGCAGTGATTCCTTTATTTAAAGTCCATTGCGAGATCACTGAGCTGCTAATGCAGAATTCCTTTGCAAATCCAAAGCATGATAAGCTGGACAAATATTGTGCTCGAGACTATCCTGGACAGGTTTTTTTTTCGTGAGTTGGAATCATTGATATTTTTGATTGATTGGTTCAGAACTCGGCTATTTATGAACATCAATCATCAAATTGTACGCGATGACAAATTTTCAGGCTTTCTGGAGAATATTCGATTAACCAAATTAAATCCAAAAGACAACAATTCATACGAATGGAGTCCAGTGTATTCGTCGGCTTTAATGAAAGCTACAACTTATTCAAGCTGTAGGTACGACATTTTTACGTAATGGACGCTTGTGATAGAGCTTTAATGTTGTTTTTTATATGTACAAGTAGTATTTTGAAACTAAAGACGTCCCGATTATGAGAATAAACACCTAAATACACCATGCTCCATCAAATTTTACAGGATTGTATTTGACGTGCACTATTCTGAAGGTAGTCTACCTCTAAACAGATTGAGCCAACGTCGGAATTTTTCGTGTGACCTTGTACACATTCGTAATGTATTCGATGTGGTTACGTTTATCATCTTCATTTACACTTTTTCAAAACAAAAAAAACTTTAGAGTGTGTCAATTTCAAAGCTGTTGTCGACGACAAAATTAATTTTTATAATCAGAGGATATGTGCAATTCTCTTCAGAAAATATTAAACGGAAGGAAAACGTGCTGTATTGCTGTTTTGTCCTCTTGTTTTCTCAAGTATTTTCCAAGCGTTTTGTATCTAGGATATCAAAACCAAGTCTTGTTTGGGAAACATTTTATAAGAGACTAACAGTTTGAATTTTCTTCAAATGGACTTCTCGGCTTGAGTAGACCATTTCGACGATTAAATAAGAAGCATGTTTCCAAGTAATATCAGAATTGAATTAAACTGTCAAATGAAGTCTGATAAAGTGTTGCTGGCCATAAACGCTCTAATATAGTCGTCCAATTTATCCTCAATCTGTTTATATCAACACCATTTATTAGATATTTTGTTTCAGCGGAATAAAGGATCTTTATATGAACAATATGTTACCATTACCAAAAAACTACATGGTTTTGACGTTCCTAATAGAAAATGCTTGGGAAAACATTGAGAAAAAAGGAGAAAATACTGAAAACCAGCATTGTCTGATTTTTGCCTTGGTAATTCTAACAAAGTAAAACGATCTTATCTTTTGTAAGAAAAAAAAACATTCGGCATTTTCACTTTTGTTTCACAGGTTTCGGTGTTATGTTTCACATTATTCATATCTTTTGATCCATTCATTTTGTCATATTTAGCAGTTTAATTAATTTATGACGTGTATTTTCCGTTTGAGAAAGGGTTCAAGTTGCGATATAGAAGTCAAAGAAAACAGTTTTATTCTTCCAACGAGAGCTTTTATTGTATGTTTTGCCTCAAAACTTATTTCAAAATAAAAAGTTTTTTTTCAGTTCTTAAAATTTTCTGTGGTGGTATTTACCAACAAGTCTTAATCCAAAAATACTTTTACAACCACACTACAGTTAGCGCCACATCGTATGGCACAATGTTAATATTTTGTTCAAATGTAATTGAACGTTAAACAAAACATAAACACGTGCCATACGATGTGGCGCTAACTGTACGTCTAATTAGATGGCTTGCAATGTAATTTTGTTATAGGCAATCAATTTAGAAATCGCTTCTTGTCAATAAAAACCTTATAACTGCAGCTTGACACAGCTTGACGCAAGCTGCAGCTACGAAGTTTTTGTTGAAAAGCGACGAAATGTTGTTGAATGTGGCCTTTTATCTATGCCACAGGAGTACATTTTCCAAATCTGTCCCTGGGATAAGCTGTCGGGTCCAGCAGGTTGGTCGGGGTACATTGTAGACCGGGACCACAAGGGCACAAGCCTTTGTAAAATGGCGTCGACGGCGAGTATTGCAGTTTCAGCTCACACCAGTTGGCGTTCTCGTTCTTCCAAGGGAGGCAATAATGGACCATACCATCCCAGTTAGGCGGGATTTGTCTTCCTTGGATTATATTTCTGCGGCCGAATGCGGGTGTAACCGAGCAGCAAACATTCGGATTGTTGCAGTCATCATTGTTTCGGCAATGGATTAGACTGGTAGGTCGCCATGGATCTGATGTCTGCAAAAGTTAAGGTTTATTTGTAATGTTCCGGAACTGTTATGGCTGTAATTTATACACACTTCTAGCAATTGTACAAGTCGTATACCTTAATTGATAAAAATTAAATATCTATTTTATACCAAAGTTTGGTCTTTTGGTATGAAGATTTATTGATGCTTTTCCACTTTTTAGCTCACCTGAGCACAAGGTGCTCAAGTGAGCTATTGTGATCAGCTTTTGTCCGGCGTCCGTGCGTCGTCCGTCGAGCGTCGTCCGTCGTCAACAATTTCTTTAAATGACATCTCCTCCTAAACTACTTGGCCAATTTCAACCAAACTTGGCAGGAATGTTCCTTAAACTCGTTATTATTTAAAAACTGATTTTATTATGAAATGCACTATTTTGGTATCACTTTTGTGGGTAGTTAGACGACAATTCTCTGCAGAAATGACCAATAAAAAACAACAACATTTAGTCAGTATTTCATTTTTTTAATGTAAATACATATATACTACAAGTCAGTCTTACATCAAAGGGGTTGTAAATTTACAACCCCCTTCAAATAATATTGGATAAATGATGAGCTGTTTCTCATTTAAAAAAGTCTAATTCCATAAGTTTAGATTTTGAAATTTCAGGTCATCAGGGGTTGTAAATTTACAACCCCCCTGTGAAAAATATTGGATAAATGTTGTTGTGTTTCTTGTAAAAACAAGCCTTATTCCATAACTTTCGATTTTAACATTTCTGGTCATCAGGGGTTGTAAATTTACAACCCCCCTGCGAATAATATTGGATGAATATTGTGCTGCTTCTCGTATAAAAAACAAGCCTAATTTCATAAGTTTCGATTTTAAAATTTCAAGTCATAGGGGTTGTAAATTTACAACCCCCCTGCGAAAAATATTGGATAAATGTTGTGCTGTTTCATGTAAAAACAAGCCTTATTCAATAACTTTCGATTTTAACATTTCTGGTCATCAGGGGTTGTAAATTTACAACCCCCCCTGCGAAACATATTGGATAAATGACATGCTGCTTCGCATAGAAATAAGCCTAATTCCATAAGTTTCGATGTTAGCATTTCTGGTCATCAGGGGTTGTAAATTTACAACCCCCCTGCGAATAATATTGGATGAATATTGTGCTGCTTCTCGTATAAAAAACAATCCTAATTTCATAAGTTTCGATTCTAAAATTTCAAGTCATAGGGGTTGTAAATTTACAACCCCCCTGCGAAAAATATTGGATAAATGTTGTGCTGTTTCTTGTAAAAACAAGCCTTATATAATAACTTTCGATTTTAACATTTCTGGTCATCAGGGGTTGTAAATTTACAACCCCCCTGCGAAAAATATTGGATAAATAACATGCTGCTTCGCATAGAAATAAGCCTAATTCCATAAGTTTCGATTTTAGCATTTCTGGTCATCAGGGGTTGTAAATTTACAACCCCATGCGAATAATATTGGATATATGTTGCACTGCGTCTCTTGTAAAACAAGCCTAATTCAGCCACGACCTTAACACAATCTGATGATTCTTTTAGAATGTTGCCTTTCTCTTGACAAACTAAAGATGAAAATATACTTCTTAATAATGGTATAATTATTATAGCATTGTTATATCATAATTATGATATTGTGACTGTGTGTTCAATAAATTCGCGAAAAGGTATCGGTATTTCATAAAATCATGATGAAAACCCTTGCTCTTGACGTTATGTTTATAGAAATGTTTTTGTTTAATTTTTTATTCAATACACAATTTTCGACATTGTGACATTTCCCATTATCAGCTGTCATGCAAAAATTCACTGAAATGCAATCATCTGCTGTTTGGAAAACGATGTTTAACTCTTTGTCCATAGTTATGTGACTCATTGTTGGAATTATGTGAAAAATATAGGTTTCCTCTTTTGGAATTATTTTAGTATTCCTGACATAAAACATCTTTTTGGCCATTAGGTTGCCATCATTAAAATCGAAATAAACTCTTCCGAAACAAGGCCTGGTTTTGACGCCCTTACTAAAAAGCTTTAAGAAAGCATTGAGACAAAAAGAAAAAAAACTATGCTTTTGTCTGAATATTTTCTGAGCTATAATGTATACAAGTAGCATTCAGATCTGGTAGCATTGGCATAAACTAGTCGTTCGCATTTTGTTGTTTGGGAAAGGGTTAACTGATAGAATCAGCAAAAGCTGTTGGTAAACAGTTTCGTTTATCCACAATGTCAAATTGACAGATATTTTGTTTGTACTTATTATTTAACCGTTTCCCTAAACAAGACTTCATTTTGACACCCCTAATAGATTAGATTTGGGAAAACATTGAAACAAAAGAAGAAAGGGCTGATGATTATCATGCATTTTCTCCTTTTGCCTCGATATTTTCTGTCCTTTTTTACGCAAATTCATACCCTTTAGCAATCCATTTTGTCATCGGGCTCAGCATCTCCTTTGAAATTGGACCACCCTGAATTTTTGCATATGGGAAAATGTTAACCCTTACTGCACAGTGACGCCTCACAAGAACGTTGCGGAAAAGGAACACATTGCTTATAACATGCATTTTTTTTTCATTTCCCAAATTGTTTTCTACACAAAAAGATCCAGAAATGTAAAATTTCGTTTTACTTTTAATTTTCTTAATTATGCAACATTTTTTTTAATTCTGTCGTCTGGTAGGCCTAATGGGTTAAAGTTCTACCTTTCGTGCGTCCAAGAAACATTAATGTGGTGAAAAATATAACCTATCTGTATTCGAGTAAACGCTAAGAAATAGCCTACTAAGTCATGGACATAACGAAATTTTGATGAAAAAGTAGTCCGATTCCAAATTAAGAACACATGCCGGCGACGACACCAATTTGGATTAAGGTGAACTATAATAACACATAAATCAATGAATGCGAAGGCAGAAACAAGCTGCTTATCACAATTCTGTGTTTTCTCAAATGTTTTATTAGGCACGATAACGCTAGTTCTTGTTTTAAAAAAAGATCAAAATTCACTGAAAATCGTGAAGGAAAGGAGTTAAAGGGTAGATATATGTTTTTTTCTGTTTGATTTTAGCAAAAAAGGCTGAAATAATGAAAATGTAATTGTTTCAAAATTGTGTTTAGTTGAGTGAAAAATCTAAATAAACGAAGCGATAAATACCTCATCAAAATACGTCCGTCTGTATACAGTAGCCATTTAAACTGAAATCAAAGTTACACAAGAAAATGTGTATTCGGCTGTGTAACACGTGGCTTCCCTTTGCCTACTGATTGGAATGCCGCGGCCTTGATGTTGATTCGGAACAACCCTTTACGCCCAGGTGACAAAAGTAAGAGGCGTTTAACCCTTTCCCATCAATACCTAGTTTTTACGTCCCTAATCGAAAATGGCTTGGGAAAATATTGAGACAAAAGAAGAAACTGCGGATCATCAGCAGTTTCTATTTTTGTGTCAATATTTTCTGAGCTATATGTTACACAAAACTTACCTTTATCAACATATGTTTTGTTTCGTGCAGAAGATTTCAATTTGGACCGCCCTAAACTTTTGTCGTTTGGGAAAGGGTTAAGATTACAGCAAATTTGTCGATCTTGTCATCTACAAGGTAACCCTTCTGCAAATTTCATCTTTTTTCACGAGAAAGGCCTACTCCAAAATTTATCTGTCATTTGGGAAAACGAAAAGTGTTGAAAAGTCAACAGAAGTATTTCATTTACCTAATTAAAAACACCACTTTCTAGCTATACGAAATGCATCCAATAACACACACTTGTAAATACACTTCACATAAGTTGATTCACCGCGCCAGATTTCAAGTTTATGCTTCAAGAAGAAAATAATTTACAAATATTATTTTACTAGATATATTCCTGTGCTGGAGTGATAATTTGGAACATTTTGTCAAATATTTCCATAAGTATGCATTAATTCAAAATGCTAAATCATGCGAAATGCTTATGTTTGGAATGGAAATGTAACACGGTTTAGGAATTATTGGCACTTTTCAAATTTCGCCTTTGGTGATAATTAGGGATTGAATACCTTAATGCAGAAAATTGGAATCGTATCTTTTTTACACCTGGGATAAGAATGTGCAAACCCCGTGCAAAGGTATGGATAGAAGATGTTGAGTAGCCTGGGTTCAGTCGTCAATATACAATTTGGTCAATAAGATAGCGCATAAAAAATCAATACCCGTTAGATATCGCGGCATCCGTTTTTGATCGTGTTGATATTGACGCCTGGGGACAAGCACGGTATTTTCCAATGATAAGCCGATAAACCGGTTGATCTATTTTTAGACGTATAACCTATTTAAAGCCTGTCGTTTTAAAACGAGGCTCGATACTATAATGGAATGAATTACGTTTGAAATATTGAGAGATAATTAAATTTCTGCAAATTCTAGCATTTTCTCATTATTTTCCAAGAATGTTTCCAATGTGCTTCTTTAGTTTTGGTTGTCAAAATCACATATTCATTGTCAGGTAAAATTTGGTTTTGCACGGATGAATAGATTTTTAAGAATGCAATTGGGGGACAATGGTTTTTATGTGAGCCATGGCAAATCCAATGCGGATAGATTAACCATTCCCAAACTGCATATATTTTTTCTGTAACAATTACAAAAAAAGTTTATAAGGAACAAGCACGACTTTTGTTTGGTTTATATCGACACAAAATGATTGTTTTAAAGCTCAACAGTGAACTACCCTAAAGCTTGGATGGAACCCTTGCAAACGATTTTTATTCTGTCTTCTTCTTTTCCTTTTTATTTATTTTCTTTTATTCGAACATAAATTCGTTTAACTATTAAATTCCTTCAAACTTACAACAGTAGGAGAAATTAATGTTGTTTGAAATTCTATTATACATGAAAAACAATGAAAAATGTTATGTTCCATTTCTTACTATTGTCTGATACAAAATGTAAAAAAAATGGTCGAGAGAAAAATGAAAAATTATTATGACGCAATTTGACAAATAGTTAATAAATATTTCGAGAAATGGGTGTTTTTTATGTAAAAACTAACTCATCACAGCGGCGGATCCAGGATTTCCGTGAAGGGGGTTCGTTTGTAGAACAAGGGCCCTAGGGGGGTTCGTTTTCCTATTATTACACAATTTTGACTGAATATCTGCATGAAAATGAAATAATTAGACTGCTTAGGGGGTTCGTTTGAACCCCCCGAACCCCCTCTGGATCCGCCACTGCATCAATGGGCCATTTAAACTATTTAATCATTTCCCGAACATGACCTTTCCAATAGAAAAGGCTGGGAAGATATTTCGATACTAACAGTTTTCTCCTTTTGTTTGAGTATTTTCTTGCATTATTTTAAACAAATCCTACCTTTATCATCACAAATTTTGTCGCCTGCAAGCATCTTCTAAAATGGGAGTCTAAATTGCGGTCGTTTGTTAAGGTGTAAATTGGTGGATAAGATAACAGACTGATAAGAAGAGGTGTTATATGTGTTATTGTCTACTGTAAGTGTGTCACACTAACCCATTCCCACATATTGACGCCTTTGACACCCGACATGATAAAGCTTTTTGAAAACATTGTGGACAATGAAGAAATTGCTTGTGGCACATAACTTCTTAATTTCTCGCAAGTTTTTCTCCAAAAAGAAAAAAAAGTTACATATCATTAAATGATTTACTTGAAAATGTCGTCTGCAACATCTAGAATTTAGACAAGATTGAAACTTTGTTTTCTGGTTATTAGTCAGCCCTTCGACTGCTCCAATTTGAAAACGCTGCAAAACCAGAAACTGTTGTTGATAAAGATGGCATTTGTACACAGAAAGAAAATATTGAGATGAAAGGAGAAAACTGATGGTAATATTAAGTTTCTGCTTTTTTTTCTTCTTTTTTTAGATCACCCGTTTCCATTATGGTCTTTTTCGGGAAAGGGCAAACCCTTTCTCAAACAAGACCTGGTTTCAACGTGTTTAATTGAAAAGGCTTGTGGAAACATTAAAGCGAAAGAAGAAATGTTGATAAACAGCAATTTCCCCTTTTGCCTCAGTTTTTTTCTCAGCTTCTTGGTTCACAAATCCTTTTCTGTTCAACATCCCTTTCGGCAGCATTCAAAATAAAGCGGTCAAAATGTTTGCCGTTTTTAAAAGGGTTAAGCGACCGACACCGTAGGATTTATAGCCAACCGTTTAACCCTTAGCAATAACAGTTTACCAAAAAGATATAAAATCCAATAATTGCTGAATTGTGCAATATTTGTTAGCCTAATTAGAATTATCTTGAAAAAGACGGGTACCCGATTTCCATGAAGAAATACGGGTACCAGTCTAGTCCATGGGGATTTCTGTTACTAAATATAGCACTAGATAATTATCTGGACGAGTTACCGTTCGTGAAATTACCCCCAAAAATTGTGAAAAAAGCAGATGGCGCTTTTGCTTGACCCCAGACTGATCTTTGGACCGGAGAAAGTAAAGGAGGGAAAAATGATCAGTCTGGAACCCAGTCTAGGGATAAGAATGTGCAAACCCCGTGCAAAGGTATGGATAGAAGATGTTGAGAGAAATGGATAGACCTCTCACTTAACCCTTTCCCAAATGGCAAAAAAATGGACTGCTCCAAATTGAAAGGTGTTGCAGACGACATTTTCAATGTAAAGATATTTTTAAAGTTATATTGTTGGCATAGAAAACAATGTGGAAATGAAGAAACTGCTTGTTAAAGCTTTTATTGTCTACGGCATCTAATTGCGTCTCTATTTTGGAAAGGGTTAAAAATAATGTTCTTCCTTTTTTTCGCTGCTTTCTACCGTAAGGCCGGGTTCGAGTTATACAGCCAATAGTCGTATGTACAATTATACGTGTATAATACAATGTTTATCCTCTTCTACGACCGAAAACGTCGTTACCCCAGTTTGAAAACAACTTGTAGATCTAGTTATAGCGCTCTCGGACGCAACCGACCTTATGTAATATTTGGATAGTATGAGAATAAAGATTGAGAATGATTTATTTTGTTATTCTTGGTAGAAAACGGACATTGTGGGAAATGGAGAGATTGTTTGTCAAACGCAATTTCTTCATTTTCCACAATATTATCCTATGTCTTTATCTTGTTTAGTGTCAAGAGACGTCATTTGGAGAGAATTAGAAAAGGAAATACATGTATTATCAATCGAGCATTAAAATCAAGGGCTTAGAAAAAAATAGTGTAAACTTGTACACTTTATAGAAATTTACAGAAGAGACAAAAAAGGTTAAAGAGATAAAATATTTTTTAAATTATAAATATATTTTTGATTTTACAGAACACAATGCCCTAATGTAGCCTATGGGGACTCGTAGCCTTTACCTTCCTAAAGATTAAGAAAATACAATAAAAGAATTTCGGAAAATCTTTTGTTACAATAGTTTTGAACTGAGCCCTCGATTTGATACCATAAGCTCTTTAATCGAGAAAACGAACATCATTTTCTTGGGTTTAATACGATACTAAACGGCACAATTTTAGACTTGTCCAGATTCAGTAATGAAAAGACTACAATAAGATATTTAACGGATTTTATTTTACATTTCTTGCACTTTTCAATAGAAAACATTGTGTGATATCAGGCCCGTAGGAACAGGGGGGGGGGGGGGGGGGGCTCGGGGGCCTTAGCCCCCAATGTTGGCCAAAAAAACCGAATTTTCTTAATTTTACACTGAAAATTTTGGGAAAATCCAAATTAGCCCCCCCCATATTCAGGACAAGGGCTTTAGCCCCCCCCCCCCATATGAAATTGCTTCATACGGGCCTGGATATTACGAAATATCTGCAGCTGTAGGCAATATCTTCATTTTCCATAGTTTTCCAAAACTAGTATGCGGTCGATGCGTCAAAAGCGTCATTACGTGTGAATATATTGATTAGCGTTTTATTTACAAAATCCGTTTTGTATGCCTCTTAAAATGGATGTGCGTTAACGGTTATCAAAGATATTTCTTTTAATAAATAGCGAAATTTTAGACCAATTAAAGTTGTTGTAGAGGGTAAAATTCGTATAAATTGATATGCAAATTGTGAATGTAATAGCCCAGGAAATATTGGGGCGAATGGAGAAAAAGCTGATCATCAGCATTTTCTTCTTTTGCCTCATTGTTTCCGAAGCTTTTTCCATCAAGGAAACCTGTCAATCCAGTTCTTGTTTGGGAAAGCAAAGAGAAGAAAGGGTAGGATGTAGACCAGTAAATCGTTGCTAGGCAACAATCGGATACCCGATTTCACACGATCACGTGATGGTTCTTGTGTAATAAACTTGTTGCTGTGTGATATAGATTAAACCGTTAATCTTTTGTGTTCCACTCGTTATCGGACACAGGGGACGTTAGGAAATCGGTTTCGGATCACACCATTACAGGTTAGTGTGTCTTTTACCCATCTTTTTTTGCATGTTTAACTAGAATTTGTCTATAAATTGTAAAACATGCAACATATGCGCATAGTTCCTTTACAAAAACAGCGAGAAAAAATAAGTTTTGTAATTTATCCCTTTCCAAAACGACTAAATTTTAGTATGATCCAATTGGAAAGCTACTGCAGACAACAAAATGCATGTTTTTGAAGAAGGAATTTGTGTAGAACAAAGAGCAGAAAATATTGAGGCAAAAGGAGAAACTGCTGGTCATCAGCAGTTTCTTCTTTTGCCTCAATGTTTTCCCAGACTTTTTCTTTTATGGACATCAAACCAGGTCTTATTTAGGAAAGGGTTAATTGTATCAGATTAACCCTTTCACAAACGGCACAAAGTTTGATAGTTTTAATCCTTATTCACATCAATAAAAGAAAGATTTTTGAAACATTGAAACAAAAGAAGAAAAAGCTAAATATCAGCATTTCCTCCTTTAGTTTTGTCTCAATATTTTCTAAGCTATTATTCATACACAAACTCAATTTTTATGACCTATATAGGCACCAATTTTATCGTCATAAGCAGCTTTTGCATCAGAACACAGTGAAATCCTGCCGTTTTGGGAAGGGCTAACTTTTAAGTCCCCAGAAAAAAAGATGTATGCTTAGGCTATATAAGGAAAATATTAATGCACTAATACGAACGGCAGATGGGTGTCAAAATTTAAAAAGCTGCTGCAGACTGCAAAATGGATGTTAATAATGGTTTTATGTACCAGGGTCCCAGCAGAATAATATAAAGCTGTAGTGGCAAATAAGTAAACATTGAAATGCATTATGTTTTAAAAATAACTTTGAATAAAAATATTATAGGAAAAGGAGAGATTGCTTATTTTGAGCAATTTCTTCTCTTCCCATAATATTTTACGCAACATTATTATATTTATAACTATCAAAATGCATTATTTATCAGTTTTTGACATGAAATACCTAAAACCTCTCTTTTTGGCAACTATTTTGAAGAATTTAAGTTGTGCGGATTAAGTTGTGCGGGGTGCTTTTAAAGCTGTAGGGACATTACTCTGATTTACATGAAGCTGTAGTGGGACCGATACAGCTTTTTGGGCTGGGGAGGACAATGGTGTACTAATGTATAATTTAGCAAAAATAATATTGAAACAAAAGGAGAAAATGTTGATCATCAGCATTTTCGTCTTTTGTCTCTATGTTTTCCCAATCCATATCGGTAAGGGTTGCCAAAAGCAGGTCTTGTTTAGGAAATGGTTTAAGTTGGATCACCCCAAAATTTTGTTGTTTGGAAAAGAGATTTCGTCCGGGAAAATGGTAATTTCATTTATAGACTCTAAAGTCATATCTTTCTTCCCTATAAACGGTCGTAACCTCGGCTTGATCAACCTGTAGTTACGCCATTTTCGAACGTAACCATCGATGAACAGCTTAATCTAAACCAACTGATGAAATTCCTTTCCCAACTTAACCATTTCCAAAATGGCAGATCCGGACAGATCAAGTATGAAAGCAGCTTACCGTAGACGAAAAATAGATGTTTTTAAAGAACGAAAATGCGTAAAATATAGAAAATATAGATGCAAGATATGAAATGCTTGTCTATACTTTGGTTTTACATTTCGTCAAAAGAAGTCATTGTTGGGAAAGGCTTAGGATATGTTAGTACTGTTTAACCCTTGCTAAAACAGCAAAAATTTAGACTAGTTCAATTTCAAAGATGTTTAAGATCGGAGAATATTTTTTTTAACTTTAAGGATAGAAAATATTGTGGAAAACGAAGAAATTGCTTGTTTCCTAAGCCATCTTAGGCTACACACAGATACGTCGATGAAATCGTGAAATTAATCGGCCATGTTGAGGGAAAGAAAAGGATTTCACCTTTATATTCTTTTCTCAAACAAAACCGGGTTTTGACGTCCCTAA
The DNA here is from genome assembly GCA_963680895.1 of Fragum sueziense. Lineage (NCBI taxonomy): Eukaryota > Metazoa > Mollusca > Bivalvia > Cardiida > Cardiidae > Fragum > Fragum sueziense. Next base: position 46,091,118 of record OY804598.1, on the reverse strand, counting down.
CAAAAAGTTTGGGAAACTATTGAATCAAAAGAGGCCGGTGTATTTTATCATTTACCAAAATTGCACAATTTTACACATTTCATTTCAACGCCATAGTACTTATGCGATAAACAACATTGATTGAAGTAAGAAAAATACAAACATTCTATGGGATACTTTGCGGAATAATATTTACTAAACCTTTTCCAAACCGACAAAAAATACTGTTACAATTGGAAAGATGACAAAATTGGTGCCGATGAATATATAGGCCCCTACTCTGTCTGATTAAGAAGACAGTGGCACAGAGGGTATTGTGGCCAAAGAAGAAAATGTCGAATACTCTGCATCAACACTTGTTTGTGGACATTTGAAATTTTCGTTAATCTAATTATATTCATAATATTCATGATGTATTACAGATTGCAGGGCTTTTTTTTCAGGATTGGGGGAAGACACAGGACGCTGGTAGAAAGGGGAAAAATCACATGCGGTATCCTAAGTCTGGGGAAAATTGTATAATATAGAACTCTGATAGGCTAAAACCCTATTATACCCACTACTGTAGACTTGAGAACCAGCAGGGCTGGTTTATAAAGCTGCAGCAATTGTGGAAAAGGTTTCCTTTTCATTATATTTGGAGTTATAGTGTGATTTTCAAAAATATCTCTTGGGGAAAGTTTAATTTTTGGGGAAAAAAGTGCATTATTTCTGGAGGGGAAGATGCTGGTAACCAGTGTCACTTTCTTAAGGGGAAAAACCCCTGGATTGTATGTGAACAGAGAAGAAAACAGAAGAAGGATAATGTTCTTTTCTACAGAATAATTTGAGGCTGTAGAGGCAAATAAATACATGTATACGTATCAGTAAACCTGTAAATGATCATTGTATGCAATCAATGATGAATAACACATCAAGGGAGAAAAATCATTATTGCTCATTCTGATAATTTTAGCTCCACTAGCCAAAGGCCAGTGGCCTTATGTCATGGCCCTGTGTCCGTCGTGCGTCCTTGCGTGCGTCCGTCCGCACATGCGTTCAAACATCTTCTTCAAACCTACTGGACCAATTTCAACCAAACTCCACAGGAATCTTTCTTGTATGAATCTCTTCCAAATTCATTCAAGAATAATGATAATAAATCAATTGCGTGTAGAACTGAAATTTTGATTAAATCAAATTTTCGAAAAAATTTAAAAATCTTCTTCTCCAAAACTACTGGACCAATTTTAACAATACTTCAAAGGAATCGTCCTTGCATGAATCTCTTCTAAATTCCATAAAAAAAATCGCGCAGTACTAAAATTTTGATTAAACTTATGAAATCAAATTTTCGAAAAATCTTTAACAACCTTCTTCTTCAAGACTACTCGACCAATTTAAACAAAACTTCATAGGAATCTTCCTTGCATCAATCTTTTCCTAATTCCTCAAAAATATGTGCAGAACTTTCGACGAAACTAACGAAATTAATTTTTCCAAAAATCTTTAAAAAAAATCTTCTCCAAAACGCCTTAATTGGATTTCATTGCAATTTAGCCTGAATGTTCAATGTACACTACAGTATATTCTATAAAAAAATTCGATCGGATGAAAATCATGGCAGCTGTGTGCAGGGCTTATTTTTCGCTATATGAGACATAGTGTAATTTTAAGAAAAAAAAACAACATTTCTCTTCCATAACCACTTATTGGATTTCATTCTGGTGTAGCATGAATCTTCTGTGGATAGACATCTATTGTATTCTTTGAAGAATTACGTAGTCTAAAAGTCTAAAATATAAAAGCCAGTGGAGCGATACAGGGCCATCATGACCCTCTTGTTTCCTTAATGCTTTTTTCACGAATTTTACATTTACAAAATTAATTCAAATACAAGTATGCATTTTCTAAAAATAATTTCGACATGGCGTACCTGAAAGTCCCTCTATTTGTTGACTATTTTGAGGAAAGCAAGTTACGTATATGAAACACTCGCACGAGTTAAAATGACAATTCATAGTAACTTAGACTTTAAATACTTTCTTGTTCCTCTCGAGTATTTAAGATGTGAAAACTAAGCCGTTTTATAAAAGGGTATAAGTTATAGGATGAATTCTTATTATATTTTCAGATTCGAGTTTGGGAGAAGAAACTCGAGGTTGTATACATGCACGAGTATAAGACGACCAACTAATTGCGGAGACATTGCGTCAGAACATACACGGACAGAGACCTCAGTTATATTATATACAGTGACAAATTCTGTGCAAGAGTAGCGCTAATGCATATTGTTTTATAACTCTTCTCAGAATAGCATAAATCATGGCCGCTTATCTCCTAAACAGAATAAGGCTTGTTTCTATGAGAAGTAACACATCATTTATCTATTGTACTCTATTGTAAGATGCAGCGGGTTGAACATTTTCAACACGCAATGACCGGAAATTTTAAAATCCTAACTTATTGTGTACTTTGGCTGGAATCTTAGAGAAAAAAGTGCATCAATTATCCTGTATAAGATGTAGGTGTTGTAACTTTACGACCCCTAATGACCATAAATTAAAAAAAACACTGATTGTTGAATTTCAGTTGTTTCTACGAGAAGCAGCACACCATTTATCCATTATCATTTGCAGGGGTTGTGAATTTACAGCCCCTAATGACCAAAAATTTTAAAATCATAACTATTGTGGAATTAGCCCTGTTTCCATCAATGGTAGCGCAACACTTATCCAATATTATTGTCAGGGGATGAACAGAACTTTTAGAAGCAAAACTTTTATGTATAATAAGGCTAGTTTCTATTAGAAGTAGCATATCGTTTATCTTGTATAAGATGCAGGGGTTGTAAATTTACGACCCCTAATGACCAGAAATTCTAAAATCATGATTAAAGGTAGAATTTTACTCGTCTCTATGAGAAGTAGCACATCATTTATCCAGTATTAGATCAAGGGGGTTGTAAATTTACAACCCCTAGTGAGTTTTTAAAGTCATAACTTATGTCGGACTTAGGCTTGTTTTTTATGAGAAGCAGAATATCATTTATCCAATATCAATTTTAGGGGGTTGTAAATTTACAACCCCTATGACTTAAAATTTTAAAGTAGAAACTTACGGAATTAGGCTTGTTTTATAAGAGACGCAGTGCAACATATATCCAATATTATTCGCAGGGGGGTTGTAAATTTACAACCCCTGATGACCAGAAATTTTAAAATCGAAACTTATGAATTTAGGCTTATTTCTATGCGAAGCTGCATGTTATTTATCCAATATTTTTTGGCAGTGGGGTTGTAAATTTACAACCCCTGATGACCAGAAATGATAAAATCGAAAGTTATTGAATAAGGCTTGTTTTTACAAGAAACAGCACAACATTTATCCAATATTAGTCGCAGGGGGGTTGTAAATTTACAACCCCTGATGACCTGAAATTTTAAAATCTAAACTTATGGAATTAGGCTTTTTTAAATGAGAAACAGCTCAACATTTATCCAATATTATTTGAAGGGGGTTGTAAATTTACAACCCCTTTGATGTAAAACTGACTTGTAGTATATATGTATTTACATTAAAGAATGAAATACTGACTTAATGTTGTTGTTTTTTATTGGTCAATTCTGCAGAGAATTGTCGTCTAACTACCCACAAAAGTGATACCAAAATAGTGCATTTCATAATAAAATCAGTTTTTAAATAATAACAAGTTCTTAGGTGACTACCTTTCAGAATTGCTAAAAGAATTGAAATCCATAAAAAACTCTGGTTGCCATAGCAACAGAAAAGGAGAAATTTGACTGAATCTAAATACTCTCTTTGAACGACATCTCCTCCTAAACTACTTGGCCAATTTCAACCAAATGTAACAGGAATGTTCCTTAGGTGACTCCCTTTCAGAATTGCTAAAAGAATTGAAATCCATAAAAAACTCTGGATGCCGTGGCAACAGAAAAGGAGAAATTTGACTGAATTTCAATACTATCTTTGAACAACATCTCCTCCCAAACTACTTGGCCAATTTCAACCAAATGTAATAGGAATGTTCCTTAGGTGACCCCCTTTCAGAATTGCTAAAAAAATTGAAATCCATAAAAAACTCTGGTTGCCATGGCAACAGAAAAGGAGAAAATTGACTGAATCTCAATATTCTCTTTGAACGACATCTCCTTCTAAACTACTAGGCCAATTTCAACCAAATGTAACAGGAATGTTCTTTAGGTGACCCCCTTTCAGAATTGCTAAAAGAATTGAAATCCATGAAAAACTCTGGTTACCGTGGCAACAGAAAAGGAGAAATTTGAATGAATCTCAATACTATCTTTGAACGACATCTCCTCCCAAACTACTTGGCCAATTTCAACCAAACTTGGCAGGAATGTTCCTTAGGTGACTCCCTTTCAGAATTGCTAAAAGAATGGAAATCCATAAAAAACTCTGGTTGCCATGGCAACAGAAAAGGTGAAATTTGACTGAATCTCAATACTATCTTTGAACATCTTCTCCCAAACTACCAGGCCAATTTCAAACAAACTTGACAAAAATATTCCTTAGGAGGTCCTCTTTAAGAATTGCTAAAAGAATTGAAATCCATAAAAAACTCTGGTTGTCATGGCACCAGAAAAGGAGAAATTTGACTTATTCTCAATAATTTCTTTGAACAACATCTCCTCCCAAACTACTTGGCCAATATTTCAACCAAACTTGGCAGAAATATTTCTTAGGAGGTTCCTTTCAAAAATTGCTAAAATAAATGAAATCGATTAAATGCTTTGGTAGCCATGGCAACAGAAAAGGAGATTTTCCACCAAATCTCAATGACATCGTTGAATAATATCTCCTCCTAAACTAACAGGCTAATTTCAACCAAAGGAGGTCACATTTAAAGAATTGCTAACAGAATTGCAATTTATAAAAAAGAAACCCAACTCTGGTTGCCATGGCAACAGAAAAAGAGAAATTACATGAAATCTGTCAGAAGCAATTTCTCCATAACCGCAGAGCCAAATTTGACAAAACTTAATATTTGCATTACTTATGATATTTCTATGAGGTACTTTTCTTTGCTTTTCAATATGAAACCTTGTAACAGAAAAAAGGGTACTTCTTGTAAAAATCTGCTTATCAGGGGCATAGCATCTACATTTATGCATGGATTTAAACAAATGTATGGGTAAATGTGTTCTTCATCATGAGTAGATATTCTATTTGAAATGTATATTTAGGTAGGTTCAAGGTCATAGATCTAGGTCAATTTGTAAATTTCTGTTTGTTTGTCAGTCTGTATGTTTTATTGTAATTCCATCTGTCCAACGCAATTTCTCCATAACCACATAGCCGAATTGGATGAAACTTCATATTTGACTTACATATGATATTGCACTGAGGTAGTTTTCTAGGTTTTCTATGGTTTGAAATCGCATAGCGGCGTTCATATGATCTTTGACCCTTTATTGCATTACCTGTAAGAAATCTGACCTGTTATAAAACCCCGTCTCAGGTGAGCGACCTAGGGCCAACGGCCCTCTTGTTTTACAGATAATGATATTGTTGTATTATGTACAGCTGCAAATTATTCTGAGTCACTGTTTATCGACCGATTAAGATGGTAATGAGCAACATGGCAAAGTTACTAGGCTTTTGTTGAAAAGCGACTATATGCGCCGGTATCTGAAAAATAGACCTTATAACATTCAACTATCATGTTTAAGCTCAGATCGGCTAGTAATAAAATGACGTCTAATCAAGAACCATTTTGCTGAATTACAGTTTCTTCTGGTAATGTAGAAGATATTAGAGATCAATATAAATTTTGATCAGACTGTGGTTTTCCGCAGGCTGATCTTGATCCATGTTTATCTCAAATACAATAAGGGATAATTCATAATGTCCTACTGGAGTTTGGATGTACAACCTACATGTACTCAGCTACAAAGTTCCAGAATATTGGAATGGCTCGACATCGAACCGATGACCCACGTATTGCATGCCAAATGGCTTTTGTTACGTTGTATAGACATGCGACGTTGGTGCATGTATGATAACGAACATAGAAAACATGATGTAGCTCTATAACAAACGAGTTTTTTACAGAAATGATGGAATTGATTGATAAATGCAGACGACAAAGTGTTGGTTTTCTCTCTCTATGGACCATAAATTTTAAGGCGTTTAAGGGGGAATGCTCCAGTTTCCTAAATTATTTCCCAATAATAGAATTTATTCATATTTTGTATGTTGAAATTACATGTTATTACCAATTGGAAAATAAAATAAAAATGGATGGTCAGCGATCTTGTTTGAATTTTATGGGTATTCGTATCACATACCCATACAGCGAAAAAATGCACAATTTCTTTGACCTGTCCAAGGTCACTAAAATGCTAATAAAATGCTGCATATTCATTGTTTAGTCCCGAAAACGGATTTAAAGTAACGTCTTACATTTAATAAGAACAGAAAACCCAAAATATGTGCTATTATAAACGCGTAAATGTATAAAACAGCATGCTCACGTGTTCGGTTAGATCAACGAAGCTGGAGTATTTTATGTCAAAATTTGCATATTTTTGGAAATATTTAAAGTTCTACATAATAGAATTTGATAAAACTCCCTCATTGTATTAAGCAACATGTCCTGGTAATAATTCAAAAAGAAAATGTATAGGTCCGCGCACTTATTAATGAATTACAGCAATTTTTATCAGCTACACATGAATAAAATGACGCAAAACAGTGGTAAATGCATACACACTTACGACTGTCTTGCTCTAAATAATCGATTTCCATCTTGAGGAAATCAGTTTCGAAGAATAAATACACTTTTACCGTCGAAAATGGTAAATTGTATTTATGTGTTATATTATTGAAAATATGGGAGCGAAACATATTGGTACGAAACAATTGATTTACTACAGTAATGACCGAGTATCCCGAAAAACTGGATAATTCCCCCTTAAAACGTGATAATATCCGTATTGTTAACGTTTAACCCATAGTCGATTGCGATAAAATATCAAGAGTATTCCTACCTTATCATCATGTGACTACAGTTCACTTCCGATGAAATCGAAAGTAAACAAACGGTAAGTGGATTTACATTTTCCCGGTTATATTTAGATATTCCTGCTGGTATGAAATATCGTGGGTTTTCGTAGAAACCTTGTAACTGCAGCTTGTGTAAAGCTGCAGTTACGAGGTTTTTGTTGAAAAGCAGCAATATCTAGATAATTATATCCAGGATCGTGAGTATATACATATACACATACGACATGAAGATAAATTGCACCATGCAAGTCAAAATTTCTACATCTAGAGGAACAAAATTATCATATCTTGACCATCATTCCATTGTCTTTGAGAAACAAGCGGACCTTCAAATGGTCATCCGATATCTGTTTCGGTAGGTTATATTTCTTCTTTATTCTGTATTAAATTGCATCATTAACCATTGTTTCATCAAATGATTAATTAAAACACTAGACGCATATCTATTACGATAGTTGAGTCGTAATTATAATGTTGTAATGGTCGATTATGTAGTAACGGTAACAATTAAAACTGTTTGATTTAGACCTTCCATACTTTTTAATCGAACAAACTTTTTTCTATGTTTTTTATCAATGCCCAGAAGGTTATCTAGTGCAAAATCTGAAATGTGAACTACATCGTCGGCAAAATCTTATAACTCACAGCTTTAAACAAACTGGAGTTACTATGTTTTGCACGTACACCGATGACATGTATTTAGGATCAGTTATTGATCAAATAGGAGGCAAGCCGTGACGTAATTTCGGACATTCTGTCTTATTTTAAAACCTTGTAACTACAGCTTGATTGAAACCGTAGTTACGAGATTTTATAATAACATAGACATAACAGTAAACTCAGTTTATTTTTAGCACAATATTCATTCCAAGTGATACTGATTCAGTCAGATTTCTGTCGTCGTACGAAAGGAATAAACAAAAAAAAAATACTCGAAATACTCATTTTGAAAAAAAAGAAGAAGAAAAAAGCAAACCTCCGAATTAACCGTTGAAACTAATATGAGGCCGATTAGAATTAAAACTACCATCTTTTGTGATTTCGATAGTAACGTATTTTAATCTTTTTGCTTTAAACCGGTCATTTAGCTGATAACGTACGCTTAACCCTTATTCTAAAATTGACATGCGATTGAGGTCTCTGTCAGAAAATAATTGGAAAAGATTGAAACAATGAAGAAAATGACGCGCTAAGAAAATCTTATTTTATACACAAATCCCATCTTTATTAACATCCATTTAGTGTTCTTCAGCGGCTTCCGAAGTGTAGCAGTGCCGTTATTTGACCATTATGGAATGATCTAAAATATAGTTCGTCACGTGCTTTATAATCTTTAGCGAACAGTTCGTGTTTTCTTGTAGACATCTTGTGTTTAATATTGTTTTGTTATAATGCTTTCAAAATTGAACGAACATTTTTACAGTTGTCATGAGCAGACATTTTCCCCACCATTGGATCCGCGCAAGATTTGTTTTGGTTTTGATTAAAGGTAGACCACCCTTTCTACAGTAAAAGTGAACGAAAATAAGTACAACAGTTCGCGTTTATTTTTGAAAGCATTTTACTTATATGTTTATAAGCACTTGTGATGAATTTGGTAACAAAAGGTTGCTATAACAAATCGTTGCTTTTCAACGAAACCCGCGTAACTGCAGCTTGTTTTAAGCTGCAGTTACGAGGATTTTGTTGAAAAGCGACGACATTCTTTATTTTTCTTCTCAAATAGGTTTAACATTTTGTCCTTATTTGTTTAAATTTTAGAAAATTGCTTCAGAACATACAGCAAACAAGATGGATGACATATTCGACATAGCGGTTATCGGGGGTGGGGTAGTTGGATGTGCGACTGTATCAGAACTAACTAATCACGGCTATAGATGTGTGTTGTTGGAGAAAAACGAGAACCTTGTGTCGGAGGCAAGCTCGGGTAACAGGTATGTGGTTGTTGTTGTTATTAATGTTGTTGTAATTGTTGTTGTTGACATTGCGTGTATCGGAGGTGGGGTAGTGGGATGCGCGACTGTATCAGAACTGACTAATTATGGCTATAAATGTGTGTTGTTGGAGAAAAACGAGAACCTCGTGTCTGAGGCAAGCTCGGGTAATAGGTAATGTTGTTGTTCTTTGTTGTTGTTGTTGTTATTGCTGTTGTTGACATAGCGTGTATCGGAGGTGGGGTAGTTGGATGTGCGACTGTATCAGAACTGACTAATCACGGATATAGATGTGTTCTGTTGGAGAAAAACGAGGACCTAGTGTCTGAGGCAAGCTCGGGTAACAGGTTTGTTGTTGTTTTTTGTTGTTGTTATTTAATTTCCTTTTTCATTTGTGTGTGTAATTTCCTGTCGTTCATTCTTTATATTATAAGACATTTGCAGCGGAGCAAACAGAGGAAAGGTTTGAAAGTCCACACTGATAATCATATGACATTTTGACGCCCAACACAATAAAGGCTTTGGAGACCATCATTGCAAATGAAAAAATTGCTTGTGACAATGTTTTTTTTCCAATCGAGGCATGAAATATGTTAAATTATGTAAACGTACTTTCATCTAAAATTGTCGTCAGCAACATCTTAAAAATTCGGACAGTCTTTATTGTGCCGTCTGGTAATGGGTTATATATCGTCGGTGGGGAGTCAAAACCTCGTAACTCCAGCTTATTCAAGCTGTAGTTACGAGGTTTTGATTCCCCACCAACGATATGTAAGACAGAACTGTACCTCAAACAGTAATCAGTTTAGTACATGTATTAATGGGAGAAGGGAGAAAACCTAAGTAATTTACAGATGAAGTTGTCGTCTTGTTATTTTCCCTTAGTTTATTGAATATCGTCGCTTTTCAACGAAAACCTCTTAACTGTAGCTTGTTTTAAGCTGCAGTTAAGAGGTTTTTGTTGAAAGGCATCGATATATTACGGCTTTGTTAAAAATCATTTTATTGAAAACCAATAAACTGTACGGACTTTGTCATATGTATACAGGAATCTTCACGGTGGATAATCACGTGAAACAACAATTTAAGAAAATATTCAACTATTTTGTTAATACGGGACCTATTCGAATTCGGGTTGAAGCAGAGAAGGTGGACATACGTCACGCATTAGATGGCCGTAGAGATTTTTTGTAAAACCAGCTGATAAAAAAAGTTCTTTAAGATCAACCCGAACTTTTCGTTGATCTTCAATATCATGTTATCAGTAACATACATGTATTTGATCAAATATTAACAAAGGTATTTTTGATTTTCTGGATATTTAAGTCCCGTGATTAACCATCGTGCATTATGGTATTGTCCACCAAAATTAACCCGGGACAACTTAATTTTCGTGCGATAAGTCCGTTAACTGTGGGTCTTAACAAAACATTGTCGAAGTAGATTCATTACATATGCAGGTGTCCCGGGTAAATCTTGCAGGACAATATACAAATAATCACGGATTGGTTTGTTTTCATTGTTCACTTCAAATCGAAGAGGAAAGTCTTGACCGAATGCTCGTACATATTTTAATCGCTGAGGAAAAAGTAGATCGTTCCAACTGGATTTTCAGGCTGATAGGGATACATTTAAGTATCAAATGGCGTCACGTCATGGACGATCAAACCTTTTTTCAAACTTTACTAGAGTTACAAGTTTTGGTCTCCTTCCGATATTATTGAATAAATGCATTTATGTACATTGCCTATTTTGATTAATTCGTTAACTTTTTAGTGGAATGCTGCACACTGGGTTCGATGCCTACGAAGGACACGAGATGGACTGTATACGATACACACAGGAACGGGTATTTGAACTACTGCAGAAACTAGGTGTACCCGTCAAGAAAACTGGCGCAACTATGGTGGCCTGGACGGACCAACAGGTAAGATATATCCAAGTTCACCAAATGAATGCTTTAGTGATTAAAAAAAGGCTTGGGGAATTATTAAGGCATACGAAGAAAATGCTGAATAGCTACATTTTTTTCTTAATATTTCCATGTCGTTTCCTACATACATATTCGACTATTTTGAAACGTTTGTCTTATTGTCTGCAGCACATTTTAATTTGAACAAATCTATAAATTCGACGTCTAATCTTTGCTTTTTTCAATGACCTCGTAACTGCAGCTTAAATAAGCTGTAGTTACGAAGTCTTGAAAGTGACATTTCACAATTATTTTTTATATACATTTTACTTTTATTCTATCTGAAAAAGCATCTTTTCTTATGGAAATTCTGAAAACTTCAAGTCAAAATACTGAACCGTTTACAAGAGATATACATTTTTGTGTTAAAATTAGACAAATTGTTGTGGGCAACACTTCAGGTTTATATAGAATTCGTAATTTCTGTCTCAACTTTAAATGCGTATTTTTCGCTTATAAATAACAACTCCAAAAAACTGATAGCATTTCTACGCATTAGAATAAACACTCTTTGCATCAAGACATGCTTTTAGAAATTGAAATAAATGTGAAATGTCACTTTAAAGAAAAGCAACGAAACACATTTTATTTCTTTTTTTAATTTACAGAAAGAACAGCTAACCCCAATACTAGAAAAATGTCGTAGAAACAAAGTTACCTCCCTTGACGAGCTCTCTTCTTCCCAAGTTCACCAAAGAGAGCCTCATCTAAAGGGTGTTTGCAAAGGAGGTCTATGGATTCCGGGTGAGGCCGTCACAGACTCGTGGTTATTCCCTGTCTTAATGGCAAACGATGCCAGAAAGAAAGGGGCAAAGGTAAGTGATAATCACTTTTCGATATCTTTTTAGGGTTCGAATCTTTGCGTTACCATTATTTCAAATCTAAAATTAGATCTATGACCTATATTCGAGGCTTGGTGTTATAGAATTGATTGAGTTGCGTTCCGAATGACATACTGTTGCTAATTACAACGTCTGTAGTGATCATTCTGCATACGATCGGAGTTATTGCAATACCTCGTAACAACAACTTAATCAAAGCTGGAGTTACGAGGTATTGCAATGACACCGACGATTTATCCCAGGTTGTTATAGACCTGTTTTAGTCTCAAGGATCCCTTTTGTCACAGCCCATCTTGTATGTTTTCACTGCTGTTATAATATCAACAAATGTTGGAAAAACCAGGAAAGTAAATGCTTTATGGTTGAAATCCTGGCGTGTAATGTCAGTTACGCTTTGATCCGTTATGTAAGTTTTTCGTTGTTGTCTAAGATTTGTTATTTAAGGTTTTTCCTAGAATTGGATCTTTTATTTTGTCCAAGTGTTCCTAGTCACGGTGGATAATCACGTGATGCAATAATTACCGAATATCTTCAATAACTTTGTTAATACGGGACCGATTTGAATCCGGCTTGAAGCAGAGAATGTGGACAGACGTCACGCATTAGATGGACATGGTTGATTTTTGAAAAATCAACTGATAAAAAAGTTATTGAAGATAAACCTAAATTTTGGTTTATCTTCAATATCTTTTTCATCAGTTGATTTTTCAAAATTCCAACACGTCCAGCTTTTTCCTAACATTTTCCCACATTATCTGCTTCAAACCGAATTCAAATTGGTCAAGTATTAAAAAAGGTATTGAAGATTATCGGAAATTCTGAGTCATCTGATTATACACCGTGCTAGTACTCTTTCTAAAAAAACTGTAAAAAGACCCCTAGATTCCCCGGAACCCCCACAACCCATTACCATATGACAAAAATTTTGACTCTACCAAATTCAAAGAATGATGTTTCAGACTACACTGTCGAGTAAATTTATACTATTTCACATGTGTGGTCTCTCTGGATAGAAAACATTGTGGGAAATGAAGAAATTGCTTGTCACAAGTAATTTCTTCATTTTCCAGAATGTTTGCAGCAGCTTTTCTTATAATAGGCGTCCAAATGCGTCAAATGGACTCGACAATACGCATTTGGCTTCAACATTACAAAATTGGCTTCACTCCTGATTTTAAACATGTTTAGTCTCAATGATCCCTTTTGTCACACCCAAGCCTATATCTTTGTCTCTACTGCTCTATTATCAACACAATGTTGGAAAAACCAGGAAAATAAATGATTTATGGTTGAAATCCTGGCTTGAAATGACAGTTACTCTGTGATCCGTTATGTAAGCTTTTTCGTGGTTGTCTAAGATTTGTTATTTATGAGTCTTTTCCTAGAACTAGAACTTGTCGTCTCATAAGTACTAGTATTACTAAATAAATAATGGCATAATGAGGTCGGATCCTAAATGGTAGTCAAAACATCATGTAGACGTTTGAGACTTATTCATATATTAGTAAAGCTGCGATTCTGTCTACTGCTGTATGATGATGGGGCGTATCAACCAATCTTTCTAAATCGATTGTTTAAATGAAATTACATTACAAGTCATTTAATTGGACGAAGCGTATGTCTCGGCCAATCGGATGTGTTATTGTGTAATTCTAAAGGTTATTTCGAGTTAGACTGGTCGGTGAATACCACCCTAGATGCACACGGATTTTCAGACAGTTCCTCCGATTGGAAAGTAGTATAAGAACTAAATAGATATTGACCAGACTGTGTGTGTGCGCGCAGGCTGGTTAAGATATAATTTTATAATGTCATATTATGTCATAATTTTATAATGGTCCAACTCGATTGGATTTTGCAGAATGTAGTTAAAAAGACTGAGGCAAATTGAGAAAATGCTGATTTTGTTTTTCCGGGCATTTTCTTATAGATACGCCAAAACTTGTGTTCGGGAAAAGGTTAAATGATTTATGGTAACCATTGAATTCTCGGCTTGAAATGACAGTTACGCTGTGATCCGTTATGTAAGCTTTTTCGTGGTGGTCTACGATTTGTTTTTATGAGTTTTTCTTAGAACTAGAGCATTTAGTCTCAGAATTATTTAGTAAAATCATAATGAGGTCGAATCTTACACAAAAAAGACATTTGAGATTTCAATTCGTCAAGAATCGATTGCGTCGTCGAGAGCTTAAGATTAGCAAGTGTAAAGACATTTGAAATCTGTCATTTCAACTCCAAACCCTTTGTTATGGATAATCTTAAAGTGACATTCCACATTTATTTCATTTTTTAAAAGTATGTCTTGATGCAAAGATTGTTTATTCTAATGCATAGAAATACTATCTATTTTTTGAAGTTGTTATTTACAAGTGAAAAATACACCTTTAAAGTTGAGACAGAAATGGCAAATTCTATATAAAATTGAACTGTTGTCCACAACACTTTGTTTAATTTTAGCACAAAAATATATATTTCTCCTAAACGGTTCAATATTTTGGCTTGAAATTTTCAGAATTTTCATAAGAAAATATGCCCTTTCAGATAAAATAAAAGTAAAATTTATGTAAAAAATATTGTGAAATGTCACTTTAAGAATCGTCTCGATGAGACGATTCTAATGAGTGTACAATCAAAGGTAAGTTGAAAACCTATACGTTTTGGTGCTTAATGATGTATGGTCAGGACCCACACTGACTTCAAACAGTTCTTTTGGTTGAAAAATTATATAGTTAGAACGAAATGGATTTTGACCAGACTGTGCGTATGCGCAGGCTGGTCAAGATCTATGTAGTCCTCAATTTCCACAAGGTTTTTACTAAATATAAAACCCAGCTTAACCCTTTCGAAAACGTCACACGATTTAAGGATGGCCCAAATCAAAAGCTGTTGCACGAAACGAAATTGATGGAAAAAATAGATGTTGCATAATGTAGATCTAATTAGAAATATTGAGGCAAAAAGAGAAAATGCTTATTAAGTTTTATCAGGGCATTTTCTCTTTGGGACATCAAAACAGGTGGTTGGGAAATGGTTAAATGATTTATGGTCGAAATCTCGGCTTGAAATGACAGTTACGCTGTGATCCGTTATATATGCTATTTCGTGGTTGTCTAAGATTTTGTTATTTATTATTTCTTCCTAGAAGTAGTGCTCGTCGTCTCAAGATTCACACTGACTTCAGACAGTTCCTTTTGTTGGGAAGTAATATTAGATCGACACGGATCTTGATCAGACTGGGGGTATGCACAGGCTGGTCTACATGTATGTTGGTCTAGATATACATGTATTATGTTGTTCCTAAATTCCTTAGGGACTCTAATATCTAAGCCCAGCTTAAATGATTTATGGTAGAAATCTCGGTTTGAAACAGCAGTTACTCTGTGGTCTCTTATGTAAGCTTTTTGTGGTCGTCTAAGGTTTGTTATTTATAGTTTCTTTCCCAGAATTAGAGCATGTCGTCTTAGAATTACCAAATAAAAATATAATGAGGTCGTATCAGAAATTATAAAACAAACATTTGGGCATTTGAGACGATTTATCAAGATCCGATTGTAGTTGGGAAGTAATTATAGAACTGAATTTAGTTTTCTGCAATGTCATTAATAGCCAACGACAAAAGCCATATCGCATGAATACATATCGTCGCTTTTAAGCAAAACCTCGTATGAGCGGGCTCGTCAAGACCTATGGAATTCCACAAAGCCTCTTATCAAATATCTAAGGGCAATCTAACCTTTTCCCAAATGTCATCATTACAACTCGAAATCTATCGTACACAACAAAATTGGCGTTGTTAAAGATTTGATTTTGTGAATTGTAGTCAATATTGAGACAAACTGAGAAAATTCTGATTTTTTTTCTGGCGGTCATTTTCTTACAGCGACGTCATAAACAGGTTTTTGGCAACGGGTTAATGATCCGTTATGTAAGGTTTTTCGAGGTTGTCTAAGATTTGTTATTTATGAGTTTTTCCTAGAAATAGAACTTGTCGTCTCGGTAACACTACGTGGAAGATAACTCATTTCTGAACTTTATGACCTATTGAAAAATGTTGCTTACATACAAATGGATGTTGATAAATATTGGTATTGCTAAACCGAAGTGACCGTGCGCTGTGAATTTTCATAAACAAACGTAATCGTCTGCAATATTGATAATAATGAGCGCACGGTTATAATAGATTCACAATTAAACGAGAATAGATACGGTTGTCTTGCTTTAATTTTACGTAGGTAAAGGTAGTAGTTCTACCTAAAAATAAACCAAAACAACCGTAAACGATTCTCGTTTAACTTTGAACGTATTATACTTCGGTTCAATAATACACACACGTTTTTGTATACATACACCGTACACCATATTATACAATACATCAGGCAGAATACAGAGGGAAAGGGAGAAAAAGGTGGTTTCCTACATTGTATTCTTTTGCAAGTTTTCTGCGAGGGGCGGCATAACTCGGTCTCGTTTTGGTGAATTATGGTCTAAGCGAAGGGTCATTAGATGTGTTCTGACATTTAAGAATGGCATGGATTCGGATCAGCATGCGCATACTTGTTATTGAAATCGACGAAGATAAAACAAAAGTCACTATTTCAAACGCTTACTAATTTCCCTAAAATGATTCAAATCCCTTATACATTTGTATTTTTTCATTGACGTTGTTTGGATTTTGTCTTCATATGAAGAACCTGATATAAAACTTATCCAACTTAAGCTGGGATGTATACAACGACGTAGTATTTTTTATACGCCGCCGGAGGCGGACGTATATTGGCGTCATCTTCTCCGTCTGTCCGTCCGTCCGTCCATCCGTCCATCCGTCCATCCGTCCATCCGTCCATCCGTCCGTCCGTCCGTACGTACGTCCACTTTTCTTGTCAACGCAACTCCTCCTAAGTTTCTGGCTGGATCTTCTTGAAACTTGGTCAATGTTATCACCTCAATTGGTAGATGTGCATGAAGGAAGGATTTTATGGTTCGTTGATTTTTGCCTGAGTTATGCCCCTTAAAAACTTAGTCTCTGGGGCTTATTGAAATTGCAGCCTTGTCAACGCAACTCCTCCTAAGTTTCTGGCTGGATCTTCTTGAAACTTGGTCAATGTTATCACCTCAATTGGTAGATGTGCATGAAGGAAGGATTTTATGGTTCGTCAATTTTTGCATGAGTTACGCCCCTTAAAAACTTAGTCTCTGGGGCTTATTGAAATTGCAGGCTTGTCAACGCAACTCCTCCTAAGTTTCTGGCTGGATCTTCTTGAAACTTGGTCAATGTTATCACCTCAATTGGTAGATGTGCATGAAGGAAGGATTTTATGGTTCGTCGATTTTTGCCTGAGTTACGCCCCTTAAAAACTTAGTCTCTGGGGCTTATTGAAATTGCAGGCTTGTCAACACAACTCCTCCTAAGTTTCTGACTGGATCTTAATGAAACTTGGTCAATGTTATCACCTCAATTGGTAGATGTGCATGAAGGAAGGATTTTATGGTTCGTTGATTTTTGCCTGAGTTATGCCCCTTAAAAACTTAGTCTCTGGGGCTTATTGAAATTGCAGCCTTGTCAACACAACTCCTCCTAAGTTTCTGGCTGGATCTTAATGAAACTTGGTAGATGTTATCACCTCAATTGGTAGATGTGCATGAAGGAAGGATTTCATGGTTCATTGATTTTTGCCAGAATTATGCCCCCTTCAATCTTAGTCTCTGGGGCTTAATGATATTTCAGCCTCGTGAATGCAATTCCTTCCAGGTTTTTCACTGGATATTTATAAAAACCTTTTTGTGAACACAATTTTTTAAAGGTTTTTCAGTGAATATTTATAAATCCTTGTCAATGTCATTTTTTTGTCTCAAGTTTTATAAGTGGCGGCGTATATTGTGACGATGGCACTCTTGTTTTTTTCTGAAAGTGGATTCATTCGTGTGAAAATATGCATTCGTAAGGAGAAGATTATAGTCATTTGGTATGTTATTCTGAAGTTGCAAAACCAATATCACGAAAGCTTGGACACAATTTCTCTCTTTTTTAGATGCCGTGGCCATGGCGCAGTTGGTAGCGCATGGGACCCTCACACGTGAGGTCCCGGGTTCAATCCCCGGCGGTGGAAAATATCCTTTCAGACAAAATTGTCTACCACAAATGGTTTGACATTGTTAACCTACGTGGGCGAGCAGCAGGAGGCTCGGTTAGGATGCTGTGGTAGTACTGGTATGAGAAACAACAGGAATCTATGGTTAGGTGTGTCAGCCGTTGCGATATGACCATAGCTTTTGAAAACGGCCTTTAACTCAGATCAGCCAACCTATCCTTTTAAGCATGCGTTATATAAGATGGGTTGCAAAATTAAAGAAAACAATACTTTAGGAAATGATTATACCAATATAACTTGAAACTGCTTTGTGCATCCGAATCATAAATAAAGTTGCATCCGATTCATAAATAAAGTGTCATTGCAATTTTCAGATTGGATTGGACTGTCGTGTCCAGAGTTGTACGTTCGAGCCGGGTGTAGCCAAAGCTTGGTCTCTAGAAACAACAACATGTAATGTTCGAGCCCGGGCTGTGGTAAACTGTGCCGGACTGTACGGTGATAAGGTCGATATGCTAGCTGGAATACAAAACTTCAAGTAAGACTGAATAGGTCGGAGATGGAATTTCGTCGCGTTTCTTCGAAAACCTCGTAACTGCAGCTTGAATTAAGCTGCAGTTACGAGATTTTCGATGAAAAGCACGGATCTATGCTTTTAGAGACAAACATTGACCTATATCATTAAGCGTAGATACTGTTCAGTTTGAACGGGTGGTATTATTAACGATTTGAGGAAGGTTTTTTTCGGGATCTGGGCTTGTAACATCTTCGGACGAACTAATTCTGACTTATAACTAGTTATATGAGGTTAGAGGCTTTTGCAATGTATCAAAATTCATAATTAGAAGCAATGAACACAGATGTTACGGTTTTCATCCTGTACTATGATTACATATTCCTGTTTAACAACTGAATTTCAAAGAGAGTTTACATAAGCGTAGGAAGGTTTATAATATTTGGGGAGACCAAATGTGTAAGTGAATGGATCCCGACCGAGCGTAGCGTTGCAAAGGGGTCTGGGGGCATGCCCGCAGAAAATTTTGAATTATAAGAAGCCATTTCCTGCAATCTGGGCACTTTCAGACAGAACTTCATACGTGGACCTTTCTTGAAGGAAAATATGGATGTATTTTTTGGGAGTCATAACTGTCATATGATATTCTGTCCCCCTTCTAAATTATGTGGGATGCCCCCCCCCCCCCCGGGTCCCCTCTTCCTATGCCAGTGGTTTATAGAGCGATAACTTTTGTACAAGAAAGGGATTTTTCTGTATCAGAGAAATTAACCCTTTCCAAAACAAGACCTGGTTTTGACGTCCCTAATAGAAAAATTTTGGGAAAATTTTGAAACAAAAGAAGAAACTGCTGATGACCAGCAGTTTCTCCTTTTGTCTCAATATTTTCTATGTCATATTTTACAGAAATCCTATCTTTAATAACATTCATTTTGTCATTTGTGGCGCTATTTGAAGTGGACCACCCTAAAATTTTGACGTTTGGGAAAGGATTAAGCCTGACATTACCGCTAATATAAACGGTCTCAAGCTGTGTTATTACAATCATGTCAAGATATATAAATCTAGGTTAATCAGAATTCATTTGTTAGAAAATTGACCCAAATAGGAACTGTTTCTGACGTCCCTTAAAGAAACTGTTTAGAGAATTGATGCAAAAAGGTGGTGTTCATTAGCAATTGCTTTTTTTTGCATAAATATCGCATGCTTTTTGTTCCAAATAAATTATGTCATTTTTAAGTCTTTTGCAGTAACTTACAAACTTGACAGTCCATTGTTTGTCGTTTGAGAAGGAGCAAATATGACTTTGATATTCATGAATGGCTTTGACCTTGATACTAAAGTTGTGTATTGTTGAAAGGTCTGAAACTATTACTAAATACATGCACATGTTTTAAAACGAACAAAGGCTTAGGGCAAGTTTAATATAGTAAATTGTTAAATTTACTTTTTATACTGAAATACTTGTGACAAATGGATATCGACAAAATACCCTTGATATAAATTCCGTCATCTCATAATGCCACTTAACCCTTTCCCAAACAACAAAACAAAATTTTAGGGTGATCCACTTTAAAAAGTGACACAAATGACAAAATGGATATTATTAAAGATAGAATTTGTGTAAGATATGGCATAGAAAATATTGAGACAAAAGGAGAAACTGCTAGTTATCAGCAGTTGCTTCTTTTGTTTCAATATTTTCCCAAGCCTTTTCTATTAGGGACGTCAAAACCAGGTCTTGTTTGGGAAAGGGTTAATCCAAAAGTATGCACATTCCGGCATTTGAGAACAACATGGATCCGTACCAGCCTGTCAATATGTCCCTGCTGTTCTCATAGAGTAACACCCATAAAAAGACTACGTATAAGAATACACAGGCTTTTAACAGTGAAAATGCAACATGGTTGACTTACATTGTCGCTTTTCAACGTAAACATCGTAATTGCAGTTTGTTTTAAGCTGCAGTTACGGGATTTTAGTTCAAGAGCAGTTTTAATGGTCCTTTTCCAGATCATAGCCCAAATGTAAAGTACTCCAAGCTGTGTAATCAAAGTCGTGAGGAAAATTAGGTCAATGAGAAACCATTTATAAGAATATTAATGAGAAAACATTTATCAAGATTTTCAATTCCCTGAAAACGTTAACATCTTTTTATTGAGGACAGTCAAACTTGAAAAATATTGAACCAGAGCCGAAGCCATATATAAATTATTTATTTTCTTCTCTTTCCTGTTTAGCCCTGACCCTTTTAATGTGTTAACAAACATCACCCATATTCTGAACTCTCAAGTGACGAAAAACGTTTACTCTGGTTACACAAATTTGTGCAACCAGAACGAAACAATTTTATACCCCCTTTCGCGGGAAATGGGAATTGTTTTGCAAGTGTAAGTGGGTCGGTTGGTCAGTCGGTCGGTCCGTAGACAAAACCTTGTCCGGAGCATAACTCGAAAAGTATTAAAGGTAGAACCATGAAACTGCATAGGTTCTAGCCACAGTTGCTGATTTTCAACAAATGTTATACTCTAAATCCACATTTTGGTCAAAACGGTTATAAGATTTGTTAATTATTGGTTCCAAAATTTGTAGCCACAGTAGCTGATTTTCTATCAGGTAGCATACTCTTAATCCAGATTTTGGTCAAAATAGTAAGAAGAGTTGTTACTTATAGTTTACTACAATTCTAGCCAAAGTAGCTGATTTCCTATCAGCTATTATAGTCTGAATACAGATTTTGGTGAAAACTAATATGAGTTGTTATTTATTGTTTACTTAAATGTTAGCCTCAGTAGCCGATTTTCTATCCTACTCTGAATCCAGATTTTGGTCAAAACAGTAATAAGAGTTGTTAGTTATTGTTAACTAAAATACTAGCCATAGTACGTGATTTCCTATCAGATATCATACTCTGAATCCAGAATTTGGTCAAAACAGTAACAAGAGTTATTACTTGTTGTTTACTAAAACTCTAGCCAAAGTAGCTGATGTCCTATCAGATATCATACTCTGGATCCAGATTTTGGTCAAACAGTTATAAGAGTTGTTAATTATCGTTTACTAAAATTCTATTTAAAATTAAGAAAGCTGAGTTCATATAAGATATCATACTCTGAATCCAAAGTTTGGTCAAAACTTTATCAAGAGTTGTTAGTTATTGTTTACTGAAATTGTAGCCAGAGTAGCTCATTTCCTATCAGATATCATACTCTTAATCCAGATGTTGGTCAAAACAGTAATAAAGTTGTTAGTTAGTATTTACTAAAGTTCTAGCTAGAGTTGCTGATTTTCTATCAAATATTATATTCTGTATCCACACTTTGGTCAAAACGGTTATAAGAGTTATTAATTATTGGTTCCACAAATTTTAGCCAGAGTAGTTGATTTTCTATCAGATAGCATACTCTGAATCCAGATTTTGGTGAAAACAGTAAGAAGAGTTGTTAGTTATTGTTACTACAGTTTTAGCCAAAGGAGCTGATTTCATATCAAATATCATAGTCTGAATCTAGATTTTGGTAAAAACTGTAATACAAGTTGTAAGTTATTGTTTACTAAAATTCTTGCTACAGTAGCTTATTTCTTATCAGATATCCTACTCCAAATCCAGATATTGGTCAAAACAGTAATCAGAGTTGTATTAACTATCATTCGCGCCACCGCTGCTGATTCCCTATCAGATATCATACTCTGATTGCAGATTTTAATAAAAACAGTCCTAAGAGTTGTTAGCTGTTGCTTACTAAAATCCTAGCCACATTAGCTAATTTCCTCTAAGACATCATACTGTGAATCCAGGTTTTTGTCTAAACAGTAATAAGAGATTTTTCTTATTGTTTACTAAAATTCTAGCCACGGTAGCTGATTTTGTTTATCAGATATCATACTCTGAATCAAGATTTTGGTCAAAACAGTAAAAAGAGTTGTTAGTTGTTTTTACTAAAATTCTATCCAGAGTAGCTGATTTGTTATCAGATATATTACTCTAAATCCAGATTTTTGTCAGCACAAAAGAGTTGTTAGTTATTGTTTACTATAATCAAGCCACAATTGCTGACTTCCTATCAAATATCATACTCTGAATGCATATTTTGGTGAAAGCAGTAATAAGAGTTGTTAGTTATTGTTTACTGAAATATTAGCTAAGGTAGCTTATTTCCTATCAGATAGTATATTCTGAATTCAGATTTTGGTCAAAACGGTAATAAGAGTTGTTAGCTATTGTTTACTAAAATTGTAGTCACAGTTACTTATTTCCTATCATATGTCATATTCTGAATCCAAATTTTGGTCACAACAATCTTTATAGTTGTCAGTTATTGTTTACTAAAACTCTAGCCAGAGTATTCGATTTCCTATCAGATATCGCACTCTGAATCCAGATTATGGTCAAAACAGTAATAAGAGTAGTTAGTTTTTATTAACTAAAATGTTAGCCTCAGTAGCTGATTTCCTATCAGATATCATACTCTGAATCCAGATCTTGGTAAAAAAAGTAATAAGAGTTGTAAGTTATTGGTTACTATAATTCTAGCTAAGAAAGTTGATTTCTTATCACAAATCATTCTCTTAATCCAGATTTTGGTAAAAACAGTAAAAGGAGTGGTTAGTTATTGCTTACTAAAATTGTAGCCACAGTAGCTGATTTTCTATCAAATAATATACTCCGAGTCCCGATTTTGACCAAAATAGTAATAAGAGTTGTTAAGTACTTTTCTCTAAACTTTTAGCTACAGTAGCACATTTCCTATCGGATATCATACTCTGAATCCAGATTTTGGTAAAAAAAAGTAATAAAAATTGTAAGTTGTTGTTTACAAAAATTCTAGCAACAGCAGTTGATTTCCTTTCAGATATCATACTCTTAATCAAGATTTTGGTCCAAACAGTCTGAAGATTTGTTACTTATTTGTTTACGAAAATTCTAGCAACAGTATTCGATTTTCTTTAAGATATCATATTCTGAATCCCGATTAATTTTGGTGAAAACAGTAATAAGAGTCGTTAGCTATTGTTTAATAAAATTCTAGGCCATTGTAGCTTTTTTCCTTTAAAATATCATACTCTTAATATAGAGTTTGATCAAAACAGTAATAAGAGTTGTTAGTCCTTGTTTTCTAAAATCATTGCCACATTAGCGGATTTCCTCTAAGATATCATACTGTGAATCCAGGTTTTGTCAAAACAGTCTGAAGAGTCGTTACTTATTGTTTACGAAAATTCTAGCAACATTATTCGATCTTCTTTTAGATATCATGCTCTGAACCCGAGTTTGGTCAAAACAGTAATAACAGATGTTAGTTGTTTTCCTAGCAAGAGTATCTGATTTCCTTTTAGCTATAATACTGTAAATCCAGATTTTGGTAGAAAAAAGGTATTAATAGTTGTAACTTAATGTTTACAACAATTCTAGCCACAGTAGCTGATTTACTATAAGATGTAATATTCTGAATCCAGATTTTGGTCAAAACAGTGATAAGAGTCGTAAGTTATTGTTTACTAAACTCGTAGCCACAGTAGCTTATTTCCTATCAGATATCATAATCTAAATCCAGTTTCTGATAAAAACAGCAATAACAGTTGTTAGTTATTGTTTACCAACTTCCAAGCTATGCTAGCTGATTTCCTACAAGAAATCATACTTTGAATCCAGATTTTTGTCGAAACAGTCTTAAGAGTTGTTACTTATTGTTTACGAAAATTTAAGGAACAGTACATGTATTCGATTTTCTTTTAGATATCATACTCTAAATCCCGATTTTGGCGAAAACAGTAATAAGAGTCAATAGCTATTGTGTAATAAAATTCTAGCCATAGTAGCTTGTTTTAATATAGATTTTGATCAAAACAGTAACAAGAGTTGTTAGTTCTTGTTTTCTAAAATCATAGCCAAATTAGCGGATTTCCTCTAAGATATCATACTGTGAATCCAGATTTTGGATTAAAAACAGTAATAATAATTTTTTGTTATGTTAACTGAAATTCTAGACACAGTAGCTGATTTCCTATTGGATATCATACTCTGAATGCTGAATTTTGTCAAAACAGTAATATCAGTTGTTAGTTGTTTTCCTAGCAAAAGTAGCTGATTTCTTATGGGCTATAATACTCTAAATCCAGAATTTGGTAAAAAAAGTATTAAGAGTTGTAACTTAATGTTTACAACATTTCTAGCCACAGTAGCTGATTTGCTATAAGATGTCATATTCTGAATCCAGATTTTGGTCAAAACAGTGATAAGAGTTGTAAGTTATTGTTTACTAAAATCGTAGCCACAGTAGCTTACTTCCTATCAGATATCATACTCTGAATCCAGATTTTGATCAAAACAGTAATAAGAGTTGTTTGTTATTGCTTACTCAGTTCCTAGCTAAGCAAGCTGATTTTCTATCAGATATCAGACTCTGAATCCAGATTTTGGTCAAAACTGTGATAAGAGTTGTAAGTTATTGTTTACTAAAATCGTAGCCACAGTAGCTTATTTCCTATCAGATATCATACTCTGAATCCAGTGTCGGATCGAAACAGCAATAAGAGTTGTGAGTTATTGTTTACTAACTTCCTAGCTAAGCTAGCTGATTTCCTACCAGATATCATACGCTGAATCCAGATTTTTGTCATAACAGTGATATTAGTTGTTAGTTATGGTTTACTAATATCGTAGCCACAGTAGCTTATTTCCTAACAGATATCATACTCTGAATCCAGATTTTGATGAAAACAGTAATAAGAGATGTAAGTTTTTGATTACTAAATTCCTAGCTACATGTAAGATACTCTGAATCCAGAATTTTGTCAAAACAATAATAAGAGTTGTTAGTTATTGTTTACCAATATTCTATCCACAGTAGCTGATTTTCTATCAAGTATTGTACTCAGAATCCAGATTATGTTCATAAAAGTAATGAGAGTAGTTAGTTTTTGTTAACTAAAATTCTAGCCACAATAGCTGATTTTCTATCAAATATGATACTCGGAATCCGGGTTTAGGTCAAAACGGTAATAACAGTTGTCAATTATTGTTTCCAAAAATTCTAGCCACAGAGCTGTTTTTCTATCAGATCATCTGAATCCAGGTTTTGGTTAAGGGGGAATGCTCCAGTTTTTCGGAACACTCGGTCATTACTGTAGTAAATTACATGTTTCGTACCAATATGTTTCGCTACCATATTTTCAATAATATAACACATTATTACAATTTACCATTTTCGATGGTTAAAGATTATTTATTATGCGAAATTGATTTCCTCAAGATGGAAATCGATTATTTAGAGCCAGACAGTCGTAAATGTGTATGCAGTTAACCACTATTTTGCGTCATTTTAATCATGTGTAGCTGATAAAAATTGCTGTAATTCACTAATAAGTGTGCTGACCTATACATTTTCTTTTTGAATTATTACCAGGACATGTTGCTTAA
Organism: Fragum sueziense; assembly: GCA_963680895.1. Taxonomy (NCBI): domain Eukaryota; kingdom Metazoa; phylum Mollusca; class Bivalvia; order Cardiida; family Cardiidae; genus Fragum; species Fragum sueziense. The sequence continues at coordinate 46,065,339 of OY804598.1, read as the reverse complement.
TACAATGAGGGAGTTTTGTCAAATTCTATTATGTAGAACTTGAAATATTTCCCAAAATATGCAAATTTTGACATAAAACACTCCAGCTTCGTTGATCTAACCGAACATGTGAACATGTTGTTTTATACATTTACGCGTTTATAATAGCACATATTTTGGGTTTTCTGTACTTAGTAAATGTAAGAAGTTACTTTAAGTCCGTTTTCGGGACTTTACGATGAATATACATCATTTTATTACCATTTTAGTGAACTTGGACAGGTGCAAGAAATTGTGCATTCTTTCGATGAAGGGGTATGTGATACGAATGCCTATAAAATTCAAACAAGATCGCTGACCATCCATTTTTATTTTATTTTTCAATTGGTAATACAATGTAACACGTAATTTCAACATACAAAATATAAATAAATTCTATTATTGGGAAAAAATATAGGAAACTGGAGCATTCCCCCTTTAAACAGTAATATGAGTGGTAAGTTATTGTTTACTAAAATTATAGCCACAGTAGCTGATTTCATATCAGATATTATACTGTAATTCCAGATTTTTTTTCAAAACGGTCATAAGAGTTGTTAGTTATTGAATACAGTAAATTAATAGTTAATCTCAAATTTGGTCAAACAGTCAAAAAGAATTGTAAGTTATTTTTTACTACAATTCTAGCCGCAGTAGCTGATTTCTTATTAGATATCATACTCTGAATCCAGATTTTGGTCAAAACAGTAATAAGAGCTGTTAATTACTGTTTACTAAACTTCTAGCCACAGTAGCTGATGTTCTATCAGATATCACAGTCTGATTCCAGATTTAAATCAAAACAGTATAAGAGTTGTTAGTTGTTAGTCATCTGAATCCAGATTTTGGTCAAAACAGTAATATGAGTGGTTGTTGTTTACTAAAATTATACATGTAGCCACAGTAGCTGATTTCTTATCAGATATTATTCTGTGATTCCAGATTTTTGTCAAAACAGTCATTAGAGTTGTTAGTTATTGTTTGCAGTAATTCTAGCAAAGGTATTCGATGTCCTAACAGATATCATAATATGAATCCAGATTTTGGTCAAATCCGTAATACGAGTTGTAAGTTATTGTTTACTAAAATTCTAGCTACAGTATCTGATTTCCTATCAGATGTCTTAGTCTAAATCCATATTTTGCTCAAAACAGTAATCAGAGTTGTTAGTTAATCTTAAATAAAATTCTAGCCACAGCTGCTGATTCCCTATCAGATTTCATACTCTGATTGCAGATTATGGCCAAAACCGTAATAAGGGTTGTTAGTTATTGTTTGATAAAATTCAATCCAAGAGAGCTGATTTCCTCTCAGATATCAAACTCTGAATCCAGATTTTGGTCAAAACAGTAACAAGAGATGTTACTTATTGTTTATTAAAATTCTAGCAAAAGTATTCAATTTTCTTTTAGATATCATACTCTGAATCCAGATTTAGATCAAAACAGTAAAAAGAGAAGTTAGTTGTTGTTTACTAAAATTCTAGCCTCGGTACCTTATTTCCTATCAGGTATCATACCCTGAATCCAGATTTTGGTCAAAACGGTAATACGAATTGTGAGTTATTGTTTACTAAAATTGTAGTCACAGTAATTTATTTCCTATCAGATATCTTATTCTGAATCTAGATTTTGGTCAAAACAGTAATAAGAGTTGTCAGCCATTGTTTACTAAAAATGTAGTCACAGTAATTCATTAATTCATTAAGTTATTGTTAACTAAAATTCTAGCCTCAGTAGCTGATTTCCTATCAGATATCATACCCTGAATCCAGAGTTTGTTCAGAACAGCAATAAGAGTTGTTAGATATTGTTAACTAGTACCCGATTTCCTATCAGATACCATACTTCGAACCCAGATGTTGGTAAAAAAAGTAATAAGAGTTGTTAGTTATTGGTTACTGAAATTCTAGCAAAAATAGTTGATTTTCCGTCACATATCATACTCTGAATGCAGATTTTGGTCAAAACAGTCTTAAGAGTTGTTACTTATTGTTAACGAAAAGTCTAGCGACAGTATTCGTTTTTCTTTTAGATATCATACTCTGAATCCCGATTTCGGTGAAAACAGTAATAAGAGTCGTTAGTTATTGTTTAATAAACTTGTAGCCATTGTAGCTTATTTCCTATCAGTTATCATACTATGAATCCAGATTTGGTCACAAGAGTAAAAAGAGTCACTAGAATTCTAGCTACAGTAGCTTATTTCCTTTCAGATATACTCTTGATACAGATTTTGGTCAAAACAGTAAAAAAAAGAGTTGTAAGTTATTGTTTACTAAAATTCTAGCCGCAGTAGCTGATTTCCTATTAGATATCATACTCTAAATCCAGATTTTGGTCAATACAGTAATAAGAGCTGTTAGTTACTGTTGACTAAAATTCTAGCCATAGTAGCTGATATTCAATCAGATATCACAGTCTGATTCCAGATTTAAGTCAAAACAGTATAAGAGTTGTTAGTTACTCTTTACTAAAATTCTAGCCAGAGAAGCTGATTTCCTATCAGATATCAGACTCTGAATCAAGATGTTGGTAAAAACAATAATAAGAGTTATTAGCAATTGTTTACTAACATTCTGATTTCATATTTTGGTCAAAACGGTAATAAGCGTTGTTTATTATAATTTTAGCGACACTAAAATATTTCCTATCAGGTATTATACTCTGAATCCTGATTTTGATGTAAGCAGTAATACGAGTTGTAATTCATTGTTTACTAAAGTTCTAGCCACAATAGCTGATTTCCTATCGGATATCATACTCTGAATCCAGATTTTGGTCAAAACAGTCGTAAGAGTTGAAAGTAATTTTTTGCTAGATATCTGATTTCCTATGAGATACATGTATCAAACTCTGAATCCAGAGTTTTGTCAAAAAAGTAATAACAGTTGTTCATTTGTTGTTTACCACATTTCTAGTCCAGAAGCTGATTTCCTATCGGATATCATAGTCTGAATCCGGATTTGGATCAAAAGAGTAATAGGAGTTAATAGTTATTGTTTACTAAAATTCTAGCAACAGTAGCCGATGTTCTATCAGATATTATACTCTGAATCCAAATTTTGGTAAAAAAAGTAATAAGAGTTGTTAATTATTGTTTACTACAATTTCAGCCAAACGTAAATGTTTCCTATCAGATATCATAATCTGAATCCAGATTTTGATCAAAACAGTAATAAGAGTTGTTAGTTATTGTATATTTAAATTCTAGCCACAGTAGCTGATCTCCTATCAGATATCATACCCTGAATCCAAATATTTTACAAAACAGTAATAAGAGTTGTTACTTATTGTTTACTTAAGTTCTAGCCAGTGTTGCTGATTTACTATCAAGTATCATACTCTGAATCCAGATTTTGGTCAAAACAGTAATAAGAGCTGAAAGTTATTGTTTGCTAAATTTTTAGCCACAGTAGCTGATTTTCTATGAGATACATGTATCAAACTCTGAATCCAGACTTTGGTCAAAACAGTAATAAAAGTTGTTAGTTGTTGTTTACTAAAGTTCTAGCAAGAGTAGCTGATTTCCTCTAAGATATCATACTCTAAATCCAGATTTTGGTCAAAACAGTAATAAGAGTTCTTAGTTATTGTTTACTAAAATTATAGCCATAGTAGCTTATTTCCTATCAGATATCATACACTGAATCCAGATTTTGGTCACAAGGGTAAAGAGAGCTGTTAGTTATTGTTCATTTGAATTCTAGCCACAGTAGCTGAATTCTTATCAGATATTATACTCTGAATCCAGATTTTGGTCAAAACAGTAATAAAAGTTTTTAGTTGTTGTTTACTGAAATCCTAGCCAGAGTAGCTGATTTCCTCTAAGATATCATACTCTAAATCCAGATTTTGGTCAAAACAGTAAAAAGAGCTGTTAGTTACTGTTTACTAAAATTCTAGCCAAAGAAGCTGATCTCCTATCAGATATCATACTTTGAATCAAGATTTTAATGAAAAGAGTAATTATAAGAGTTGTTACTTATCATTTACTAACATTCTAGCCAGAGAAGCTAATTTTCTATCAGATATCAGACTCTGAATCAAGATTTTGGTAAAAACAATAAAAAGAGTTGTTAGTAATTGTTTATTAAATTCTAGCAACAGTACTTGATGTTCTATCAGATATTTCATATTTTGGTCAAAACGGTAATGATTTGTTGATTATTGTTTATTACAATTTTAGCCACACTAAAATATTTCCTATCAGGTATTATACTCTGAATCCAGATTTTGATCAAAACAGTAATAAGAGGTGTTTGTTATTGTTTACTTAAAGGGACATTTCATTCCAATTTCATTTTTTAAAGTATGTCTTGGTGCCAAGATTGGTTATTCTAATGAGTATAAATAATATTAGTTTTTTAAGTTGTTGCCAATAAGCGAGAAACACGCATTTAAAGTTGAGACATAATCGATAAATTGCATATAAATCCGAACTGTTGTCCACAACAATTTGTTCAATTTTAACACAAAAATATAAATTTCTGGTAAACGGCGCAGTATTTTGGCTTGAAATTTTCAGAATTTTCATAAGGAAATATGCTCTTTCAGATAAAAATAAAAATAAAATTTATGACAAAAAATTCTGAAATGTCACTTTAAATTCTAGCCACAGTAGCTGATCTCCTATCAGATATCATACCCTGAATCCAGATTTTTGCTGACTTCCTATCAGGTATCATACTCTGAAACCAGATTTTGGCCAAAACAGTAATGGGAGTTGTTAGTTTCTGTTTACCAGAATTCTGGTCACAGTAGCGGATTTTCTATAAGATACTATACTCCAGGTTTTGGTCAAAACAGTAATAAGAGTTCATAGTTGTTGTTTATTAAAATTCTAGCCAGAGTACATGTAGCTGATTTCCACTAAGTATTCATACTCTGAGCCAGATTTTGGTCAAAATAGTAATAAGAGTTCTATGTTATTGTCTACCATAATTCAAGCCATAATAGCTGATTTCCTATCAGCTATCATACTCTGAATCCACATTTGGTCAAAACAGTAATAGGAGACGGTAATTGTTGTTTAAGGTACATGTAAATGTTCCTTCAGGTGAAAACATCCTAAATTCTGAAGGCTTCCAACCGGAACAGTCTAGGCAATATGCACAGACATACAAGGGTGTGTACTTTTCGCGCTTCCAAGAGGATCTCTTTTAGCGAGAAAGGTCAAATATATAAGATTATAAGATATGTCTAAGACCTATTGTCCTATTATTGAAAAACACCAGTTATTTTGTAAGAGAGACAGGCCTGATTACGGTCATCTAGTTAATTAGAGAGAAAAGAACAGCCACAGGGGACTAGATAATAATGGATTTCCTGGAAAAATAACTGGAAATAAAGCTTTTGATAATGTTATTGAAAACAAATATTGATAGAAGAAAAATAGACTGCGCAAAAACCTGATGGCGGCTTAAAAACATGATTTTCTTGTGTTTAACCCTTTACTTTGCAAATCTTGTTTACACGCCCAAATGTGGTTAAAAGACGATATTACGCCGACATATTCTTGAGATCCGGGGTCTAATTTGAAGGCTCGGAATGGGGACTTCTTGTGAACATGTTTTTTATTTATTCATTCATTTTTCATTTGGTAGAACAAACTGTCTCTGATTGTTGCAATTCTAACTTCAGATGGTATATGCACACTGTTACTGCCAATATTCGGTCCAACCTTTCCGATGTCAACACACCATTTGAAGCCGCGGTCAGATATAATTTCACGTCTACATCAAGTCCACATCGCCCCCAAAAGTGTATTGTGCAACTGATCAATTTTGACTTGCTTCTGTCGTAATGTGGATTCGGAATTGTATATGTGACCAGGCATTTGTATTCTTTATGTACTACAGTTTACATCGGATTAATTCTCATAAATACACCATTTAAACATGTAAAAATATCAGGAGTAAGAAGAAATGTCCGTTTCTACCGAAAACCATTTCCCGGCCCTTATGCCCTTGTTTGTAAAATAACTTTTTTCCGTTTTTCTTTAAAATCCTGTATTAAAGAAGCTAAATCGTGCCAACTATTTTTTTAATTTGTTTTCTGTTTTAGAATAAAACCTCGTAAAGGTCAATACCTCGTATATGCCAGCTCAGCACGACCGTTAATCAACTCCAGTATTTTACCAGTACCGACGTCCCGAGGGAAAGGAATAATTGTCTTCAAATCCGGTAAGTCGGACAGATGAGTACTTGAATTTCGTCGTATATATCAAGTTTTATGTAACAAAAACCACAAAAAGAACATCACGGGATGGATAATACCTACAGTTACGGCCAAGTTAGTTCCACTTTAGGTAAGAAATTGTGCAATGGTGCAATATTTCTGCGTCAATTTTCAAGCAATTTGTTGTATGTACCCCATCTTAATGATCTCTGTCCTCAAATATATGACTTGTTTGTGGAATTATTTTACTTTTCCAAAAACTGATCCCCAGACCGAACAGAAAAACGACCAAACATTCAAATTGTTTTTGTAGTCGGTTGGGGTCTTTTTTTGGAAACGAACAATCATAAGCCAGGTTTCTGAGGAAAGCGCTCGGTAAGTCGGTGTACATACAATAAACCGTTTGAAAATTGCAAATTTATTGCACCATGTCTTCTCTCAAGCGGGGCTAATTTGGCGGTAGTTACATGTATGACCATTTCGCTTTCAAGTCGGTTGGGACAATATCTTGGGAACAGTGCCAGGAGATTTCTAATAAGTCATACATCCGAGGAAAGAGCTTTGTAAGGAGTTGTACGTGCAAGACACCGTTTGAAAATTGACGCAGAAAAGGGAATGTTTTTTTTCCAAATATTTTACCAGAATCGAGACTACTTTGGTCGTAGTTGATATCCGTCCAACCGTCTCATATTGCACAATCTCCACCGTGGATAAGCTTCTCCAAAACGACGAAGTCTTTTCTTTTTAGGCCGTCTATATAACACGTCGGCTTTTCAACTAAATTCTAATAGCCAACACAGTATCCGCATTTTATGACGTCAAGGCATTAGAAGAATTAAAACAAAACAGTCCAAGTTGATATAAAAATTTGATTTTTCTTATAGTATTGTTTACAAACAAATTTTCGTACAAATTAAGCACAATCTTTCTTTGTTTACACAAGGAAATATTTATGTACCATATCATCGCAACTCGACTATATCAGATATTAAAATAAGTATATCTCCATAATTCAAATGTTTTTTTTTAATATCTCGGTTTATGAACCGCTTTAATCATCGCTTTTCTTTAAATGTCTCGTAACGATGTACATATCATTTGAGAGCTGTAGCTACGTGCTTTTTTAAATGACATTTCACATATATTTTTCATAAATTTTACTTTTATTTTGATCTCAAAGAGCATATTTTCTTAAAAAAATTCTGAAACTTCAAACCAAAATATTGCGCCGTTTAGGAGAAATATATATATATATTTTTAGTAAAATTAATAAAATTGTTGTCCACAACAGTTCAGATTCATATAGAATTAGTCATTTCTGTCTCAACTTTAAAGGCGTATTATTCGCATGTAAACAAAAACGTGATAACATTTATACGCATTGGAATAACCAATCTTTGCATCAAGACATACTTTTAGAAAATGCAATTGGAATGTTATATTATGTCACTTTATGTAGCAGTTTAATGGTCATTATTTACCTTACCTATTTTTCTCACAGTGTACGACAATGTAGTCGTTGGACCAACCGCAGAAGACGTTACTGAAAGAACTCGTGCTCCAATCGACGACAACGTTACAAAACGTTTGTATGGCGTCAGCAATGACCTCATAACAAATTTAAACAAACACATTACCGTATGCATGTACACGGGCGTCCGTCCTGCCACTGAAGCGAAAGATTATATTTTTAGTGCTGATTCAAAAAGGTAAAATTACTTAATGTTTCACTAATGTTCTGCTAAAAGGACATTCATGACGTTTGGGAAGAACGTGAATCTAGATTAGTCTGTGCATATGCAAAGTCTGATCAAGATAAACACTGTCTTCAAATAGCTTGTTTGTGGCCTGTAGAAATTGCCCAAGAGCACGGTTGATCATAATAAGTGTGCAAAGTTTCACACATGATGATCTTTAAACAGGGTAGTCGCATGTATGTAAATGAGTCCCTTTTCTAGAAGCTTGCTTGTTCAATCCTCGTGTAACATATATGTGGTTTCATATATCCCTAGGCCGCGGCCATGGCGTAGTTGGTAGCGCATCTGCCTCTCAGTCGAGAGGTCCCGGGTTCGATACCCGGCCTCTGCAAATACCTTTACTGACAAAAATGTCACCCATCAGTGGTTTGATATCGTAAACCTATGTGGGGGAGCAGCTGGAGACTCGGTAAGGGTATTGTGGTAGTACTGGTATGAAAAATGACAGGAATCCATGGTTAGGTTCTCCAGCCGCCGCGATATGACCTTAGTGGTTGAAAACGGCATTAAACTCAAATAAATCAAATCAAATCATATATTCCTATTTAACATACATAAATGATTTTTAAAGACAAGGTGCAAGTAAATTAATTAAATGAGATAACAATAGTACTAACAAAATAAACATTTTGAAATGCAATCTCTAAAAAAGCACCTTTGTATCTGGAAATTGAGGAAGACGTTGGAGATTTTGTAAATTGTAATCACGCCCACTCGTTCAACAAAAGTTGCGGTTAATGTACTCTTCCTTCCCTTCCAAAATCTCGTAACAATACGGTAGTGTTATATTATGGTCTTCTTTGCGATGTTTTTCAGGAAATGGATAACTGTCGGTGGAATCCGATCTACGGGATTGTCTGGTTGTCTCGGGATAGCTTCTAGAGTGTTCGCCCTTGTTCAAAACGATTTGCGTATCGAACCAACTAGAGGGCAATATGCTACATTTGAAAGACCGGAAGTTAGATATTGGCAACATGGCGTTGTGAGTGTGGACGGATTGGAGCATGCAATCACTCATCCGCTCAGTTATTTGGGTTTCAAACAATTCACAAATAGGCTCTGATTTGATTTTCAAAATTTAGTCAGATTTCCACTTTTCAATCCAATACAAAATGAGACCGAAATGGGCTATTCATGAAATGGACAAATTATGGCGAATAATGAATTTGTGGAAAAGGATTGAATGCAGTTTATTTTAAGAATCCGTTGATTTCCCTGAACTAATTAAAAGGGACTTATATACTAGGAGTTTCTTATATTAAAGACGTAACACTGCGTAAATTGGAACCTCTGTGCTTTTGCTATACATTGACTCAAACAAAATGCATTTCTGTTGTCGTTTACAATTTTTAAATATGGTTGCATTACATTGTGCATGTAGTTTTTTTTACCTGTGAAAAACTAAATATGGATAGTTTAATTAACATACTTTAGGATTTAAAAAGAGTTTTTGACAACCAAACAAAAATTTTGTTCGGTCGTCAATAACTAGCATGCATGTATGTTTTGAAAACTATCGAAAGTGTTGTGCTGTGTGATTGCCCGCCGTGTTTAACCCATTACCAAACAACAAAAATTTAGACATGTCCAAATTCAAAGACGTTGGAGACGACAAATTTCAAGTCGATGAATTTTAAATGTGTTGGTCATTTTGAGTAGAAAATATTGTGGAAAATGAAGAAATTGCTTGTCATAAGCAATTTCTTCATTTTCCGCAATCTTTTCCAAAACCATTATCTTTTAGGGAGTCAAAAAGAGTCTTTGTGTGGTAATGGGATAATTAATGTCAAACCGTTTCAAAATAGAGACTTTCATGTAGTCACCTACTCCAAAGGTAAACCGTACTTTTGCTGGAAAAATAGTTCGGTCTAAAATATGCTTGTCTTAGAAATTTAAACGAGTAGAAAAATTTCTCAGATTAAATTATGACATTTTTAAACTAGAAGCCATTCACAATTCAGTGGTGAGTTTTCAAAGTAATAAATATCTGAGACATATCGCATTTCAAACCATACAAACAAAAACATTAATACTTGTTTCCTTTTTAGATAAAAATAATCAGACAGTTTGAGCTGTGGCAGACCGGTTGTTTAGCAACCGATTTTTAATTCGAAACCAAGGTAATATAAAATCAGATATTGTTTTGTTGTGGTGTCTCCGAGCATCATATTATGGATTTTGATTGTAAATAAACAAAACCACCTGCGGTCGTTCAGAAAATATAATAGTATTTGAGCTTTTCAGATTAAAAGGACATTCTGTTTTTGCAATCATGTGGACTACTCAGAAATGAACTTTTGTGTCCCCAATAATCTGCTTCAAGATGCCGTCTATTGAATAGTTCATTTGCGAAAAGAAACAAAAGCTTGAGCAATTTATAGATTTCAAGAAAAATGGAGAAAATCATTTTGCAAAATGATGAAGACAAAGATGGAAATAAAATAATTCCGCAATAAGTACATCACACATCAAAATTGCTTCCGTATTACTTATATTAAATTATGACATTTTTAAACTAAAAACCATTCACAATTCAGTGGTGAATTTTCAAAGAAACAAAATTTTATACTTAGACATATCGTATTTCAAACCAGAAAAACAAAGGCATTAATACGTGTTTCCGTTCAGCCTTTAGATAAAAAATAATCATACAGTTCAGCTGTGGCAGACTGGTTGTTAAGCAACCGATTTTTATTTCGAAACCAAGGTAATAAAGAATCAAATTGTCCCTTGTTCGTTGTATACTTCCGCTTCCGGTTGTGGCGGGTTGAGAAAATTTGTTTATCTCGGTGAGTTTTGGATTTAACCTATTCACAGCAAGTAACTCGAATGGATTTCATCACCTACACTGATAGTTAAGTAGACTGAACAATATTGTGTATGATTTCATGTGAAAATTACAAAAATGAAAGATAGTTTTATACTGCAAAAAATCTGACTAAAATTTGAATATTGCAAGTGTCCCATATTTGGAGAACACACATAACGGTAAATGTGAGCGCTTGTTAACTAAGCAGGCTATAACGTTACATTATAGCCTCTGGGTTTCACGATGGCAAATTCAAACAATCTGACGGAGCTAGAACCCGTTATGCTGTCCGATAATACAGAGATAAAAGTGCCATTCGTAGCGCCACGGGAAAATGATCTTTTCTCGGGAGAAATAGATCGCGACGATGGCGAGTCTGCTTGCTACAATATGTCGCAAGAATGTGATGGTGAATGTGGAGATCAGTGCAGTATTAGCTGTTTATCCACACAACGAAATCGTAAACTGACATTCAATACAGAATCAATCCTTATCAGTCCCGAACAAAGATATGAGAGCGAGATACCGATAAATACAGAAGGTGATATTCAGTGCGCTCAGAAAGACTTTCTCGTGTCAAACGTTGATGACATCTTGAATAATCTACCGAAGGACGATTACCTAATGAAGATACTAGAAGTGTTCAACTCGGATGAAGAACACTTATCGAGATACCGAACGAAACTGGCAGACAACGCCCGCTTGTGTGATCGCCCGCCTTGCGGTCAGCTGAAAGAACGCAGAAAGTCTTCACGGGCGTCAGTAGCTAAAAAGTACGCGCTGGATTGCTACGATCTCAGTCAATTCCTACGTGGCAATACATGCGACGTTGGTCATATATTTAAACAATCACACACAGTTGGTGAAAAGGTAGACTGTGAAGAAACTGATAAAAGTGATATAGCCATCTTAAAAGGTGTTGTAACTGAACTAAAAGCAGAGTTTCACATCATTAAAGCAGAAAATGCAGAAATCAAACAAAGTTTAACAAACCTCAAAAAAGGCATCACGACCGAGATAAAGTCAATGAAAAATGAGCTGGATCTATGCGCATCTATCTTATCAAAAGATGTTCATAAATCAACCCAAGATAATCCACCAACTCTATCAAATGGGGTCAAAGAAATCACTGAAAGGCTGAAACGACTGGAAAAAAGTAGAAATCAGATACTCCTCGATATATGCCAAATTGAGGAGCGTGTAAACGACAATTCGAGAAATGTGGTTGAAGCATTAGATAATGATACACAAAACAAGAACATTCTGAAGATGAATGAAAAAGAAATTCGTGAAAAGTTTGGCAATTTGACACGTACGGCTGATGAAGATAAGAGGGAGAGTGAACACACGCGTAAATCAATTGACAATAAAGTGAAACAATTAGAAGCAAAAGTGAACCAAAATAACCACCTGCCAACAATCGAGCGTGTTCTCACTTCATTTGCTTCTGAAATTTCGTCTAAATTTGATAAGCTAAACGCGAATATCATGTCTATAACACATAACAGACAAGAATCAAACACTTACGTAAATAGTAGTCGTACAAATAGTGACATGAGAACCGTGGGTGAATTGTACAATATTCCTCACCACGACGAGCAAAATATAGATGCAGCTAACGAAAAAGAGAATGAAATAAGTGAAAGAAATCCAGTTATGATTAAACCGCGACCGGATACGCGCGCGTCAGTTAACCGTAATCAGCATCAAGCTGAGCAGACAAACAATCAACCACAACACCAGCCTGAACATCAGAACATAGACACGCACACCCAGTGTAACCACAATTTTAATGGTGTGTTAAGACAAAAAGCAAAACCGTATCTAGTTACCGGTATAAGCCCTGACAGAAGTGAATCCGGTCTTGAAGAATTTCTGACAGGACTCGGTATAGTTTTCAGAACCGCCAAATTCGTAATAACAAGACGTTCTGACTGCCTATCTGCTTACATCGTTGTTAACGCTGACCAGTCAGACATTGTAGAAGACCCAAACTCATGGGCCGCCGGCGTATACTGCAGACCTTGGCTTCCGAGAGCTGAGTACAAACAAAGATTTAACCGCAAACAGACTCAAGATGAATGAACACTCATTACGTGAAATACGATTAATGTCGTGGAACTGTACGGGCATCTGGTCCAGCATACCATATCTAAACAATGAATTAGCTAGCAGAAATATATCAATATGTGGCATTTCTGAACATTGGCTGCTAGAGCACAACCGGCATATATTGTGCAGCATAAACGAGAAATACAAAGCCCATACTATTACATGTAGCAGCCCACGAACATTTAACGGACGAACCTACGGACGTGGTGGTGTTGCTTTGCTGTGGCACAATGACATTGATGATTACGTCCACATTATCGAAAATAACAGTGAACGAATTGCAGCAATTAAAATAATTCTTGAAGACTCAAATTTATATATTGTGCAGGCTTACCTGCCGTGTATAAATGAGAGCTTTGAAGAATTCAAAGCTGAAGTAGATCATTTAAACGACATACTCTCTAGTTTTGAAAACGATTGTCAAATAGTTTTAATGGGTGATCTTAATGTTAACCTGAAAATGCCAACCCAGAGTTCGCGAAGAAATCGCTATCTTTACTTGTCTAATTTGATACAAAATCATAACTTAAACGTTTTAACAGGCTCTGAAATATGTAGCGGTAGTGACTTTTCTTTCGTACCGGGCTGTAACGCAGCTCCAAGGTTACTAGACCACTTCATGGTGGATGAGATAACAAGTAAAAATGTTACCTATTGTCATATAGCAGACGACGCACCTCTTAATGTGTCACGACATTTGCCTACGTTTCTGTATATTAATGTCGATAAAATGCTAGATACTTCCAAAAATACAGCAGATATGTTATTCGTCAAGCATAGATTTAAGTGGACTTCGTCCGACCAAATTGATCAATATCGACACCAATTGTCGTCCGCTTTACAGCAAAAAAGTTTCAACTTCAAAAACATTAATGAAGCGTATTGTGATATCATCACAATTATCATGACAACGGCAGAAAATACAATTTCCAAAAGTTCATATAAAAAGCATCTTAAGCCCTTTTGGTCAAATAACTTGCGATCTCATCACATGGAAATAAAGGCCGCTCGAACACTATGGTTGAAGAATAAACGCCCTAGATCAGGTTCATTATACGATGAGTACAAACATACAAAGCGTAAATTCCGCTGTGCTATGCGTAAAGCAGCACACGAATTCGACAGATCGGAGCATGAGAAAATCGAAAGATCTGCAGATGTCGATCAGGAAACATTCTGGAAAATCGTCAATTCGAAGAAGAATAGAAATTCCGAGTCAAAAGTTAAGGCGATGAAGTTTGGTGACAAAATAGTTTACACCTCGACCGAAATCTTAAAAGGATGGAGAGAATATTTCTCTAACCTCTATTCATTTTCACAAGATGAGAAATTCGACAATGATTTTAGAAATCAAATCGATGAGAAAGTAGAAAGCTATTTAAACCCAAACAAGAAAGATAACTCCGTCATTGATATATGTTTTCCTGTTACGCCACAAGAGTTGTCTATCGTGGTTAACTCGATGCCAAACGGCAAAAGCGCGTCACACGATAATATTACGTATGCGCATCTCAAACTTCATAAAGGAAATGGGAAATCAAAGACGAATCCTGATAATTATAGAGCAATATCGCTTATACCTGTCATATCCAAAGTATTTGAAAAAATAATCTTACGTAGAATCGAATCTACCGATCTCGTAAAACAGATAAGCCCTTTACAAAATAGCTTTCAAAAAGGCAAATCATGCAAAATGGTATCCTTTATCTTACAAGAGGCAGCAAACTATTGTTATGAAAGGCATGATGTCTTACATTCTTGCTTTTTAGACACTATGAAAGCATTTGACCGAACGTGGATAAACGGAGTCTTGTACAAATTATATCATTTTGGAATCAAGGGAAAGGCCCTCCGTACTCTCAGTGATATGTTGCGAGGTTGTTCAAGCCAAGTGCTTGTAAATGGGTTCGTGTCTGGGTCCTACTCTATCCTACAAGGCACGCGACAGGGAAGTAATTTGTCACCTTTCCTCTATTCCGTCTTTATTAATGACTTACTGAACGAACTGTCATCATCCCCCGATGGCTTCAAAATCTACAGTTTACCTTTGTGCGCTCCAACGCAAGCAGACGACATCGTATTATTATCACTTTCAAAACGAGGCGTAAATCATCTCTTGGGAATATGTAGTCGATACGCAAGCAAATGGCGCTACTCTTACAATGTCTCAAAATGTGCCGTGATGACGATCAATAGTACCGTTCCGACAAACGGAGAAATGATATTACTCGACCAAACTGAACTGACGCAGGTAAACGAGTACAAACATCTAGGTATAGTCCAGTGTTCTTCTAAACGGACACCAGCTAGCGTCGAAAGTATCCGACAGACAGCTAGGGGTACACTTTTCAGTTTCGTTAACTCGGGTATATTGCTCGAAAACCTCAACCCAATTACAGCTGCTAAACTATACCGCACAGTTGTACTACCCTGCGCTTTCTTCGGATGTGAACTCTGGAACAGGCTGACTCAGAGCGACTTGAATCACTTAGAATCCACACATCATTTCTGTCTTAAGAAAATTCAAAAGCTTCCTATGCAATCGAGATCAGATGTAGTCAAGGGCTTACTCGGCTTCACTTCTATATGTGCATATATTGATCTTCAAAAACTGTTGTTTCTTGGGTCACTGTGCAGACTGCATTCCAATGATATTGCGTACCAATTGCTGATATATAGACTCTACCAATACTTACATAATGTAACACAACGCAAAACGGGATTTATCTATGACATTTTAGAAAAATACCAGCTTAGAAGATATTTAACGGATTTTGTGAATTCTGGATATTTCCCGTGCAAATTAAAGTGGAAAACAATATGCAAAAGCACTATTTTCAATTTAGAAGAATCTCAGTGGATAGAGCGAATAGATTTAAATATAGATTTTTCTATGTTTAAAACTATTCACGCGCGACTGGTACCAGCAAATTGTTGGCTAGTAGCTCTCGAACACCCAAACTATTGTTTAGCATGCAGTACCTGGCAAAGCTCTATTGTGAAAAATACGAGTGGCAGCAATGTCCAGAATGTCTTCTGTACAGCTTCAATAGAGTGCATCATTTGGTGTGCAAATGCACGAATGTTGCAGTCTTTGAAGCAAGGACCGAATATATGACAAATATTATGCAGCAGTTTTCAGTCTCTCTCTTTGAATTTTTATTACAGAACAACTCTGATTCCTTGTAAGGATACATTTTGGGCTTTGCTGACAGTCCTCTGCTTAGTCTAATTGGTGTAGACAATTTCCCAAGATTTTTAAAATTGAATGTTACTTTTTTTTTCAAAGCTTGAAAATATTTGACCTTATACTGTCTAGAAAAGGAAACGCATACTACAAAGTTAACCCATAGAGAGTCGTTCCTTTTCGCTTTCGTGGAAAAACTTTCACCATGGACTATTACTGTAGTAGGTAAAGTTGCATTTTTTCTCATGTAAATGTATGTATTCTATGTTCTTCCAAAGAACATATACATGCATGAACATGGTAAAAAATCCATATGGTAGTAAATTATGTCATTTCTTAAGCATTAATATCAAATCAATTTATTGAAAATCAAAGTATGCCTACATGTAATTATTAACTTTGTTATATCTGTATATATGTTCATTGTTCATCTGTAAAATGCTCTTCATCTATGGAGGAAATAAAGGAATAATACCTATATTTCACATAGTGTACGACAATGTAGTCGTTGGACCAGCCGCAGAGAACGTTACTGAAAGAACTCGAGCACCAATCGATGACAACGTTACAAAACGGCTGTTTGACGTCAGCAATGACCTCATAACAGATTTAAACAAACACAACACTGTTTGCATGTACACGGGCGTCCGTCCTGCCACTGAAGTGAAAGATTATATTTTTAGTGCTGATTCAAAAAGGTAAAACAGCTTTATGTTTTACTAGAGTTCTGTAAAAAGGACCTTCATGACGTTTGGGAAGAACGTGAATCTAGATTAGTCTGTGCATATGCAAAGTCTGATCAAGATAAACACTGTCTTCAAATAGCTTGTTTGTGGCCTGTAGAAATTACCCGAGAGCACGGTTGATCATAATAAGTGTGCAAAGTTTCACACATGATGATCTTTAAACAGGGTAGTCGCATGTACATGTATGTATATGAGTCCCTTTTCTAAAAGCTTGCTTGTTCAATCCCCGTGTAACATATATGTAGTTTCATATATTCCTATTTAACATACATAAATGATTTTTGAAGACAAGGTGCAAGCAAATTCATTAAATGAGATAACAATAGTGCTGCTACTATAAACATTTTGAAATGCAATCTCTCAAAGAGCACCTTTTTATCCAGTAATTGAGGTAGACGTTGGGGATTTTGTAAACTGTAATCAAGCCTACTCGTTCAACAAAAAATGTGGTTAAAATACCCGTGCTTCCCTTCCAAAATCTGGTAACAATACGGTCATGTTACATAATGATATCCTTTGTGATGTTTTGCAGGAATTGGATAACTGTCGGGGGAATCCGATCTACGGGATTGTCTGGTTGTCTCGGGATAGCTTCTAGAGTGCTCGCCCTTGTTCAAAACGATTTGTGTATCGAGCCAACTAGGGGACGCTCTGCTTCTTTTGAGAGACCGGAAGTTAGATATTGGCGACATGGCGTTGTGAGTGTGGACGGATTGGAGCATACAATCACTCATCCGCTCAGTTATTTAGGTTTCAAACAATTCACAAATAGGCTCTGATTTGATTTTTCAAATTTAGACAGATTTTCACTTTTCCATCTGATGCAAAATAAGACTGCTCCAATTTGAAAGCCGCTATAAAACCGAAATGGCGTATTTGTGCAATGGACAAATTATGGCGAATAATGAATTTGTGGAAAATGATTGAATGCAGATTATTTCAAGAATCCATTGATTTCCCTGAACTTATAAAAAGAGACTTATAGACTAGGAGTTATTCATATGTAAAAAGTAACACTGCGTAAAATTGGAACCTCTGTGCTTTTGCTATACATTGACTCAAACAAAATGCATTTATGTTGTCGTTTACAATTTTGAGATATGTATTACATTGTGCATGTAGTTTTGTTACATGATGATTACTAAATATGGATCTTTTGATTAACATACTTTAGGATTTAAAAAAAAGTTATTGACGACCAAACAAAATTTTGTTCGGTCGTCAATAACTAGGATACTGTTTTGAAAACTATCGAAAATGTTGTGCTGTGTGATTGTCCGCCGTGTTTAACCCATTACCAAACAACACAATTTTAAAAATGTCCAAATTCAAAGACGTTGGAGTCGACAAATTTCAAGTTGATGAATTTTAAACTTTTTTGTCATTTTGAGTAGAAAATATTGTGGAAAATGAAGAAATTGCTTGTCACAAGCAATTTCTTGATTTTTCACAATCTTTTCCAAAAACCATTTTCTTATAGGAAGTCAAAAAGAGTCTTTGTGTGGTAATGGATAATGAATGTCAAAACGTTTCAAAATGGAGGCTTTCATGTAGTCACGTACTACAAAGGTAACCCGTACTTTTACTGGAAAAATAGTTCGGTCTAAAATATGCTTGTCTTAGAAATTTAGACTAGTAGAAAAATTTCTCAGATTAAATTATGACATTTTTATACTAGAAGTCATTCACAATTCAGTGCTGAGTTTTCAAAGAAACAAATAGCCGAGACGTATCGCATTTCAAACCATACAAACAAAGGCATTAATACCTGTTTGCCTTTTTAGATAAAAAATAATCAGACGGTTTGAGCTGTGGCAGACCGGTTGTTTAGCAACCGATTTTTATTTCGAAACTAAGGTAATAAAGAATCAAATATTGTTTTGTTGTGGTGTCTCCGAGCATCATATTATGGATTTTGATTGTAAACAAACAAAACCACCTGCGGTCGTCCAGAAAAAATATAGTATTTGAGCTTTTTAGATTAAAAGGACATTCTGGTTTTTGCAATCACGTGGACTACTCAGGAATGAACTTTTGTGTTCTAAGAATCTGCTAGGTGTAGAACCGTTTTACAAACAAACGCAAGTTTCATTTCACAAAACGAGATAGAGAAAGCTAAGAAAAATCAGAATTTTTCTCTTCATGTTATTTTCTATGGCATAACATCATCATCCTCGGAAACCACAGTGGTCATAGCCTACGCTACATGTAGCGTAGGCTATGACCACTGTGGTTTCCGAGGATGTAACATCATCATCATATCTTATCTCTGTAAAACTGGATCCAAGCTTTGGCATCATCATTGCATTCAAGCAAGTCAGTATCTGTACATGTGGGTTCCAGGCTGCAATTGCGAAGCAGATGCTCCATTGTCTGCTCTGGTGCGCCGCAGGCGCACTCACTGCTCTGGGAGAGTTTCCATCGATGGAGGTTTTTTGCAGTCCTGCCAGTCTTTGTCCTTGCTCTGTTTAGAGTTACCCATTCCTTTCTTGGGAGGTCAGAGCCACTTGCTAGAGATTCGCAGGGTTGTTGGACTGCCTCGTTGTCTGTGGATTTGTCCCTTTCCCTCCATTTTTCAAGTCTGGAGTGTGATGCCCCCGCTGGGTCATGGCATAACATAATTATCTGATACTTTAACCATTTCCAGAACAGCCAAAATTAGACTGTTCGAATTTGAAAGCTCATACGGACGTCAAAATGGATATTGATAAGGGAATATTTTGTGCACAATATAGATTAGCGAATATTGAGGCAAACGGAGAAAATGCTTTTTGTCACAGTTAAAGGGCGACGGTAACAGATGGTCTAATTGCAAAAAATGAATTTTTTTGAAAAAATATGCAAAACTTTTGTGTTGACAACCTCGGGATGGTTAATAATATGCGATTCAGACAGAGAAAGAGCCGAAATTACAAGACAGATAGCTGAATTTAGGGAGAATCCAAACCTAAATTCAACCCCATCACTGATGGGGTTAGAATTATTTTGAAATTGTTGCACATGCGCATACAGCGCGGACCATGATTCAAACGAGATTCATACTTGAATTTCAATATGACGTCATCATGTATGTTGTGACGTAATTTAAGAAAGTCGCATGTCCTACTGTTTTGACCTACTTTCGATATCGCTTCATGAATTTGGTATCAAATTGCGAAAAAATGAGTCGTTGCTTCAATAGTTTGTCGTAATCATTTAATCAGGTCATATAAAGCTTAAAAAGTGTACATTTCGTTTGTATTTGACAATTTTTGGGTCCAAATCTGGGAAATAGTAGCTTTAAGAAAAAGTCCATTTTTTTGTAGTAAAAAGTCAGCATGCAAAGTCTTTATTTATTATTTTGTATTTGTATCTTAACATAAAGGAACAATTATCATTTATTTATCTTTCAAATTCAAATGTTTTTTTCAGTCTCAAAATCATACAATGATTAGCTTGAGAGAAAACATTACACATATTTTTAACAAAGCTGATGGCAAATTACATAGATAGAGAACAAAACAATAATGATCAAATTTTCGAAGTTATAAAAAGTTAAAGACAAAATTGAAGATGGTTGGTTAATTATAGTGTCTAATAGAGGTAGGTATCGTTGAAAACGAAACATTTTAAGTTTGTAATTGGGAAAGTGTTAGTCTATTTTTCTTAGTTTCAAGTTATCTTTTAGAAATGAAAATACTGATCTGCAGTCCTGGCTGACTGACTTGTGTCGTTATTTATACACTTAGCATGTGTCCCATTCAGCAGAACGGCCATACACGTGTATATCCATTAGCTTATCGGAAATAGAACTTTGAGACCGAGGTTAATCGAGTACGACAATGATTGACGGTTTAAACAAAAACAATAGTACATTACGTCATTGTTGTTAACCAACTGTTTAATATTTGGAAATCGGGACCACTAAAATCACAATAAAAGGATCAACTAACGTCTCTTATCCATAAAAAGACGATTTGGTTTTAAAATTAAGAACAACACCTGCGGTCTGCCCAGAAAAGAATCAAATATAAATGGATAGATTTCAAAAAGTATTACTTCAACAAACTTCTTTGGTACATAATTCTTCTTTTATGATATATTTGTGTTATATTATGCCGTCATATAAATTGTTGACAACAACAAAAAAATTAAGCCGTTCTTTAAAAAAAGAAGCAAGAAATGGGGATTTTTCTGGATTTCGAGATAATAGTAAAAGTGCATTTTAAAAATGCATGTCGACAAAGACAATGCCGCCATATGTTTAAGTGTACTGCCGCGTATCTCCTAAATCGCAGCATTCGGTTGTCCTGGGAGCAATAAAAATTGGACGTCTCGGATTGGCTGAACACAATCGTACAAATACGACAGGCGTTTTTTGGCGCGATACATATTGTGGTATACATATTCTAATTTTAGAAATTACGTAATGAGGGATAATTATTTGTACTTGAAAGTCGAATATATAACCTACATATAAACTGTTTACAAGGTCTAATTTTTCAAGCAGTACTATAAGTATACTTTGAAGTTCGTTTAATCTCAGAACACGCTGAAAATTCGTGTAAACAAAATTCTAGTATAGTTTTATACTTTGCATAGCAATGGAAAGTCCCTATTTCCGGTTTGCGCATGGTGGACATGTATTTTTCCTATCCGTTTAAATGCAACGCATTTTTGCATACCATTTCGAATCACTATAAGAAATCAAAGAACGAGAAGTACTTAACTGTTGAATGACCACTACATTTTCAATTTGGACTGGTCAACTTGCATTGTTACAAAGGATCGTCTTACAATTCACTAGACATGTGTATTGCTAGTAGAACAAATGGGTTTTCTCAAACGTTTTTCAAAATTGCATTGCAATGTGAATTCCTACTTTCGATTTGCCCATGGTCTATCCGATTCGCTGCATCGCTTCCTAAGAAATCAAAGCACGATAAAGACTTTAGTAATAAATGAACACTGCATGTACAATTTTGGATGATTAGATTCCATAATTTCAAGGGATCGTCTGAACTAAATAGGCATGTGTAAATTGGTTTTCTCAAACTTTTTTCCCCAAAATTACAAGCTGTTAGGGGTTTTCACATAAAAGAACAATTCAATTTTATGTCTCAACAGTTTTTGACTGGATGGATTTCAAAACCGTTCAAAAGAATACTTTATGGTCAATCGATTCGCCGCCACAATCAAAACTTTAGTCTTGTATTTTTTGTTACACTCTAGTAAATCGCCTCGTATGTGTCGCTCGTTCTTTGTGGTTTTTTCTGTGTGATAAGTACAAATATGGGTCCTTATTTATGATCTGGCAGAGATGATCTGCCGGGTGAATTATCGAGACATATTCACGGTATTGTTTGTATTGTGCTAGAGCTTAAATCTTAAACATTCCTTATATACTTGGCTTCATTTTAGTAGCTGATAGTTGTCACTTTATATGGCGTTTCTGTTATTTTACATTTAATTTATTGCTCCGCCGGACAAAAGTGATAAGGATCATGCCGTGGCATTTAATGCTGTTGTGGGTTCGTTCATCAATGTCTGTTATCATAAACTTTTCTTATCCCTGCTGTTAACAAAGCATTTTTAGATTCCATAGACTAAGATTAGCATGCACTCTGATCTATCCAACACAGCCTGTTCTCTATTGAATGATTATACGAACAAATGAGCTATAGTGGTCAAAATATTCCGGATTGGACAATTTATTTGAAACGATATTTATATTCAGAAGGCTAATGGATAAGCAAGTACTTTTTTTCTATTTAATTAAAGTATTTTTACCTATTGTGACCAAAGGCTAGCGGGGCTTATGCCACGGTCCTGTTTCCGGCGTGCGTCCATGTGAAAACTTATCCTAAATTACTAGGCCAGTTTCAATCAAGATTCACACAGGAATCTTCTAACATAGGAATATTCCTTGCATAGAGCCTTTCGAATTGTCATTGTTTTATTTTGTTTCGGGTTTTTTTTTTCGAAAAATAATTTCATAGTGAACTGTGGTTACTATGGCGCACTTTCAATTTTTTTGTGTGTGTCTTTTTTTCCTTCTTTTTTCCAAAAATAATTTCATGGAGAAACGATTCAAGACCATCTTGGCCCTAATTCCTTACTGAGATATTCGGTTTCCTTTCTTGTTTTAGTTAATTTTAATCGCCATTTATTCAACTGCAACATTTAACACTTTTGTATTTGCTTACTTCCCCTCCTATGTTGTTTAATTAATGTATATTCTAGCTAAACACACAAAAATGCAAATTATGGACTAGCACCAGCATATGCAGACATGCAATCCTGTTTCGGTTTTCACTGCATGTTGACTGAAACCAGACACTTGTACCATTTTATTCACTACTTTGGTATAATTCTTTTTAAGCGCGATACAATTTATTTTGCTGTACATTACAGCAATTTTTTACTTGTTCTATTTTTGAGAAGCAAATTTTGCAAATTTGCTCTCCCTGTTCCGCCACCTCTCTTTACACTTTACAAACCACACATCATCTTCCGGTCCTCCTTACTATAAATAGTTTCATCAACAGCAAAGATCGATGAGGGAACAGTCATTCGAATATTCAATATTTAATTCTCAAATGTGTGCATATATTGAACTGTGCAGGAGGGGGGCTAATAGAAAACGATTTTACCCAGGTAATCGTGACGTAGTTTCGGACAAGCATAGTCTTTCGAAGGGGTTGTTATACAATCTCGTCACTACGGCTTGATTCAAGCCGTATTTATGATATTTTATAAAAAAACCGCGGGTTCATCAATATAAAATTGTAAACCAAGTCTATTTTAGCTCAAAATTTGTCACTATTCGATGACCTATGTTTGGCCTTATGTTTTAACGGGCTTTTACTTTTTAAATTAGATTCTCTCTTTTTTGGGAAAAGTACGTAAAAATAACACCCATGTACATTTTCCAAGAAAACATTCCTGATTTTCTTTTCCAAGAAACAACACATCAAATCCTGTTAATAATAAAGGAATCACTTTGAACAATACATGGGAATTATGTTATCCCCTAGGTCTTGGTTGATTATTATTTACTAACAAAAGTCGCGTTTATATGGATGAAAACCGACGGGGTTCCCTCTAATTGGGTCGATGTTTTGTAAGAGTTCTTTCTTTTTTCTTGGAAATTTATATAAGATTTCTTTTCTCTCTTTTTTGTTGGTTTGTTGTTTTTGCATTAGTTACTATAGCTAACTATTCTGAAGGCTGTGGCAAAGGTACAGTTTACACATGAAGCGCTTCGTACTCATGATTATCATGGTGTCAAAGGTTCTATACTCCAACTTTGACACAATTGTGTCCGTAAGGAGTAATGTTTCACTCGTCTGGTATATTACAGTCTGTATGATTAGACGAGACGTGTGTCTGATCAAATCAGATTGACCGTTTTTTAATTTTAATGGTATGTTTACTGGACATTAAGCTCATTGGTGAATAACATATCTTATCACTTATGTTGTATCCTGTCAAGGCAAAGTCTGCGCTTTGCCTGGATTAAAATCCTACATTGGCCAGTACCTTATTTGCCACGCGCTAGAAATGTTAACTTTCTAATAAGTAATCGGTATATGTAATCGGATTTACCCATTATGCATTTGATGCGCAATTATTTTTCCTCTTGCCAGAAATGACAACAATATAAGGTGACTTGGTAAGACACACCAAATGCTGTGATATAGCTGAAATATCGTTAAGTAAAGCAATAAACACCCAAATAAGCACATTCTATAGACTCATGCGATTAGAGCTTTCAGATCCATTTGCACTGAATGTCCATTAAAACAATGACGTCTATGAAAAATGAATTCTCGAGAAAAGTTAGAAGTAATGCTTTTAATATAATTATGGAAATATTATCAGGAAATTGCCACAAGGAATTTATTTTACGCACCGGAAATGTTTCAAGAAAGCCGCAAGGAGTTCTGATGACGTTAAGGAAATGTGACATAATTATAATAGAGGTGCTGTCATATCAAATAATTTCATGTTTATGCAATGAAAAAAGGTTCTTGAACTGCGACATACCGCTAAACCGCAGGTTCATCAAGTTTATATACTAGATCAAAAAAGATACACCACCCCAATTTTTCGTAATATTTTCGATAAAATTATGTTTTTAATGGATATTGAGAACATTTGAAATATACCTGCATCCATACGCATAGATATAGTGTCATTTTCTTCAGATGTCGTAAGTTTATCACGTGAAACACACTTAATTGATAAAAAACTGATTATCCCCCTGTCGTGGTTTCTAAATGACTACTATCAAAACAAATTTTCTCCCAACACATGCTAAAACATAGGAACTAGAAGATACCAACGCGTTCATGCACTGCCCGCTACTCTACGCATAGCACGAATACGCTAAAACCAGCGCCATCTGCAGTAAGGATATTGTTTGGTTAAAAAAGTCAAAAATGTTTTCGCAAGACATTGATGGGGCAACAAATCGACATATTTTCGAATGTTTACGCTGTTGGCTCTCAATGTGGCCACAACCGATCGAGCACGGAGCGGTCATGCAAGAGATATGACTTCAAGGCAGGACCGTATCATCAGGTTAACCCCACCCAGGTTTAAGACTACAACAGTTTGATTTATTGGGGTTTTACGCCGTTTTCACCTTTTATGGTCATATCGCGGCGGCTGGAGCACCTAACCGTGGGTACCTGGTATTTCTCGCACCAGTACAACCATAATATCCAAACCGAGCCTCCAGCTGCTCTCTCATATAAATGATTCACACCCATTGGTGAGAGACAAATGACTTTTGTCAAATGTCAGAATGGATACTGGCCGAGCCGGGGTTCGAACTCGAGACCCCTGGATTGACAGACTCCGACGCAACCGACTGAGCTATCCGGGCTCGGCTAAGAGTAAGACTGCAACGGAGACCGCTAATAAATTGCACGCATTCAAATATCGGACCAGCCTGAACGAAACAGAATGTGTTTTTCGACCTACGTACACTTTTTTGTCAAATTGTGTTGACACCCGGTGTAAACTGGGTGTTTTCTTATAAATGGAATTTACTACGAACAAGATTTGTGAAATTTATAAGGTGACATGTTAAGGCTTTAAATGCATTACCTTTTGTTTAAATCTTATTTGATGTCTTTGCGTAAGAAGAAATTAAATAGGCAGTTGCGTTTCTTTTTTTGTCTAGTATATATAAATCTGCTCACAATCATCTAAGATTTGCAAGCTTGTGTGACTTGCAACACTACGTTCGCTAAAGGTTGTGTCGTTTACTTGCAAAGCTGTTTTGTTTGATTTTATTGAAAACGCACATGTTAATTTGAATTATCTTAACTTAAACGCTTGTGATGTTTCTTAACGATAGTTCAGTCATATTGTCATGCATCCTGTATAATGTCAGTGTGCTAAGAAACAACTTTCTTTGGTGTATCTTAAGCTATTTGCCAAATTTATGAATACTTTTTTGCGTGAAAGGCAATGCCATGTCAAATAAAAAAGAACAATACAATGTACATGTAAGTGCAAGAATCGTTAGCGTTACATGGTAAGATCAGTAATTTGAGAGAACATTTCATTAAGAATCTAAAGCTTTTGTTCCGGTTCTACACCAGTTGGGCGCCGTGCCGTGTAAAGTAATATGGGCAATGTTACCACGATATAAGCAAAGGACCAGACAAACATTTCGACAATGATAATACTTCCAAGTTTATGAAATAGGGAAAATATGAGTCTCTTCAGTTAACCCTTTCCCAAACAAAACCTGATTTTGATTTTAACGTGTACAACACACTAAAACAATGGCTTTTTCGGAAAGGCTTCCAAAGAAAATCTCGACCTAATTTGCAACACATAAAATATATGTATCATAAGGCTTCTTTGTTTTTCTTTGCAAGGTGATAAATATTGCCAAGGATATCATATAAATGAAAGGCTTTTATGGAATGAATAGTTCATTGGTCCAGATCCAGTGGTTTTGTAGAATGCTTATAAACTATTAGAACATCAGGGTCGGTTTTACCAACAAACACTTAAACATTTGTGCGTACGTTTTCTTACAAAAAATCTTTTTAGCCGCCTAGATGTGTGTCCTGTGCCAATCAGATTGGTTGTTATGTAATTGCGTTTGAATATAAAAATGTATTTGTAAAAGCCATATTCCAATGAGACATAGAAAACTTAAACTATATAGCATAACACACTAATTGCTTGTTAAAAGCAATTTCGTCTTTTCCCGTACTACTTGCTGTCAAAAAGACAAATTTATGTAGATCTGTAATATCATTCATTTGAAATTGAAATTAGACAAGTCTAGAATTTTACAGATCGGTAATGGGTTGAATATTCATTAGAGCACAAAGGTCTTTGTTCGTCTCGACTTTAAACCTTTGTGATCTGTATGAGGTCTTTGGTTCTTAGATTGTTCCTAAGTAGTGCAATTTTCTGTCTACTTCCGAGCTAAATACGTATTTACCGATCTGTCATTTGATTACTTAGTCTAATGTTTGTTCTTCAAAGAGTGTCTGATGATATCCATATCATTTGTTGGAAGTAAAATAAGCTCTTGTTGTCTCGACAATGCTATCTTATTACCATAAATGTCAAAAGTATATTCAAATGTGGTTTTCTTTGAACCACAGCATCCTTTCTTTAAAACTTTCCCATACAAGACCTGTTTTTGATGTCCCTAATTGAAAAAGGATCAGGAAAAATTGCGACAAAAGAAGAAAATGGTGATAATCTGAATGTTCTCCCTTTCCTCAATATTGTCTATGCTTCATTGTACACAGCACCAATCTTTATCAACACCCATCATGTTGTCTGCAGCAGATTCAGAATCCGGCTAACCTAGAATTATGACGCTTTGGAAAGTGTTAAAAGCCTAGCAGAAAATTCGTTATCTTACTATTAATGCACCAAAAGCGAACGAGTGACAACCTTATTCTTTCTAGCCCGGATCCTAGGCGATCAGGGACAGATTGTTGAAGTGGTAACGCAATGGAGGCTGGGTGGTATGTACACTTGCGTCTTATTTTTTATATGGTGGCGCTCTCAAGGTGGACAATGACGTGATACAACAATTTCACAAAATCTTTAATAATTTGATTAATATTAGACCGATTTAGACTCGGTCTGAAGCAGAGAAAGTAGACAGACGTTACGTGTTTGATGGACATCGCGGAACTGTTAAAAAGCAGATTAAAATTTATTGAAGATCAGCAAAAAAATTTGATTGATCTCATAAAACTTTTTAGTCAGTTGATTTTTGAAAAAAATAACCAGGCCCAGCTTATTCTTGTCACCTTCTCCGCGTCAGACCGAATTCAAATTGGTCAAATATTGGTGATTTTCTGAAATTCTAAATCACGTGATTACCCCCCTTGACTATAACAGATAATGATTATACCATTATAATGATAGCGTCTGTGTTAACTTTGTTTCTGAGAACCTAGGACAACAAAAACTCTGTAATTTGTTAATACGTCAGCTCAAAACACGTGACCTGCATACTTTATGTAAAATTGTTTCGGCTTCGATCAGGAGGGTCTTCTACCCGAGTACTACATGATCGTTTCAGCATCATTTTTATACTCGATTTAACACAAGTATTTTTGTCATGTAAAAAAATCGAGTAAAAACCCCAAGCTTTGCAGATAAGACTCAATCGACCCGAGCACACCCGCTTACAAATGCTGACCGAGCTCAATTTGAATCTGATCGCTCAAGTACACATAGTGTATCACACAAATTCTTACCAGAGGAAAATCAAGTCTTAAGATATCGAGGAAGCAAAGGAGTTTTATTTCGGCTTGTGGTTTGTATGCCTGTCGGAATGTGGTAACAAATAAAAACACTCAAAATATAATAATGCCTTATCATGGTTTGCTTATGATCAATCCTATCTGGATCTCAAATAAGTTCTGCGTTAATTGTCCAGCTCAAATAAATTTCATGCAAAGTTTTACGATCTAAGCGAATTGCCATAAAATTGTATTTATGTCCTTTAATCGATACATAAAGAATGAAGACGAAATTACCGTTCCCCGGTAGTAGGAAGATTTCTCGATAAGACACCGTAGCTTTTCAACAAAAACCTCGTAACTGCAGCTTGTTTTAAGCTGCAGTTACGAGGTTTTTAAGACACCGTAGCTTTTCAACAAAAACCTCGTAACTGCAGCTTGTTTTAAGCTGCAGTTACGAGGTTTTTGTTGAAGAGATTTGATATTGGACTTTGATAATGACCTCATATATTTTTCACGAAAATAGAACCTGTCCTAAAAACTTTTTGTACATTACATTTTGTCCCTATTAGACAATTTCCAAGCTTCAATTATTTAGGCAGTTGCGAGTTTAAAGTATCTCCAGATGACAAAATGAATGTTTATAAAGATAAAATCTGTAATCAATGAGAGACTATGATTGTAATAAGCTCATTTTCTGTTGTTTCAATGTTTTCGCTAGCACTTTATTAGTTAGCGCTGCTTTTCAACAAACACCTCGTAACTGCATCTTAAAACAAGGTCAAACCAGGTCTTCTTTGAGATATTTTTATGAAATTTCTTGAATTGAACTTGTTATTTTTTGAGAGAGTGCAGTAATCAATAATACGTCATTAGAATCTATAACTCAATATTGGTCAAAGTATATTATTTTTTATTTATGTCAACATTTTTCATTTCATAAGAAAACAAATTGAATCCCCATAACTCTTACCCTGAAAAGCCATATTTTGACGCCCCTATAACACGATGGTTAAAATTTTTGTAAATTCAAAACTGATTTCGCTTTTGAAAACTATTTGCAGACAATCCACAATGATAATTTAAGAATAAACCTAACACGCTTTAGACTCAGTTCTCATTCTTTAGAAATAGAATCAGGCAGACGTTTTGGATTAGAAAGAAAAGATCATGTATGTACAATTTGTAATTTGAAAGTTGTAGAATCCGAATATCATTTCCTTTTATGCTGTCCTAGATATGACGAAATACGCAAGAAATTTATTGAAACTATTGATTGTCCCTCTCTCCAAAATTTTTATATTATAATGGCTTCTAAAAACAAAAATACTCAGTTCAAAGTAGCTAAATTCATCAACAATGCACTTCTAATTAGAGAAAGTATCACGAAACAGCTCTCTTAGCTCAAGTAATCTTTACTTATCCTATACATGTTCTTTTTTGTCCGATCCGATCATTTCTATCTTCTCAGATTTTGATTTCCTTCGTCTTAATTGTTTTGTTTTCCCATGTTCCTTTGTTTGTATGTTTATATGTTTGATACATATGTGTCTTTGCCATACTTTTTTTCTTTTGTAAATGGCCAAAGGCAAAATTTATTGCCGATTGCTAATAAATGTATGTATGTATGTATGTTAATCACGTGTCTCAAAATTTCAGAAAATCGTCAATATTTTTGTCAATACTTGACCAATTTGAATTCGGTTTGAAGCAGAAGTCAGAAAATGTCAGGAATAAGCTGTACGTGTTGGATTTTTGAAAATTCAGCTGATGGAAAAGTTGTTGAAGATAGACCAAAATTTTGGTTTATCTTCAATAACTGTTTTGTCAGATGATGTTTCAAAAATTCAACACGTTTATTTAATGCGTGAAGTCTGTCCACCTTCTCTGCTTCAAACCGAATTCAAATATTAATAAGAGTATTGAAGATATTCTGAAATTGTTGCATCACGTGGTTATCCACTTTAGATATGAAAATAATGTATTCATACGCCGCTTTTGTTGTGGTATCAGTTTAAAAAAATAGAAGCAGACTAAACTTCGCCGTTTTGGAAAAGGATTAATTCAGATATCATTTATCAGAATTTCCGCAAACATTACTTTGCTATTAGAAATATGATGAATGACATGTCAACTGCTTTTCTAGATACATGTAGTTCAATGCTGTTGCATATTGTCGATTTTAACGGGTGCTTCGTAACTGAAGCCAGTTGAATTTGTAAAACCACCATGGAATCTTCAAATCATTCGGATTGAAAACTTATTTCAGCTAAACGTATATTATGAATTTATTAAAAAAGCACAATGTGGATTCTTTCGGACGAGTTCACTACAGAATCCTGCTATATTTGGACGAGTCGATAACTTCTGTTATTTTATTAAATTAAATTTGAAAGACACAAACTATTTCGTTTTAAAAGTAAGCAATATTTGTGTAAGAATAAGGAATATATTGAGGATAATCTAGAAGAAGTTATATATCAACATTTTCTTCCTATGTTTCAATAAATTAATT
Source organism: Fragum sueziense (assembly GCA_963680895.1). Classification (NCBI taxonomy): domain Eukaryota; kingdom Metazoa; phylum Mollusca; class Bivalvia; order Cardiida; family Cardiidae; genus Fragum; species Fragum sueziense. Next base: position 46,034,293 of record OY804598.1, on the reverse strand, counting down.
TCAAAGTATCAGTAATACATGATAAGTTCACGTAATCTGATTTCGCTTCAAAAGACCAGTCTAACATTTGTCAGTTGGGAAATGACTAAAGATAAATTAATCATGTCATCATCGTCTTTTACCGATTTCCCATAAGGGTGCTCATTTTTCTTGATCAAGCAATAACCCAGAAGGCCCAGAACCTGATAAAATGCATTATTGTAGCTATTTGAAACTAACATCGTCGCTTTTCAACAGAAACCTCGTAACTGCAGCTTATGTTAACACAAGCTGCAGTTATGAATTTTTGTTGAAAAGCACGCTGCAGCGACTTGTTTTCAGATCAGTGTCAAAGTGCAGTCTAACCATAATATTATGCCGTGCTGCTCCCTGAAAGTTGATATAGCATTCCAACGATAATGTGATATTTACAAACAAAGCTATAAATAGAACGAACTAGGCCTACAGGTAAGAAAGACTTGTTATATACGATTAAAATGTTATATTTTACGCTGAATTATATAGACATACTCGATAGCGCAGTGGATAGAACACCGGCGCTTCGTCCATTTTCTTTTAGCAAACAAACGTGGGTTCGAGTCTCATAGAACGATGGGTAATTACATATTTTGTTTTACAAATATATTTTGTTTTATCATTTTAGATAAAAAGATGAGAAGAAAAAAGACTCTTTATGATTTTTATATAGATTTATAAGATAATTTCGGAAAATCGCAAATTTCAGTCTAGAAAACTTTAAAATTTGAGCAGTCTAAATGTTTGCCGTTTGGCGACAGTAAGAGTTCCACACCTTTATTGCTTAATTTATGTTTAGTAATGTGTTGCATCTTTATATATTGTGAATAAAATCATTTAATCCATTTCTACATAATGACGCTTTTAGACAGCCCACAAAATAAAAGATCATGACTTTTTTTCATTTATTTATTCGAAAAAATGAAACTGCTTGTCATGCGCATGTTTTTATTTCACAAACTGTTTTCTACACACAAAAGCATAAAAAATGTTAAGCTCATTTAAGATCTACTTGCAATTGCAGCATTTTTAAATTTTATTCAGGCTATTTTTACGTTTGACAATGGTTTACATTGAAAATAAAGAATATATATCTATTTACAAATGTGAAAGGAACAAAAACAAAAAAGGAAAACGCAAATAAGGGAAAAAATAATAATAATAATTAAAATACACGGACATGTGTGGAATCGAACCCACACAGTTAAAAAAGAACTCCTTTCCTATAGTCAAGCGCAAACTGTTTAACCATTAGACCACAGACACAGGTATTTGAAGAGATTCATACTTACAATATAATCATTGTTTTCATTGCGATAATTGTGTTTTGATCTGTCTAACCTTTCATTTTCAAATGGGTATTGTCTATATTTTTGGCGGGAACCTGATTATCGTTGGAGCACTATACACATAATGAAGCAGATACTTGAGAAAGTCATGGACCTTGATCAGATTGTGTGTAAGCACAGCCTGATCAAGGTTCATGTTGGTCTCAATTGCTATATAAGGAGTTTTCTGTCTCACTTGTCATAATAGCTTTTTGTTTGTCTCAAATACCATAAGGGATTTTTTGTTACTCTCAAACGCCATAAGGTATTTTGAGTTGGTATCAAATGCATAAGAAATTTTGAGATGGTATCAAATGCCATAAGGGCTGGTTTGTTGGTATCAAATGTCTTAAGGGCTGTTTTGTTGGTATAAAATGCCATAAGGGCTGATTAGTTGGTATCAAATGCCATAAGGACTGTTTTGTTTGTATCAAATGTCATATGGGCTGTTTTGTTGGTATCAAATGCCATAAGGGCTGTTTTGTTGGTATCAAATGCCATAAGGGCTGTTTTGTGTGTATCAAATGTTATTAGGGCTGTTTTGTTGGTATCAAATGCCATTAGGGCTGTTTTGTTGGTATCAAATGCCATAAGGGCTGTTTTGTTGGTATCAAATGCCATAAGGGCTGTTTTGTTGGTATCAAATGCCATAAGGGCTGTTTTGTGTGTATCAAATGCCTTAAGGGCTGTTTTGTTGGTATCAAATGCCATAAGGGCTGTGTTGTTGGTATCAAATGTCATAAGGGCTGTTTTGTTGGTATCAAATGCCATAAGGGCTGTTTTGTTGGTATCAAATGTCATAAGGGCTGTTTTGTTGGTATCAAATGACATAAGGGCTGTTTAGTTGGTATCAAATGCCATAAGGGCTGTTTTGTGTGTATCAAATGTTATTTGGGCTGTTTTGTTGGTATCAAATGCCATTAGGGCTGTTTTGTTTGTATCAAATGTCATAAGGGCTGTTTTGTTGGTATCAAATGCCATAAGGGCTGTTTTGTTGGTATCAAATGCCATAAGGGCTGTTTCGTGTGTATCAAATGCCATAAGGGCTGTTTTGTAGGTATCAAATGCCATAAGGCCTGTTTATGTTTGTATCAAATGTCATAATGGCGGTTTTGTTAGTATCAAATGTCATAAGGGCTGTTTTGTTAGTATTTAATGTCATAAGGGCTGTTTTGTTGGTATCAAATGTCATAAGGGCTGTTTAGTTGGTATCAAATGTCATAAGGGCTGTTTTGTTGGTATCAAATGTCATAAGGGCTGTTTTGTTGGTATCTAATGTCATAAGGGCTGTTTTGTTGGTATCAAATGTCATAAGGGCTGTTTTGTTGGTATCGAATGCCATAAGGGTTGTTTTGTTGGTATCAAATGTCATAAGGGCTGTTTTGTTGGTATCAAATGTCAAAAGGGCTGTTTTTGTTTGTATCAAATGTCATAAGGGCTGTTTTGTTGGTATCAAATGTCATAAGGGCTGTTTTTGTTGGTATCAAATGCCATAAGGGCTGTTTTGTTGGTATCAGATGTCATTAGGACTGTTCTGTTAGTATTAAAAGCCATAAGGGCTGTTTTGTTGGTATCAAATGTCATAAGGGCTGTTTTTGTTGGTATCAAATGCCATAAGGGCTGTTTTGTTGGTATCAAATGCCATAAGGGTTGTTTATGTTGGTATCAAATTCCATAAGGGCTGTTTCTGTTGGTATCAAATGCCATAAGGGCTGTTTTTATTTGTATCAAATACCATAAGGGCTGTTTTTTTTGGTATCAAATGCCATAAGGGCTGTTTTGTTGGTATCAAATGCCATAAGGGCTGTTTTGTTGGTATCAAATGCGATAAGGGCCGTTTCGTTGGTATCAAATGTCATAAGGGCTGTTTTGTTGGTATCAAATGTCATAAGGGCTGTTTTGTTGGTATCAAATGTCATAAGGCCTGTTTTTGTTGGTAGCAAATGTCATAAGGGCTGTTTTGTTGGTATCAAATGCCATAAGGGCTGTTAGGTTGGTATCAAATGTTATTAGGGCTGTTTTGCTGATATCAAATGCCATAAGGCCTGTTTATGTTTGTATCAAATGTCATAATGGCGGTTTTGTTAGTATCAAATGTCATAAGGGCTGTTTTGTTAGTATTTAATGTCATAAGGGCTGTTTTGTTGGTATCAAATGTCATAAGGGCTGTTTAGTTGGTATCAAATGTCATAAGGGCTGTTTTGTTTGTATCAAATGTCATAAGGGCTGTTTTGTTGGTATCAAATGTCATAGGGACTGTTTTGTTGGTATCAAATGTCATAAGGGCTGTTTTGTTGGTATCTAATGTCATAAGGGCTGTTTTGTTGGTATCAAATGTCATAAGGGCTGTTTTGTTGGTATCGAATGCCATAAGGGCTGTTTTTGTTGGTATCAAATGCCATAAGGGCTGTTTTGTTGGTATCAAATGTCATAAGGGCTGTTTTGTTGGTATCAAATGTCATAAGGGCTGTTTCGTTGGTATCAAATGCCATAAGGGCTGTTTCGTTGGTATCAAATGTCTTAAGGGCTGTTTCGTTGGTATCAAATGCCATAAGTGCTGATTTTTTGGTATCAAATGTCATAAGGGCTGTTTTTGTTGGTATCAAATGCCATAAGGGCTGTTTTGTTGGTATCAAATGCCATAAGGGCTGTTTTGTTGGTACCAAATGCCATAAGGGCTGTTTTGTTGGTATCAAATGTCATAAGGGCTGTTTTGTTGGTATTAAATGTCATAAGGGCTGTTTAGTTGGTATCAAATGCCATAAGGGCTGTTTTGTTGGTATCAAATGCCATAAGGGCTGTTTCGTTGGTATCAAATGTCATAAGGGCTGTTTTGTTGGTATCAAATGCCATAAGGGCTGTTTTATTGGTATCAAATGCCATAAGGGCTGTTTTTGTTGGTATCAAATGCCATAAGGGCTGTTTAGTTGGTATCAAATGCCATAAGGGCTGTTTCGTTTGTATCAAATGTCATAAAGGCTGTTTTGTTGGTATCAAATGCCATAAGGGCTGTTTTGTTGGTATCAAATGTCATAAGGGCAGTTTCGTTGGTATCAAATGGCATAATGGCTGTTAGGTTGGTTTGAAATTCCATAAGAACATTTTTGATGGCCTCAAATTCCATTAGTGCCTTTTTGTTAGTCTCAAAATCCATTGGGGCCTTTTTCTCCAGATTCAAGATAATATTTAATAAAGCTTTGATATCGGACAGACTTAATGAGGCGTTTTCTGTATGAACATCGGAATATCCTGTTTTTTTTCTTTATGTGTATTTATTCGCATCAGCAGTCAATACAATAAAAGTTCTACGTAATCTCTAATGCACAGAGCGACATAAACTATCCTCGCCGAACAGAATATTATCTTTTTTTTTCTCAAAGAGACATTTCCTCCCGTTCTATTTTTACAGTATGTTTTGATGCCAAAATTGGTTATCATAATACCTTTAGACGCTATTTCTTATGTTTAAAGCCACAAAAACGCTTTTAAAAGTGATAAAAGTGGCAAATTCCGTCTACATGTGAACAGTAGTTTACCATGATTAATTCAATTTAAGGGAAAAAAACAAATTTCCTTTAAACGGTACAATACTTCGGCTTGAATTTGTTTCTTTCAAAATTATGTTCGTTCAGACAGGAAACAAAAGTGACAATAATACAGTTTTTTTTTTTTTGGGGGGGGGGGGGGGGGGAGGCACTTTTCTGTTGTTTGTGCCTGTCTGGGGTATATTTCAATTTGATTAAAATCCGTGATTAAAATTCTGTGATCCCTGGAAAACCTTTTCATTTTCCAAACGACACACTATTAGGGTGATTGCAATTGAAAGCTGTTACAGGTAACAAATGTATCTAAAATAAAGAATTTGCGTAAAACATACCATTTGAAATATTGAGACAAAAAGGAGAAAATGCTGATGATCAGATTTCTTCTTTTGTCTAAATATTTTGTCAATCACTTTCTCATTCGTCAAATTCATGGATGTTTGGGAAAGGGTTTCAGTAAGTAATAGATTCGGTTTCTAGAAGGAACCACTAATTGTTGTCAACATGAATAACATCATACAGAAAGACTTCCTAATGATCGAGTAAAACCACAATAATTATAGGTTGCAACCGCTATAATTTCCTGGAATAAAATGGAACTCTTCTCCTGCTATCAATTAAGACTTTCACAAACAAGACCTGGTTTTGACGGCAATACCGTAATTGGTTTGGAAAAACATTGCGGCAAAAGAAGAAAATGCTGATAATCAGCATTTTCTCCTTTTGTCTCAAAATTTTCCATGCTGCGTTGTCCTCAAATCCATCCTTATCATCTTCCAATTTGCCATCAAATTGAAGCAACCTCAAGTTGTCTCGCTTGGGAGAAGGTTAAGACTCTCCCTACTAATGTTTGGCGTCCATATTTTATATGACATAAGGAAGACGAAATGAGAAACTGCACTTGCATGGAACCACCATTTGACCTACTTCTCTCCATAAAGTCATGTACAACTGTCACGCCTTTTATAATAATGTATGCAATTCAAACTTGAACCCCTGGTAATCGCCGCCTTTCAACGAAAACCCCGTAACAGCAGCTGAAGGCAAGATGCGGGTACGAGGTTTGCGTTGAAAAGCAGCGTACTGCTGTTTACCCCACAAATGTAATAATCTGTAAACTGTTAAAAAAATTGTTTGGTTTATTTCATATTGAATCATTAGAGTGAAAAGTGTTGATCCTAGTCAGGCTGCGCGGACTGCGCAGACTCCACTATGAGCGATACGTTTAACGCTTGCAATATGTTCCCTTTTAGCAGGGCGGATCAGAAATTTTATGTAACTCCTCTTCAAACAGCGCTAATTCACGTACTCACTTCTATGTTTCATATTTAACGTGCAGGGTAGAAGCATGGTCAATATCGGTGGGCTCATTTCGAGAAAACTGATTCGCTGCACGCATGATTGTCTTTACTCTTGCTCTCCATCTACTCGTCTCTTTCTCTCGTGGATCAATGGTGGACAGGCTCCGATCTCGACTGTCCCTCTCTGTCAGCTGCCTCCGTGTCATCTTGAGTCTTACCAGTCTGCGGTAGCCTGTGACCTGCATGTCATGAGCAGTTTTGAGAGCCCCATTTGACCTTTCCACGTGTCCGTACCAACGAAATCTCCTTTCCTTTAAGATCAGATCCAGGTGTTCGAGTCCACGTTGTTCAAGTAGCTTGCTTGATCTTATGTTGGGGATATCCTTGGGGCGAATGTTGGAGATTTGTCGGATAATCGCACGATCGTTACGTTGCATGCGTTGCAAATTTAGTTTGGATAGGGGCCATGTCTCACATGTCATAACAGTGCAAAACTATAATGGTGTACAATTAAAATTATGCTTGTGTGATTTATGTCAGAGGTGAATTTATCTGCGGCGAATGTTATACAAACTTATTGTAAAAAATACTCGTTGAAATCGGATTTCAGAGACAAAAGCCTGCAAAATTAGTGATACATAATTCAATTTCCTTGTTCTGACCTATTTTATCTAAATTTGAGAAGTTCCATCTGTTTTGTCTATGTCTCAAAAGGGTCACTGGTGAGGAAAAAGACGAAATATTTTATCCTTAAGGTAGAATACCCGCAATGTGGCCATTTCGAGATTCATAAAATATCCGTCTTTTTGAGCGTCGTCGTTACGTATCCGTACTTATTCGGGTGCGGGCGTAAACATTCGGCGGGGGAAAGTTCCACCGCCGAGTGTTTTCGACGTGGCCCGAATAAATCCAACGTCGCGCGAATCTCATCAGGGGTGGACTACATGTTCCTTAATCCAAAGGCTTTTTTATATACAGTCTGATCAAATTTGGTAGTAGTTTTGTTTCTTAATCAGAAGTCTAGACCATCAAATCTGCGTTCGACGAATGTCAACGAACGATGCAACATTAAAAATATTGACAGATTAAAGTCGGCCACATGTACCTTCGAAAATGTCATAATATACAAATTGAATAAGATGATGTTAGGTAAATTTGATAAGATGAAGTTATGGCAAAGTTGCTTACGGAATACAATTATATCTTCCATTACATTGACGTTAATGTTATAAAACAAAGGTCGAAAACATTACTAACGCCAATGCTTAAATGTTACTGTTGCCATGTTTAGAATAATAGGTTGTGAAAAGACGGCTGAACTGGGAACTTATATGGGTTGATAATGTCATATCCAATTACCGTCAACATTTACAAGGTTTCTCAAGTATTAGTCGCCGTCATAACATGATAGAATTTCGATTATAGAAACACCGAAAAAATAGTGTCAAGAATATTTGATCCTCACAAGACAACGACACTACAATTATACCTTCGTGTAGCGTTCTTTAAGGATTATAACCCATAATTGAATACCAAACATTTTGTAGATCTTTGGGTGTCCTCAGTAACAATGCAAAGACAGATAGCCTCGTCAGTTTCCGGTCGGCATCCATTACAACGGATATTGACCTAGGATACCCTCTCCAATTTTCTTTGCTTCGGATCACGTCAGAAGATGCACGATGCGTTTTGTACTTAATGGTGGTTTGTAACCCATATGACAGTTTACCAAAATAAATCATCAATGTTAATCTGTGAAATCCTAGAGCAGTGACAACACTACACTCACCCGAACTTCTAAACGGCCACTTTTATTTCTTTAATAAATAAATCGTATCAATTCACTTGGATTTTGTGTTTGCATATTGTAATTAACTAAGTCATCGGCTATCTTTTTAAACAAGTTACAGTGGTGTTACGTCAAAAAAGAATCACGTGACGTCATTTTGGTCGAAACGTTAAAATTGCACGTGTGTGTTTTAAATTAAATGACAGATATCAATTCTGTTTTGATAATTTATCCATTTGGATAGCCCAGTCAGAAAAACATTTAACATGACAAGAATTATCGTTGAAACGCGAGAAATGACCTTCGGAATGTTTGATGTTAGGACTCCAGTCAGAAAGGTCAATTTGATAATTCCATTTTCTAACAAAATCTTATTGCAATCATTCGATTTCTTTTGTTTCTGGGGTAAACATATCGTTTTCATTGTTTGTCGATGGATCGAATCGGATATACACGGCTTTTAAACAAATTAACAAATTTAAGATGAGTGCACGCGTACCGGAAGTGTTCATAAAACACGACGGCGGCCACACTTAAGGACTACTTTTCGTCCACAAGATGGAAAGGTTTATAAAGCAATTTTTAGAAATTATTTCATGCAGATACAAAAGACCGTTAGACGAAATTAGTGTAATCCTAGCCACCCAATCCACTACAAACGGCTATGGGGCGCTTAAATAAATGCGATCATAGGCCGCATCGTCAACGAAATTGCCTAGCCTTAGCACTGTGACACATATTTGGAAGCCTAAACTGTACTAGATATCCCCTATCTTATCGGAAAACGGATTTTAAAGAAAATATGTTTCATGATTAATCAAGAATGACGTCTTTGACTTGTTAAACAGGCGGATTTGAGCACTGCCAAAGTAAATGGTTTAGAAGACTTGACTCAGGGAATCCAGCAAACATGGTATTCCCGCGCTGTACCATACCCTACAGTATCTTAAAGAATGCTTATTATCCACGAGAATTAGATTCTTAGCCATGATAAATGCACACAGAGATCACATAGGATATCAAGTTGTGATGTGTGACTTTTTATTTATGGGGTAGTGCACTTCTAAACGTCACGATTTCATTAAGTACGAACAACGCTTTGTGAAAATTTGTCACATTATTCAAAAATGGATGTATTTTACAAAGAACCAAAGCAGCATGAGTTTTTGTCACAAATGTCGATTTATAGGTGAAAGAACAAGGTGGCCGTTTAGAAGTTCGGGTGAGTGTATGTTCGATAGGTGATATTGCTGAAACAAAGCAGCAAGTTTATAACATCTGCATACACTTAGTAGAATCTAAACGTATCGTTTTCATTTGCGATGCCGTTTGCATTCTAAGATGAGAATTTCTTTAAAAAGCAATCGTCAATACATGTAAAAATCACCTAGGATACCAGTTAATTGTCTCTTTTCTACTAAAACTCGTCACTAAAGAGAGTTTCAATCTGTACGAGGTCTTAGAATAAAATTAGACACACGTTTTCAAGTGGCACATCTTTTGTAAGGGTAACAAATCATCATTTAAATGCAAACAAGTTGAACAATTGTGTTGTGATTCGATTCACAAAATTAAAGTCCCGACAGAGTTTACCAGAAAATGCAAGTTTATTAAAAGCATTTCCTTGCACAAGTAAACATTTTACACCTATCGTTTGTCTTTTGTCAGCGAATTTATGAACAAGGAGAATAAAACCAAACATCGACATCGACGATATATTTGTCGTATTAAATGAGTATGTTCATAGACAAAAAATACATGGAATAAGATCACACAACTTCATCCATGATATACTTGTATGTATGGATAAATCACCGGCCAATGAGATCGAGTCGTTCCGGTATCAGTATAACATGGGCAAAAAGTCTTTGTTGTCTTGAGATATCGGATAAGTCTGAGAACTGAGACTCGTTTTTAAGGGCGAAGATATTAAGATATTTTTGATAACACGTTTTTGAGAGCGGGGTCCTGACCATGGTTACCTGAATGTTTCATATGTTATACACAAAACGTCATTTGTACAAGGTATGGGACCTCGGAACAACTCGATTTATAAATTAGAAAGTATTCGAACAACTCGGTCAATATTCTCTCATGTTTTTACTACAAAATTGACCGAGGTGTCTCATAAGAAGTTTAGCGTACACGCCAACCCATTTAGCAGCTTAGAAATCTCGCTCATACGAACGCTTTCAGGCATTCAACATATCTTTGAAAAATCCCAATCTAATGAACGCGTTTCTGAAATATTTATTTGTACAGCATTGCAGACAGTACATGGCGTTTGATTTATTACCAGTGACTCTTACATGACACGTTATTGCTTTGGTCTAACAGATGTCAGTGTCGCGTGCTTAGCATTTTGTCAATACTTGCTACAAATGTCCTTCCATGACTGCGTATTGGAGTAAACAATCCGCAACGAATGAGATTGGATCCATTCAAACCACCTTGGAAATTCTAGACTCTCAGGAATGTATGTACATGGTAGTTCAACATTTAGAGACTGTGGCAATTGATATATTACAATCGGCTTTTACAGGACATTTTGTTTTAGTCTCACATATGTTTCCATCTCATTTCTAGTATTTTACAAATACTTGACATTTGAATAGTTCTCTCGTGCCTGAGTACCTATTTAAAAAGTGAGCTTGTATCTAACACTCATTTTCTCAGATTACCAGTCATACAGTTACGTAATAGAATTAGTTCAGCATTTCAGGCATTATGACATTTGATATATTACCGTCGGGCTATTACAGGACATTCTATTGTTTTAGTCTAACAGATGTTACGATCTTGTGTCTAGCATTTTGTCAATACTTGTAAGAAATGTAAGCTCTTGATTGCGCTTTAGATTCTACAGTACTTTATTAAAAGTGTTCTGGAATATGACACTCGTTTTCTGAGACTACCAGTCATATACTAGTAGGTACGTAATTGCTCAGCATTCAAACATTACATGGCACTTGATAATTACCATCGACTCTTACAGGGTATTCTATTGTTTTGCTCTAATAGATGTTACAGTCGTGTGCTTAGTATTTTGTCAATATTTTGCATAATTATGTTAGAAAAGTTCTTCCATGACTGGATATTGGAGTAAACAATCCACAATAATTGACATCGTGTTCATTCAATCCAGCTTTTCCAGACGCCGGTTTATGTGCAAAAATGATAATTCAACATCCAGACGCTATGACATTTGATATAAAAATTACCAGCGACTCTAACCGGATATTTCATCGTTTCGGTCTCACAGATGTCACGGTGTATAATCACGTGACTCAGAATTTCCGATGATCTTCAATATCTTTTTTAATACTTGGCCAATTTGAATTCGGTTTGAAGCAGAAAATGTGGAAAAATGCCAGGAATATGCTGGATGTGTCTGATTTTTGAAAAATAAACTGATACAAAAAGTTATTAAAGATAAACCAAAATTTTTGTTTATCTACCAAAATTTTGGTTTATCTTCAATAACTTTTTTATCAGTTGATTTTTCAATAATCAACCACGTCCATCTAATGCGTGATACCTGTCTACATTCTCTGCTTGAAACCGAATTCAAATCGGTCTAGTATTTACAAAATTTTTGAAGATTTTCTGAAAATATTGTATCGCGTGATTATCCACCGTGGAAGTTACAGTCGCATGTCTAGCATTTTACAAATACTTGGCACCAGAGAAGTCTCGTGTGTGGGTACTTAATTCAACAATACTTAAATCACACATTTTAAAAGATCTGATATCTTACACTGCTTTTCTCAGACTCCAGGTCGTATAGATATATTTCGGTAAAATTTAAGCACTCCAGACATTATGATATTTGGTATATATTACCTGTGGCTCTTACAGGGCATTGTTTTGGTCTAACAGATATACGGTCCAGTGTCTAGTATTTTACAAATATTTGACATTAAAAAGGTTCTTTTGTGACTTGGTACTAAATTCTACAATACTTCATCATATCGTCGCTTCTCAATAAAAACGCTGCAGTTACGCAGTTTTCGTTGAAAAGCAGCGATATGTGATCTTGTACATGCGACACTCTTTTTCTCAGATGCCCGGTCATAAATTTCAATAAATGTTCAAGATTCAGGCACTGTAGAATTTGATATATTACAAGCGGCTGTTACAGGACATTCTATTGTTTTGTCCTACTATTAAAGTGACAGTTCACAATTTTTTTTACATATTTTTTACTTTTATTCTATCTAGAAGAGCATCATTTCTTATGAAAAGTCTGAAAATTTCAAGTCAAATATTAAACCGTTTACGAGAAATATATATTTTTTTGCTAAAATAAATTGAATTGTTGTGGTCAACAGTTCAGATTTATATAAAATTTGTCATTTCTGTCTCAACTTTAGAGGCATATTTTTCGATTATAAATAACAACTTGAACAAGAGTGCCTGAAAGGCACTGATATCGCTCACCTGAGTTCTTCCTGTATTTGATTGTGTATGATATAAATTTTGTTGTGAACAAATATATAAGTTGTATCAAATTATTGTTAATAAAGTTTCATAATTTCCAATGAATGCAATGAAGTCACATTAGTATTCAATCATATTGCATGTAGTGACATCTTAAATATTGAATATCATGTGCTGTTCCAGTTTGATTTTTATAACCAAGATTTAACCTTTACAATTAAATTTTGAAACATCAGAATGATACATTACGAGCATTAATATGCTTAATATTTTAAGCCCCTCCTTGGCTCATCAACATTTATTAACCTGTCAAAAATTTACAACAAAGTGTTTGAAACGAGTAATTCAATGAGCATTTTGCTATACTTGGTTTAAATTGGCCCCATAATTGATTTTTGAAGAATTTCTGTACAACTTTTTTAAGTCTGATAAGCCCTACCCTGCCACACTCATTTTTTAACAAATCAAAAATTCACAAATAATATTATTGTTACAAAGAGTCACTCAAGCAACATCCCTGGTACAAATTGGCCCAACAGTTAATTTTTCTTATCATTTCTCCTAGTCGAATAAGTCCCACCCTGCCATGTCCACATTTTTTACGAATCAGAAATTTGTAATAAAAATAAAAAGGGGTACTTAAGGAACATTCCTGAATAATTTGGTATAATTTGGTCCAACCGTTAAGGAGAAGAAAATTTTCAAAGAATTGTTTAATGATTTCTCCAAGTCTGATAAGCCCCGCCCTGCCATGCCTACATTTTTTGATAAATAAAAAAATTCATGAACACACATTGAAAACAGTCACTCAAGAAACAGATCTGCCAAGTTTACTTCAAATTTGACCAACGGTTGATTTTTAAAGATTTTTTTCATGATTTCTCTAAGTCTGATAAGCCCCGCCCTGCCTGCCCACATTTTTTCACGAATCAAAAATTTGAAAACAAGTTTTGCAAAGGGCCACCAAAGGAACATTTCTGCCAAGTTTGGTAAAAATTGACTCATTGGTTAAGGAAAAGAAGATTTTTGAAGAATTATGTAACAATTTCTCTAAGTCTGATAAGCCCCGCCCTGTCATGCCCTCATTTTTTGACGAATCAAAAATTTCTCGACACCCAGTGAAGACAGTCACTCAAGAAACATTCCAGCCAATATTGGTACAAATTGGATAAACATTTGATTTTTAAAGAATTATTTAACAATTTCTCAAATTCTGATAAGCCCCGCTCTGCCGCGCCCGAATTTTTTGACGAATCAAAAATTTGAAAATAAGTTTTGAAAAGGGTCACCCTAGGAACATTTCTGCCAACTTTGGTAAAAATTGACATGATGGTTAAGGAGAAGAAGATTTTTGAAGAATTTATTTAACAATTTCTCTAAGTCTGATAAGCCCCGCCCTGTCACGCCCACATTTTTTGACGAATCAAAAATTTGAAAACAAGTTTTGAAAAGGGTCACCAAAGGAACATCTCTGCCAATGTTGGTAGAACTCGACTCAATGGTTAAGGAAAAGAAGATTTTTGAAGAATTATTTAACAATTTCTCTAAGTCTGATAAGCCCCGCCCTGCCACGCTCACATTTTTTGACGAATCAAAAGTTTGAAAACAAGTTTTGAAAAGGGTCACCCAAGGATCATTTCTGCCAACTTTGGTAGATATTGACTCAATGGTTAAGGAGAAGAAGATTTTTGAAGAATTATTTAACAATTTCTCTAAGTCTGATAAGCCCCGCCCTGCCACGCCCACATTTTTTGACGAATCAAAAATTTGAAAACAAGTTTTAAAAAGGGTTACCCAAGAAACATTTCTGCCAACTTTGGTAGAAATTGACTCAATGGTTAAGGAGAAGAAGATTTTTGAAGAATTATTTAACAATTTCTCTAAGTCTGATAAGCCCCGCCCTGCCACGCCCACATTTTTTGACGAATCAAAAATTTGAAAACAAGTTTTGAAAAAGGTCACCCAGGAAATATGCCTGCCAAGTTTGGTTAGGATTGGCCCAGTGGTTAAGGAGGAGAAGATGTTTAAAGAAATTGTTGACGACTTCCGACGCACGACGCACGACGGACACAGGGTGATCACAAAGGCTCACCTTGAGCATGTTGCTCAGGTGAGCTAAAACTGATACCATTTCTTCGCATTAGAATAAACAATCTTTGCATCAAGACATACTTTTAGAAATTGAAATAAATGTGAAATGTCACTTTAAGCATTGTTTTCCCGTGTCTTGGTATTAGATTCTACAGTTACTGTACTTTATTAAAAATGATCTGGAATCAAACGTTCATTTTTGTAGGACTACCTCTCATATTTTTCAATAACAGTTCAGCACTCCAGACACAGTGGAATTGAATATATTACAAGTAGCTCTTACGGGACATTCTATTATTTTGGTCTAACAGATGCTATGGTCGCGTGTCTATCATTATTCCAATACTTGTTATAGAATTGCGATCTGGAAAACAAAACAGATAATTCTGACTTTCAAGCCCAACGTGAGTAGAGACCACCCTGCGCGTACGTCTAATCTTATTTAATTTTAACTACTTTATGTAGACTGGGTTCCAGTCTGATCATTTGCCCCTCTTTAACTTTCTTCGGGCTAAATGTCAATATCAACACGATCAGAAATTCCGCAATATGTATCGGGTTTCCGTCTTCTGTGTGTTACTGGCCTAATAATATTGACGACTGGACCCAGGCTACTCTTTATGATTTGTGTAGGATTTGGAACAGCAGAATAAATTGGTCAAGATTAAACTGTATTCCGCAGTAGAGTGATATTGATGATGATATCATATACCGTATACGTAGGTACCTTTGCATGATCCGAACTCTGGCCTTCTTATTTAAAATTATAACATAACGAGTAGGAATATTTTACCAAGCTTTCAATGTGCCACCATTTGTACCTCAGATTTCTCACTTAGTCGACCATTCGAAGTCGCATATTGGCATCAGTATCTACAGGCATACACTCGCTAGTTTTACATGCATCTCTACACTTAGACACATTTCTATGGTTCGATCCCTTCAATAATTGTGTGGGACAACACTCAACGGTTACACACATATCCCCTATTTCTATGACGAGTACGACCTTTACGATGTCACATTTAGGCAGGGATATAATGATCATCTTTTCGATGTTTCGTTTTTCAGGAATTGAAAGTAGAGCGTTATGTCCTCCGAAAACTATTGTTACATCATGACTTTGCTGTGATAGTGCTTGAAATAAGACCAGAGGGTAAATTCGTACAATAAAAGAACCACGACATGACAGACATAATTGTCTAGACACATTGTCTGAACACGGGACGTGTCATTGACATATATGCTATTAATAGACTCTGACAAATCAGTTTAAATTGCCAACGGATTACATTATTTCAGGAATTTTTTTCCTCTAAGGATATAAGAAGTTTTCCTTTCGCATGATACAATGGTGATTCTAACCATGCAACTCGTTAGATAGACTGATGTCAGTCTGTTTAGAATAGTATCATTTGTATTGAGAAATATAAAAAATACATGACTTCTATAAACACGGTGGAGTTGTGCATGATGGGATGGATAACGAATACGGACAAATTTCCCTCGCGTCAATTTAAGAAATTGTGCACTAATTTCCTTAGTTCTGCGTTAATTTTCAAGTGGTTTGTTGCATGTACCCCGCATTACTGAGCTCTTTCCTCAGATATATTACTTGTTTGTTGAATCTTTATACTTTGTCCAAAATTTGATCCCAACCGACCAGAAAAACAACAAAAAATCAGGCCCCTTTTCTAGTCTGTTGGGATCGGTTTTTGAAAAAAGTACAAGGAGTTTCCAGATAAGTAATACATTACATTGAGAGAAGGGCTCAGTAAGACGGAGTACATGCAACAAACCACATGAAAATTGACGCAGAAATAAGAATGCTATTGCAAAAATTCTTACCTGAAGGGTGCTTAATTTGGCCGTAGTCGTTACCATTTCGCTTTCTGGTCGGTTGGGACAATATTTCGGAAAAAATACCATGAGTTATCAAATATGGCATATATCTGATGAAAGAGCTCGGTAAGGCAGGGTACATGCAACAAACCTTTTGAAGGTTGACCCATAAATAAGGAAGTTATTGCAAAATATTTTACCAGAATCGAGATTATTTTGTCCGTATTCCTTATCCATCCCATGATGCACAATCTCCACCGTGATAAAGGTACATAGTTGCTCTGTGTTGATCCTAACAAGGCTCCAAGTTAGACAAAGTTCGTTTGCATTTTGACACCAATTAATTTTAAACATTTGAACGGTTAATTTCTAAGTAATTTTATTCTAGCTATAGAAGTAGGATTCCTTCGTTTGACTCGTTTGCCTCCATTATCTAGCATGTCTTCGGAAATCCTGTTGTTTTTAACAAAAACATCGTAACTGCGGCTCGTTTTCAGATGTAGTTACGAGATTATTGCTAAAAGGCAGCAATAAGAAAATGTGGCCTGCTTTCTCAAGCCAACGAATCAAAAAGAACTCAAATGTTTGTAATGCCTCAGCGACTCGTTAGTTGGAGAAATAAGAACACGCAGATTACTCTAGTGGGTACACTGTTGGGGAAGATGTCGTTCTTCTTCAATCTTCAAACATCTCTTAATTGTAGATAACTTCAGTTACGAGGTTTTGAAATGAGAAGCAGCAAGATGCACAAAGAGACCAGAAATCTGGGACGGTGAAATCGATTGCCATTACAGTCAGTCTGAGAATTAGGTCAGATCGTCAATTGGTTAAAACGTGTCATTGTATCCAAGCCATCGTGTCTAACAAGCTAATCGAAGTATTGCCCAGGCATTTTCTTGCATTATTGCCCACAATACGTGTATGGAAGACTATGATATACTATTTTTACCCAGTACTTGCTTATAATTTGATACCAATTCACTTTTTATTGATATGCTTGCTTTGTCTTGAAGCTTGTAGGAAGTACACTCTGAACGGCATATTTATCTTACGTTACATCAATCATAATTCTCCACTATGCTGTTTAACCATAGCGAAATACGAATACGAAGTATAAATTACATTATTGTGTCAGACTTTGACCGTGAATTTTAGATCACACAAAACAAGCTTAGGGACGGTACTAAATTCCCGTGAGAAATGCCCTGTTAAATTGTGCTTGGCATGGAGACAATTTGTCTAGAGAACGCAATTTAATTATCTGAGCATTGATGTTACTTTTTTAATTTTGTTTCTAATCTTTTACTCGACACAAGTTTCAGGATTCAAGAACAGAAAGAAGAATATTTCTTCAATGTATGTTTCTTGTAAAGTTTGTTTTACATACGAAGGTACAGGTGTTTGTAGCATTGCACGTTCTATCTTATTCTAAAACAAATGTTAACAAAGGAACTTCTAACTTTTAGGAGATTGTAATTAGATAGGAAGTCAAATAATTAGCATTATTTCTATTTCTAGTAGAGAATTAATCAAATCTATGTCGTAATGTTATCGTCGAAGAAAATTGACGGAAAAAATTGAATACAAATGGAAACGTTTAAATGTCAATGTATTGTAAATATCTCATGACACAGACAAATTAGGAATACTGAAGAACTTACCAAATGTTAACTCGACATTTATCCTACGTAGTACAACACCCGTTGCCTCGAATTCAAAGGGTTGTCAAAAAGCCGCGAGATATCTTATATCTATCATTCTGGTCGTTCGGTTTTGAATTTATTAATCCTAACAGGTTTTATAATTTATTTTTGTCATATACGAGGGACGGTCGGAAAGTAGTTGGACTTTTGACTAGTTCTCTAAAACCATTTAACTGTTTAACACAATTCGTTCTACACTGTTTAAACAAATTGTTCATCTGTGTCTATGCATTTTTGCCATGTTAGTAGGAGCTTTACTTTTCCCACTATCAACCATGACGTAGACCCACTGTATAAGGTACTGTGTAACCACCGGTATCAAAGGCGTCCTGGTCTCAAATTTCTTCCTAGCAAGCATTTTCATCAGTTCTAGACACAAATAAAAGTCATATGGGGTAGGGTCTGGGCTATAAGAAGAGTAAAACAACTGTTGTCATGGGTAATAGTTGATAATCTCCACTGTAGATGCGGTGGTATGGGAGCGTGCGTAATCGTGAAGTAGAAAACATTTTTCTTTGCTAATCTGGGACGCGTTTACTTCAGTATTTATTCTTTGTTTTTTATGAGTTACTTCAGAATTGTACTTGGCAATGACAGTTTTTACCATTTAACATGAAATGACTAACTATCAATCCTCGTGAATCCACAAAAGCAACAAACATGACTACCAGCCGAAGGTAACATCTTAATCTTTTCATGGGTGGGGAACCAGCTCGTTTTCATGGCTGCTTTGACTGAGTTTTTATCCCAAGTTCGGAATTATTATCCCACATTAAATCTTCAGTTATAATGTAATTAAAAAACTTAACTTCTTCGCGATTAAAATGACTAGAATGTTCGTTTGTTTTGGTTACCCTTGTTGTTCCTCTAACAAATTGCCTATGATACAGTAAACCACTATCACATATAAGTGGACAGAATATTGTATATACTGTCTTTGAAAATAAACTGACCACGTTATTGGCAAATGGATGTAGATTCCGCCAATATACAATGTGTTTATACAGTTGCAAATGGAGACACAGCAGCACGAAAAGTCCAACTACTTTCCGACCGTCCCTCGAATTATGATCTGTCATTTGATCTACAGTGGCGCAACATCGTAAGGCACAAGTTTACATATCGTTCAAATCAAAACAAAACATTGTTTTATAATACATGATTAGATTCTATAAAAGTAGTGTCGTAAATACTATGAAAATGTAGGTACATAGGGTTTCACATAAGCAGTGTTACCACCGTATATCAGGAATTTTAACGATACTTATAAGATAAGCATTTCCTAGAATAAGTTAAAATGCCGGCCATATATGCTTTTCTCAAGACACTACATTCAAGAAAAAGTATGAATGAAATGTTTTCCTGTCACTTTTTCCAGATCTTTTTGAATAAGATGAACATGTATGGACGTAAAAATAAATATATAATCAAGCCTCTTACAGGACATTCTATTCACACTTACTTGTCCGGCATTTTACTGATACATTATTTAAAAAAAGACTTCCTCATTCAAGGATACTGAAAGTAACTATAATAAATGAGCTGAAATCTGGAATCGGCCTTTAAGAACAACACTGGTCAACGCCACTAACATCAAAGGACACAATTTTTCTCATTTGCGCAGACTGACATGACAGGCATTCACGCAGACATATAGGAACAAAGAGAGAGTTGCACTACCGGGTGAGAAAACTGGGACGACGGAAAGTCCGTGAAGTTGGCAGCCAGACGACGGAATCGATTTCGAAATCAGAGAACTATGTCAGTTCCCAAATTAGTTAAAACATGACATTGTTTAAAAGCAATTTTGCTTAACAAGTTAATCGAAGCATTTTTCTTTCATTTTCTCTGTGTCAAAATTGTCCATTATATTTCTGTGTTGATATAGAGGACTAAATTGTTTAAATGTGAAATTTTGTCATCTTTTTTTTTTCTTGCAAAAGCAGTCAATGATAAATGTACATGTAGGTATGTTTTGATATGATGCATATTGGCAATTAATCCGAGTCTTAAATAGCGATTTTTTTTGTAAAAAGAAGAGTGGTAATGTTTAGCTCATTCTGTTGGAAGGCAGGCAATGTAACAAGCGTTTTTTTTTATTTGAATCAGACATATAGGGATGTAAAAGACAAAGAACATTGGTGGAAATAAATTGAAAACAAAATGTAATATGCTAATTTATCCCAAATGAATCATGACGCAAGCAAATCAGGCGCACTGAAATACGTACCAGGTGTTAACATATCAACAGATGGATTAAACTTATACTTGTCCAAATTCAAAGTTGCTGCAGACGACAATTATTCATAGTGTATGAAATTGAAGAGATTTTGGTTTTTATGGTTAAAAGATATTGTGAGACAGGCTGTTTCTTCCGATTGGACGAGACGTATGATCCGTTATAGTCCCAACAATTGATCGCTATATGCAATTTTAAAAGAATTACATTTGTCTTCGATTCACATTTGTCAACAATTTTGTGGTTTGGGAAAGTGTTAAATTGCGACCGCATCTTTGGAGCATACATGGTAAAAGAGTCGAAGCACCACAGCTAACAAGGATATATCGAATGTCTGGCAGAACAACAGGAGTAGACATCACAGAATAATTATTACCAGTCTAGTCGCTTAATCAACACTTCTCTGAATGCAACATGCTTGTACTGCACAAAGATGATCCTTGTTTCAGACGGCAAACCGGTTGCCGTCAATGGTGAAATTTATGTGCGATATAGCACGAGAAAGCTCCGAGAAATAAATATAAAATGTCTGCCCATCAGCATTTTCTACCTTTGAATAAATAAATACAATTGCTAAAACTTTTACTATACTGTGCGTCAAGATAAGGGGTTATTCTGAAAAGGTGAATGTAAATAAGCTTTTAGATCATAAAAGGCAAACACAACTGTAGGAATAGTAATCAAAGAAATGTTAATTAATAATATGCATTCCAAGTCTAGCCGAATATTTAATTAATTTATTACAAAACGGGAAGAATTTTCACCCACATATTATTTCTGTTACATGCGATATGGCTATGTATTTATTGAATGTTTGCATTTTTATTTGCTGTGAATCTAAGGTTGCTTCGGAACTCCAAAATGCAAAATAATACCAATTTTCTGCATGTGTTAGGATTAAATAATGGCTGTGTCAAAAGAATTATTTCAAGTTTGACATGCCTGATTGAATGGTCACACATATAATCCCATGTTCACATCACCGCCGGATAGAAAAAATGGTCAGACACCAAGTCCTAATGGAAAACATAAAATTTCTTACCGATCATTTACAGATAGTTAGTCCTAGGAGTTTGCCCATTAAAACACAGATTCTGTTTCCTTTCCTTTTTAGGGTGAATATTCTCTCACGCGCATAATGTAATTAGTTGTAGAATAAAGAAATTCCTAATTGAGACATTTGATCATCATAGGCGATTGTCATATTTTTGCATTGAAAGACACTGTATAGCTCACGATAAATGGCCTGGCAGAGCATCTCTAGCAATTAGCTAGAGATGTTCTGTCTGGTCATTTATCGTGAGCTAGACTTGGCGTTATCTTTTATGGTGACCATGGACTGATGGACACTTTTCCCACCCAAATCTGAAAGAAATTCGTTTGATACATGTATTACATATTAGCTCAAGGAAAAATGAACATACTGTGCACAAAAAGTTTAGCACACTTGGAAAATGTCCTTTCCTAGTCAAAAACTATTCCAAAATCCATAAAAATAAAACTCTAATGTGTTTGAAAATTCAATTTTCTGGCGCTTCCTGAAAATTTTGTTTCAAAATTCTTAAGCGTTAGTTAGGTATCTTACGTTAAAGTGCACAGGGGTCAGATATCGAAAGTCAAGCAAATTTCAATGGCGCGAATGTCCAGCATAAGCAGCTAGGACCGCCATTCAATGTCTTCCCATGTTGCAGACAAGCTTCCTGACCACACAGAAAGGAATTTTGCCCATTCATACTGCAGATGACGCTCATTGCCATTGACGTTACAGACGTCATTACTTTCTCTAGCCTGACGTCCTACAATGTTCTTTGTGTGTTCTTTTGCTGGTGATTAAGCAGTTCAGGCGTAGATCATTCTGTATGTTCCTTGGAGTAAGTGGGTGGTGATTATCTTATTGAAATATCACAACGTTGTGTCGTTGTTAGACGGTCCTGTGACAGGTTGGATAATTTCATTGCAGTGCCCTTGCACCGTTTGGTTGCCATTAACTGAAATGAGGGCTGTTTAACTGTTTTCATCTATTCCTGCCTAATAATGACGCTGCACTCGACGTAACAGTCTCAATGATGACGTTATTGTTATCAAGCCTTACGCATCTTCTCCAACCACAAATCCTGCCGCCAGTTAATGACGCGTAAACTGAAATTCGTCCGGACAATAGTCCAATGTCTCCTGAATCAATATCGATGTGTCAATACCCACTGACGCCTTGCATGTCGATGCTTAACGTCATTGGCGTTAGATAAGAGGACCCTGATGCAAGTTGTGTGGAGCCTGTTCCGGACAGTCTGGTCACTAACGGTATACCTTGTGACGTCATGGAGGAGTAGCACTAAATTCTTACTAGACAGGAATTCGGAACGTCGTCAAGACGTCGCTGTGAAACGATCCTCCCTGAACGTCGTGTTACACGTTCTACAAGATTTAGGTCGGTCGTTGGTGGCTAAAGTTGCATAAACCAAGCGCCGTAGGCGCGTAATTGTCAATTGGAGACAATTGAAATGCAAAGCGACATCTCTAACAGACATACCAGCTTGGAGCATGCAAAGAGCTCTCTGACGTCGAACTTACGTCATCATTTCTCGCCTTCCCATAATTAATTTCAAAGAATTTGTAACTGTTAAATTGGTTCTGCTAACTGATCTGTGTAATCGAGTGTTTTTGGACAAGCTAGACATTATCAATGTCACTGCAAACGTGCCGCACGTGACTGTGCTTATCTGGACTTTATCCAATACACTGAATGTTCACTCTACACATGCACTGTATGCGTAATGGTTGTTGATCGGGACAACTGAACAGTACAAAGCAATGTTCATTTAATTATCATAAACTGAAAAAATAATGTGTTAAAAAACGTGCTAAACTTTTTTTGCTCAGTATATACGAGGGACTGTCGGAAAGTAGTTGGACTTTTCGTGCTGCTGTCTCCACATTTGCAACTGTATAAACACATTATATATTGGTGGAATCTACATCCATTTGCCAATAATGTGGTCTGTATATTTTCAAAGATAGTTGTATATATACAATATTATGTCCACTTATATGTGATAGGGGTTTTATGTACCATAGGCTATTTGTTAGAGGAACAACAAGGGTAACCAAAACAAAAGACATTCTAGTCATTTTAATCGCAAAGAAGTAAAGTTTTTGAACTACATTATCACTGAATATTAAGTAAGGGTTCATAATATCGAACTTGGGATAAAAAATCGGTCAAAGCAGTCATGGAAACGAGCTGGTTCCACGCCCCTGAAAAGATTAAGCTGTTTCCTTCGGTTGGTACTCATGTTTGTTGCTTTTGGGGATTAACGAGGATTGGTAGTTACTCATTTCGTGTCAAATGGTAAAAACTGTCATTACCAAGTACAATTCTGAAGTAATTCAGAAAAAACAAAGAATAAGTGCTGAAGTAAACGCGTCCCAGATTAGCAAAGAAAAAATGTTTTCTACTTCACGATTACGCACGCTCCCATACCACCGCATCTTCAGTAGAGATTATCAACAATTATACATGACAAAAGTTGTTTTCCTCTTCTTATAGCCCTGACCTCGCTCCACGTGACTTTTATTTGTGTCTAGACCTGATGAAAATGCTTTCTGGGAAGAACTTTGAGACCAGGGCGCCTTTGATACCGACTGTTACACTGTACCTGATACAGTGGGTCTACGTCATGGTTAATAGTGAGAAAAGTAAAGCTCCTACGAAGATTGCAAAAATACATAGACATAGATGGACAATTTGTTTAAACAGTGTAGAAAGAATTTTGTAAAAAAGTTAAACGGTTTTAGAGAACTAGTCAAAAGTCCAACTACTTTCCGACCGTCCCTCGTATAATATGATACTTTAGAAACCGTTGAGGGCAAAGGAGGAAATGCTGGTTACATATAGATCTATCAGCATTTCTCCTTTTTTCGCAAGGTTTCCTTCGCCCACCTCAAGTGGGGTCGTGGAAATTAATATAACTATTTGGGAAAATGTAATATGAGAAATATATTTCCGATTTTACTTGAATATTTCTGCATTATTAATATATGCAAGTGCATCCATTCCAAAATATCTGATTCAACCAGTTTTACAATGAATTGAATTTATTGAATGTGTTAGGCATGCATGGATCTGATTTAAATCAAATTTTACGCTTGTACTACTTCTTCTCTAATCAAAATGAAACGAACAAATTTAGAAGCGCCATAATTACAATGAGGATGAATTACATTGTAATCTAAGTCAATACTTTTCTATATGAATCTTTTGGTGTAGTTACGCCACAGTGTATATAGCCATAGTTCGACGAACTTATCAAATATTTCGAAAAACTTTCTTTACGCACAACTTTTCAGCGTATGAGGCAAACTTAATCTCAAACAACGGTAAGAAAAATCCTTACCGTACCGTGGGCGTATGAGTAGCTGATCAAGATCCAAGTTGTTCCCACACGCAACAAAGTCCCCATTTCCGATGCCTTAGCCGAAATATTAACGTGTTTGGAATAATACACATCGATAAGTGGACTGACCTGGGAATTTCTATGGGTTGTTAATGTCATATCTTATTTGTCTCAAACATTTGAAAGGTTTCTGAGCCCTTTCCAAGACAATAAATAACGACATAACACAACACTGATCCAGATTTAATTGTTTTAAAGCACCAGACGATTTGAAGTTATACACGTGTACTTCTGACTGAGGCTTGTGCAAGTAGCAACGTGCTCATGCTTTGTTACATATTAGGTACATGTAAACCCCTCATTTAATCCATAGACGTTTTCACCTATTGAAAATATAAAGGACAGGCGATTTTCTTTTCAATCATCAGATCGAATTTTGGCCAAGCCAGCATTCGAACCAACATTCGAACCAGCGACTCCTGGATTGATAATTATCACCATAATTTAGTTGATGATACAATTAATTCTTTTGGACAAGAATCAACATTTGGAGCTTTAATATTATTCTTTTTTCTTTTCCGACAATGTTTACCAATTTGAATGTTTTCTAAATACAGGACAAAAATTTGGGAAAAAACTTATCAATGCGTAAAAGTCACATATTTTTCATTGCATATATTTTTTAAACGCATTCGTTAAGAGAGAAAATTAAAAAGATGGTATACCACGGTGGATAACCCACGTGACTTTTGGGAAGCGTTAACACCGAAAAAATCGTCCGCTTCAAGGTATGTTTTGTTTAATTTCTCAGCTTATACTCTATTGATTTTGACGAAATAACGTGCATGGAACGCGCCTTTGAGAGGGCTATTCCCGGCTCTAACTCACGTTGCTCCAAATCCAGTGGTTTCTTCAAACATTCGAGCCAAAGTGTTTGTAAGTACAAATCGAAAGTGGGAAGCGTTCACATGCACCGAAAAATAACCTTTCGCTGGAATGTTTGAAGAAACCACGGGATTCGGAGCAGAGTGAGTTACAAACGGGAAAAGTCCTCTCAAGTGCGCGTTCCGTGCACTTTAATTATCTCGCCAAAATTAATAGAATATAAGCTTATAAATGAAAGAAAACATACCTTGAAGCGGACGATTTTTTCGGTGTTAACGCTTCCCAAAAGTCACGTGGGTTATCCACCGTGTATACTCTTTCAACGTTTTCAAAGTATTGTCTTTAGACATGCCGAAAATAGCACCAGAATTTAAATGAACGTAATACATGTAAAATGCATTAAAGATGATATCCAAATGCAGATTTCATTCTGATAGACATACATGTATATCCAGGAAGTATTCCCTTGCATAATTTACGCTTTAACATCAGCAGGTTGGCCTTTCCCAGATTCAAATTCACACTTTTATCAGACCTATCAATCATCAAATTTGCATTTTGTTTGCCCAGAAAACGTCGTAATTTCACAAATGTTTGAAAATGCCTAATGCAATCAGATATACTATTTCACAGATGTACAAAAATGAATAGGTGTCTACAAACAGTTTGGCTTTATGCATATCGTCGCTTTTCATCGAAAACCTCGTAACTGCATCTTGTTTTAAGGTTGGTTTTCTATGGAAAACAACAACATGCACATTTTTAGAAAGTGTGCTCTAAATGTGTTTACGCTATGAGACATTTGGTGGTTAACTGACCTTTATTATTCTTATCTCTTTGATCTTTCCATGTATATTAACCAGGAATCAATTTCTTCAAAATATTTAAGACGTATTTTTTTTTTACTTTTTAGCATCAACAATGATACAACATAGGTCTTGATGAACTGGAGATATGAGGATTTTGTCGTTTACTCAATTAAATATATACTAATGCATTGGTAAGAGAAAAATCTCTTGATTCGTTAAGATGTGTTGTATTTTTGTTTATTGACAAGGCGTCATTTGTTTTCTGATGTTAAGCGTGTGATTTTTTTTCATTTCCCCCAATACAAATGGTGTAAGAAAATTTCGTTCAATCATATCATTACTTCGGTGTATATTGGTGTTCTCTAATGAGATAACCGTTCAGAATAACTGATTATATGACTAAAATAAAAGGGTACGTTTCTCGAAAAATTGTCATTACTAGTCAAGGGCAAATATCTCTGACACGAAAGCGAGCCTGGATAAATATCGTTTATTTCTATTTTTATTTGGTTCTGGACATGTTAATTTACAACATATACTAAAAATAAAATATAATGCAATTAGGCCAAAAAAGTAGCATCTTTCTCCATGGTCATATAAACACAAGAAGTAAACTAAATGTAGAAATAATGGTCTGTACCATCATTATACCTATATATCGTTGGTGGGGAGTCAAAACCTCGTAACTACAGCCGGACAAAGCTGGATTTACTAGGTTTTGATCCCCAACCGGCGATATGTTGATTTCCCTTGTCTTCTTTCATATTGACAATAATCACATATCATAGCAAATGCATTAATTACATGTAGTATTTCTACTAGTCCCAAAAAGGCAAAATCTAAGACTATCTAACAAATTTGAAGCTGTTGTAGAAGGCATCACTTGGGGAAGGGTTTAGTCACTATACAGAGTATCGTCGGTTTCCAACAAAAACTTCGTACCTGCAGATTAAATATGCTAGAGTTACGAGGTTTGTGTTGAAAAGCAGCTGTATATCACGTGTTGGGGGAATGAAAGTTGTATGCCAATTTGTTTGCGTCATTAGACATTTAGTTACATATTGACAGCAAATGAACTTATTTCCGTTAATTTTCTTAGACGCAAACAGGCCTATAAAATAATTCTTGAAATATAAATAACACCTATTTTTAGACCCAGATTCATTTAGCGATTTCCTATTACTTGTTTGTTCATTCTTCTTAATTATTGACGTTAGCTTGATTTCCTGTTTTTACGCTGTACATGTACACGTACTTTACGTTCAGTTTTTATAACAATCACACCAAGCATGCGCACAAATCATTGGCTAATATCTCAAATAAGGCTAACGGTAGCTAGTTTATTTACTACGTTATTTTTTAAGTCTTGTTGTTCAGGCCCGTAGGAATAGTATTATTTTAAACTGGAAATTTAGGGAAAATCAAATTTAGTCCCCCCCCCCCTCCCCCCAATATTCAGAAACAAGAGCTTAAGTCACCCCAATATGAAATTGCTTCCTTCGGGCCTGTTGAGAAATTTAACGTTCTTCTTCAATAATTCAATTGAATTTTCGAGACGGATTGTCACCACGTCATGCAAATTTAATAACGCAATTTTTAAGGAGATAGTATCGCTAACCAAAGAACTATGTCTTGTAGTATAAGCCCAATCTCGTAATAAACATCCTTAACCCTTTTCCAAACATGACTTGGTTTTGAC
Source organism: Fragum sueziense (assembly GCA_963680895.1). NCBI lineage: Eukaryota > Metazoa > Mollusca > Bivalvia > Cardiida > Cardiidae > Fragum > Fragum sueziense. The sequence goes on along the minus strand of OY804598.1, from coordinate 46,006,216 downwards.
GCCCCTACTAGCAATGGTCAGGGAAAAAACTGAGACAAAAGAAGAAAATGCTGATAATCAGTATTTTCTTCTTTTGTCTCACTAATTTCCATGATATATCGCACACAAGTCCAATCTTTAGCAACATCCATTTAATGGTCCTCAGCATCTTTTGAATAACACCACTCTTAATGTTTTCCGTTTGGTAATGGGCTAATATCTTAAGATACGATGATCAAAATTATAGAAGAACCAGCAATTTAAATTAACTTGACATTGCTTTTATATTATTTTTAAATCAGCATATCAGTGAGAAGAAAGCAAGCCTTCCGTAATTTGGTTTTATCAGGTTTCTACTTGTAATATCATTGGTTAACACCAAACCAGACGATATTATTTCTGAAATATCGAACATTAAAGTTATTTTAAGAAAAAGATAATTCAATTTTCACAAAATACTGTGAATATTTGTCGTGTAAGAGATTTCAACCCTTATCCAAATAGCCAAATTTAACGGTGGTTCAATTTTGAAAGCTGTTACAGACAGAAAGGGAAGGTTGTTAAAGATAGAATTTTTCTGTATGTTACATGTATAGCACGGAAAATTATTGATATAAAATTGAAAAAAAATGAGTTTTATCAGTAGTTTCTTCTTCTGTCTCGGGCCCAGTCCGGATAGCTCAGTCGGTTACGCCGGAGTCTGTCAATCGAGGGGTCTCGGAGTTCGATCCTCGGCTCGGCCAGTATCCATTCTGACATTTGACAAAAGTCATATGTCTCTCACCAATGGGTGTGAATCATCTATGTGAGAGAGCAGCTGGAGGCACGGTTTGGATATTGTGGTTGCACTGGTGTGAGAAATACCAGGAACCCACGGTAAGGTGCTCCAGCCGCAGCGATATGACCATAGAAGTTGAAAACGGCGTAAAACCCCAATAAAATCAAAATCTTCTGTCTCGGTGTTTTCTTAAACAGTCATGTATATTAGGGATGTCAAAACAATGTCTTATCTTGGAAATGATTTAGCATGCGGAAACCGAATAATTATATTCTTCGAACGCAGCTCTTTTACCACACTTCGTTGTCTTGAAACGTTTCAGATAGCAATACACCTTGACGCACATTTATGTTACATGTATCTGAAAGCGATCTCTTAACCTTTGCATTCCTTAAAACCTCTGTCATGCAACAGTACCGACATTGCTATGATCGAAGATGTTTTGCGTAAATTATGTAAAAAGACGTCTTGATTAGACGAGAACTCATTGTGAAATCGTAGGTTCGTTAGTAAAACGGGGTCATGGACCGAGAGTCTGAAAAATAGCGAATTGTCACTTGTTCTCATTTTCCCTGGACAACCGAACATGACAGTATTTTGATTTTAAGTTTGGGATAAACGTATTATCTTCAAGCTATTAATATCGAATAACTACAAGTAATGATGTTTACCCTGTCCTAGATGATATTGTAACTTAATCAAAATATGAATTGAAAGATATCAAAATATCAATTGATAGCAGTCAAAATTTCAATTGAAAGCAGTCGTATTGTCGTCCGTGAAAGATGTCACTTCCTTTCAACAAAACCTCGTAACTGCAGCTTGTTTTAAGCTGCAGGATTTTTTTTTGTTAAATTTTAATATTTAATTTGTCTTACATGTATGCTCTATAATACAATTATTTTAATGAAATGCAGTATCGTAAATAATTCCCCAAAATAATTACTTATTTTGTTGTCTTTAATGAAGTAAATATTGTCATCCAAGGAAGATGTATCTTCTTTTCAACAAAAACCTCGTAACTGCAGCTTGTTTTAAGCTGTAGTTACGAAGTTTTTATTGATAAAAAGCGACGATATTTGTCGTCGCCGTGTACATTACAGCTGTCAATCGGAAAAGTATAAAACATCTCTCAGAATGAACATCCCGTTAATCGATTCCGTGCTTTCTCTATTCAACCATCGTGGTATATTTCTTCGATGATATCCCTATTGGGATAATTCCGTTGTTCTGAATTGTCAATTTGTCTCTTTTATTGGACTTTTATTCGTATTGGTGAGGTTTGAGCGAGGTAATGTTTTAACATTTATTTCTTTTTTGTAAAGTTTTTCTTTAATTTCTTTTTTTTTTTGGGGGGGGGGGGGATTAGTATTCCGTGCAATCTGTTTTCCTCATATCTCTCGAGCTAGGATATATTTTTGTTAAATTGTAAGATTTAATTGGTCTTGCATGTATGCTCCAAAATGCAATTTCTTATTAATGAAATGCACTTTCGTTAATTATTCGGCAAAACAATTACTAAGTAAACTTTGTTGTCCTTAATGTAGTTGATATTGTCGTCCGTGGAAGATGTTGCTTCTTTTCAACAAAAGTCTCGTAACTGCAGCTTGTTTTAAGCTGCAGTTACGAGGTTTTTATTGAAAAGCGTCGATATTGTCGTCCGTGGTACATTATAGTTGTCAATCGGAAAAGTATAAAACATATCTCAGAATGAACATCACGTTAATCGATTCCGGGCTTTCCCTATTCAACCATCGTGGTATATTTCTTCGATGATATCTCTACTGGGATAATTCCGTTGTTCTGATTTCTTAATTGCACGAGGCTTTGTGAAAATTTGTCACTTTTATTGGACTTTATTCGTATCTGTGTTATTTGAACGAGGTAAAGTTTTCAGATTTATTTCACTTTTTTAAAGGGTCTTTTTTGTCAATTTGTCTTTATTATAGGAATTTATTCGTATTGTTGTGGCTTGAGCGAGGTAATATTTTCAAATTTATTTCTCTTTTGGAAAGGTGTTGTTTATTTTTTTTTATTTTTTTAAGGGGAGGATTTGGAGGGGGTATAAGTGTTCTATGTATTCTTTGTCTTTATTTCTTTTTTCGCAGCTAAGTGGATAATTATGTTCTGTTTAATTGTAAGCATAAATTGGTCTTACATATATGCTCAAAAATAAAACTATTTAATAAAATACAGTATCATTGATTATTCCCAAGAACAATTACTAATTCTGTCGCCCTTAATGTAGTTAATATTGTCGTCCGAGAGCGATGTCGATTCTTTTCAACAAAAACCTCGTAACTGCAGCTTGTTTTAAGCTGCAGTTACTAGGTTTTTATTGAAAAGCGACGATATTGTCGTCCGCGGTACATTATATCTGTCAATCGGAAAAGTATAAAACATTTCTCTGAATGAACATCACGTTAATCGATTCCGTGCTTTCCCTATTCAACCATCGTGGTATATTTCTTCGATGATATCACCACTGGGATAATTCCGTTGTTCTGAATTGTCATTTTGTCTCTTTTATTGGACTTTATTCGTATCGGTGTGGTTTGAATGAGGTAATGTTTTCACGTTTATCTCTCCTTTGTAAATGTTTTTTTTTATCTTGGGGGGGGGGGGTTGTGTGTGTGTGGGGGGGGGTTGTGTGTGTATGGGGGGGGGAAATAGTGTTTCATGCAGTCGTTTTCTTTATTTACTTTTCGCGCTAGGATATATTTTTGTTAAATGGTAAGTTTTATTTGGTTTATTTGGTCTTATATGTATGCTCTAAAATGCAATTATTTTAATGAAATGCAGTATCACAAATAATTCTCCAAAACAATTACTTATTTTGTTGTCTTGAATGTAGTTAATGTTGTCATCCGTGGAAGATGTCCCTTCTTTTCAACAAAAATCTCGTAACTGCAGCTTGTTTCAAGCTGCAGTTACGAAGTTTTTATTGAAAAGCGACGATATTGTCGTCTGCAGTACATTATAAGCTGTCAATCGGAAAAGTATAAAACATCTGTCAGAATGACCATTACGTTAATCGATTCCGTGCTTTCCCTATTCAACCATCGTGGTATATTTCTTCGATGATATCCCTATTGGGATAATTCCGTTGTTCTGAATTGTCAATTCGTCATTTTTATTGGAATTTATTCGTATCGGTGTGGTTTGAGCGAGGTAATATTTTCAATTTTTTTTCTCTTTTGGAAAGGTGTTGTTTATCTTTTATTTTTTTTTGTTTTTTTTTTGTGGGGAGGATTGGGATTGGGAAGTGTTCCTTGTATTCTTTGTCTTTATTTCTTTTTTCGCCGCTAAACGGGTACTGATGTTTTGTTTAATTGTAAGACTCAATTGGTCTTACATATATGCTCAAAAATAGAATTATTTTAATAAATACCAGTATCATTAATTATTCCCCCGAACAATTACTAATTTTGTTATCCATAAAGAAGTTAATATTGTCATACGTGTAATATGTCGCTTCTTTTCAATAAAAACTTCGTAACTGCAGCTTGTTTTAAGCTGCAGTTACGAGGATTTTTATTGAAAAGCGACGATATTGTCGTCCTCAGTACATTATATAGCTGTCAATCGGAAAAGTATAAAACATCTCACAGAATGAACATCACGTTAATCGATTCCGTGCTTTCCCTATTCAACCATCGTGGTATATTTCTTCGATGATATCCCTATTGGGATAATTCCGTTGTTCTGAATTGTCAATTTGTCTCTTTTATTGGACTTTATTCGTATTGGTGTGGTTTGAGCGAGGTAATGTTTTCACATTTGTTTTACTTTTTTTGTTAAGTTTTTTGTGTTATTAGTGTTTTATCTTTTTCGATTTTATTGTTTTTTAATTTCTTTCTTCTCACTAGGAGATGCATTTAAGTCGAAGACCTAACTGGTATTGTGTTAAAAAATGCAACCTTTCGTTAGAAATAATTTATCATTAATTATGATCCAAGGAATGACAGATTTCGACACAATTAGTGGAAGGAAATGCAAAATATTAAATGATAGGAATATACTGATTATCATCATTTTCTTGTGTTTTTTCTAGTATACTTTTTTATTTTATAATAGTATTCACGCAGCATATATCGATATAAGCATGTATTTATTTGGTTTACTGTATCAAATTTCAAATTGACACAGGCTAAAAGTGTGTTGTCTGTGATAAGTATGAATAACGTCACTGAATGAACATTACATAAATCTATTCCGTAGTTTGACGTCTGGTCGTACATTGCTTCAATGCTATTCCTGCTAGACTAATTTTCTTGTTCTGAATTCACGATAGTGCGGTTCATTGTGACATTTTTCCGCTTTGATTAGAATGTATTCGTACTGGAATTGTTCGTAAGATGTATTAAATTCAAATTTCTTTCTCTCTCTCTTATTTTCAAGATTTTTGTTTTGTTATTATTGTTCTATTTGGTTTCTTAGTTTGATTTTCTTTAATTCCTTTTTTTTCCCTTCGTTAAGACATGCTTGAAAAAATTGTGTAATCTATTGTTCAAACAGTGCAATTTTCATTTTTTAAAGTAATTTAATCAATTCTTCAAGTGGTGATTTCGACGTCCTTAATGAAAAGAAATTTAGTAACATTCAGGAGAGAAAAGAAAATGCTGACAACCATCCTATTCTGCAGCAAATTACCAATTTAGGCCAACCAAAACTTGGCTGTCTGTGTAAGGTACAAATATTAATAATGCCTCTAATTGAACACCACGCTATCTCTTTCCCAAGCAAGACATTGTTGTGACGTCCCTTATATAATTGGCTTGGATAAACATTGATGCAAAAGAAGAAAATCAGCATTTTTTCCCTTTGCCTCAATGTTTTCTGTGTTGAATTATTAAAGAAAAAATATATATTGGTGACCTTCAATTTTTAGCCTGCAGCAGCTATCAATGTGGACTACCGTAGAATTTTGTTATTTGGAAAAGGGTTTATCGATTCCCGTGTTCGTCTCTACGTCTCCTCGTACATTCCTTCAAATAACATTTCTACTGGACGCATTTTGTTATTCTGAATTCACGTTTGCAAGGGGACATGTGACATTTTATAGCGCTGATTGGAATTTATTCGTCTTGACATTGTAGTTAGGAAGCGGTAACATTGAATATTCCTATTGTTTTCTTTATAGTGAATGTTTTGTATTTAATTTGCATTTTAATTTTTCATATGCTAACTGATCATTAAAAAAATTAAAAACACATGTAGCAGACTCCAAACTTAAATTATATGCATAGGTAACTACATTTTCAAAGCACGTTAAAGTATGGATGTCCCTTAATGAACAGGGATTTAGGAAATTAAAGGGAAGGGATAATGTACTTGTTCTTTTGATAATTCCAATGTTACAAGACATGCAAATCGTCGGTGTAAATGCAAAACTTCGCATGTCGATTCTCGCGATTTTCAAAGTACAAACTTGTGTGCCCAGTTTAGACAATTATCGCAGGTTTTGAGGTATCTTTAGCCATCAGTATCAATGATTCATTGATTGTGAACAATATGTCCAAATTTCAAGTAAAACATTTTAGTTTGGGAAAAGTTATTACACCTTTTTCCCTCCCCTTTAAAATTTTTCAAAAATGAGATACGAGGTTTTGCATTTACAACGACGAAATGTTATATTTTCATTCAAACGATTTAAGTATTCTGTATTTTTTGTTTTCATTTTTATTATGTATATTACAAAACGTCTGGTGTTATTTTGTTTGTTTTTCATGTTAATGTCTTTTTCGTAGAGAGATAATTTATTATTCCAAACCACAGACATGTAATCTGCTTTATTGCTCTAACGTATTAATTCATAAATGCAAACTGTATCACAATAACGACCAATTACCTTCTACATTTTGATTCTTTGTTTTGTCTCATATTTTGTCAATTATATCATTAACAATCCTATGATTGTAACAATTTACCAAATAATTATTTGTTTCTGTTTCCGTCGAAAAACAACATTGAAATAAATGAATAAAATGCTGTCTTAGGAAATTGTGATTTAAGCTTTCCATTTAAATAATTAAATACTTAATATACAGCCACCAGCCTTAATAAACATTATCAATACAATCAAAAGACGAAAGGATATTGACCTGCCGTGCATTCTTTGACAATAATAAGACACGACGTCAAAGCTTGATTGACTTTGTGGTATAGACGTTCTTTTGAAAATCCCGTAAAATTAGAAGATCGTCAACGCAACTAGAAATAAAAGTAACTGTCAACTGTAAAGGTCAAAGACCATGAACCCTTTCCCATAAAGGATCTGGTTTTGACACCTCTTATACAAAATATTTGTGAAAACAATAAGGAAAAAGAATAAACTGCTGATAAGTGTTTACTCCTTTTGCTTCAATAATTTCCGGGTTTTATTGTACAAACATTTTGTCTTTATCGCGATCCATTTTGTCGCATGTAGTAGCTGCCGAATCTTTGAGAAACATAACAGAACTACAGAAGCTAATAGCACGGTGTATAATCACGTGACTTAGAATTTCTGATAATCTTCAATAACTTTGTCAATACTTGACCAAATTGAATTCGGTTTGAAGCAGAGAATGTGGGAAAATGCCAAGAAAAAGATGAACGTGTTGGATTTTTGAAAAAAAATAACTGATAAAAAAGTTATTGAAGATAAACTAAAATTTTGGTTTATCTTCAATAACTTTTTTATCAGTTGATTTTTCAAAAATCAACAGCGTCCATCTAATGCGTGACGTCTGTCCACATTCTCTGCTTCAAACCGAATTCAAATCGGCCCAGTATTTACAAAGTTATTGGAGATTTTCTGAAAATATTGTATCACGTGATTATCCATCGTGAATAGGTATCGACCTGAAGCTTCTAACAGGAAATTCCCAAGCAGGTGAATCAAATGCGAATTAAGTATTCTTTTTTCTTCAAATCACTTAGAAGGACATAACATTCCGTTTTCGTTTTTTAAGGTCGATCTATTTATTGATGCCAAGATTGGTTATTCTTATGCGTATAAATGCTATCGTTTTTTAGTTGTTGCTTATTTGCAAAAAATACGGCTTTGGAATTCAGACGTAAATGACAAATTCCATTAGGCTAAATCGGAACTACTGAGGACATCATTTTGATTAATTCTAGCACACAACATAATATATTGCCCTCATATATCTGTAAAATGTCACTTGAACCTAGTAACTAAAGTTTTAACCCTTTCCAAAAATTTCAGACTGGTCCAAATTGAAAGATCCTGCAGACGACAATTTCAAATGAATGGAATTTTTAATTTTTAAGTCTTTTTGGGTGGAAAACATTGTGGGAAATGAAGAAATTGCTAGTCACAAGCAATTTCTTCATTTTCCACAATGTTTTCCATAGCTATCATCTTATGAGGAGTCAAAAAGAGTCATTGTGTGGTAATGGGTTAAAGATCATTTACGTCTATGCGATCGTTGAACCTAATCATGGAAATAAACTAGGTGGCTGGCACAGTAAAGGTCAAAGACATACGATTAACCACAAAAACCTACTCTATCAAATTGTAAAACCAGGAAACTGTTTTCTGGATAAACGACGTCTCGTGGTTAACCACTTCCGAAACAAAATATGTCTGTTTTTTTTTCTGATAAAGACAACTTGGAAAGCCTTGCGACAATAAAGAAAATGCTGACAACAAGCAAAATTATATGTTTACTTTAATACTTCATGTATCTGTTGCCCTATTTATTCCCTATTTATTCCCACATGTGATTTGTCAACTGCAGCGGCAATAAGATCTTATTACTAGTTTGATGTTTTGTAAAAGGATAAGCTTTTGTATAGGGATAAGCTACAGTTTTAATTATGATGTATAAATATAGGGGATTTACCTCTTCTATACATGTATTTCAATGGAAAGATTATAATTCGAAAGCTGATGAAGAGGACAAAAGGGATTTTCAAGTTATATACCCGAAACGGATCATCCAGATTAAACAAGGGAAATATGGTAGCCAGAATGTTCTTCTTTTGTCACAATGTTTTCAGATTTTTTTACTATCGGATAAATGTGCCTGGGTGTCAAAGGAAGTTCTTGCTTTTAAACGTGCTTATTCTTCAAATCTCGCTGGATTTCTATATGTCCAATAAATCAATTTATAATTACGTTATACCGTTTTCACAAATTAAAGTGCATTGTAGTCTTTTCGTCCTTTCATAGTACCAAACGTCAATTTTTTAGGGTCTGACTCAAGGACTTGGCGAAACCTTATGTTCATTTGACGAATGAAGTCTTTGCCAACGCATCAATGATGTAACAAATTATCAGATACTTCTATTTGTACATATTATTAACAAAATGACCACGGATTTCATTTTCATTCTTCACAGTATATTGTTATGTCATCAAGAATGACGTCGTCGAAATTATCTCCCTCTACATTTACCTATTTGATACTTACAAAAACTGTTAATTTTTCCATTACTGGTAAAGGTCCTGTTAGCGCGAAAGACGTCATAATTTATAGCCCACGTACTATGTTCTGCTGATACGCAGACATTGAACAAAACCACGCCATGTTCTTTACGATCAATCAAGAGTATATAGAACCAATACAGATCGACTTTTAGCTCCATTCGCCGAAGGCCAGCGGGGCTTATGTCATGGCCCTGTGTCCGTCGTGCGTCCGTCCGTCCGTAAACAATTTTCAAACATCTTCTCCAAAACTACTAGACTAATTTCAACCACACTTCACAGGAATTTTCCTTGCATGAATCTCTACCAAATTCCTTCAAAAGAATAAAATCTGTGCAGAACTTGAAATTTAATTAATTTAATTGAATTAAATTTTCAAAAAATCTTTAAAAATTTTCCTTTTCCAAAACTACTGTACCAATTTCAACCAAACTTCACACAATCTTCCTTGCATGAATCACTACCAAATTCCTTTAAATAACAAAATCCGTGCAGAACTTGAATTTTAATTAATTTAATTGATTTAAAATTTCGAAAAATCTTTAAACATTCTTCTTTTCCAAAACTACCGGACCAATTTCAACCAAACTTCACAGGAGTCTTCCTTGCATGAATCTCTTCCAAATTCCTTCACTATCGGATGAAAAACGTGGCCGCTGAAGGCTAGGCTTATTTTTTGCTTTATGAAACATATTGTAATTTTAAGAAAAATTTAAAAACATTTCTCCTCCATAATCACTTATTGGATTCCATTCTGGTGTAGCATGAATCTTCTTTTGATAGACCTCTATTGTATTCCTTGAAGAATTTCGTAGTCTAAATGTGTAAAAGCCAGTGGAGCGATACAGGGCCATCATGGCCCTCTTGTTTCCAATCTGCCTGACTTTGGTATCTACATAGCATCGTTCAAAAGACCTTTGTTCACAAATTAATAGAACACATATAAGCGATATCGTCGCTATTCAACGAAAACATCGTAACTACAGCTTTAAACAAGCTGTAGTTATGATGTTTTCGTTGAAAAGGAGCGATATAGTCATTAAATCTCTGTAAATGTTTCCATTACTGGCGAATGTCTCGTTAGCGTGATATACGTCATAATATATAGGTCACGTAGTGAATTATACACACAGACATTGAATAAGGTATAAATGTCGCGTGCGTTCTGTAATATTAGGTTTATACCCCACAATTATATAGAAGTTTTCAAATTATGCCGAATTGTGTATTCTAAAATAGCGATCGTGCTCAATAGACTTATGTCATCAAATAAATATGACAAATACAAGCGATGTACATGTACTCATTTCTGCTAACATTTAAATTGCCATCGAATGTCTCGTTAGCGTGACAATAACGTTTTAAGTAATAGATCACGAGATTGTTTTAGCGTCCATTGAATAAGATCGATCGGGGCACAAATGTACGCTTTGCCTCCTCAAATACAAGAATGCTGATTAAGATATTTTCTATCAATGGATTGAAATGGTATTCTATAAATATTACCACACAAGGTATATTTAATCATACACGTGAAAATGATGTTCCCATTACTGCTGGATGTCTCGTTATCGTGACAGTCGCCATAATCTATAGGTCATGTGTTGCCTTTTTCTCGGATATTCATTAAATAAGGCCGCGCCACATATAGATGTATTTAATAAAAGTAGACGTCGTTTAGACAATTTTAAAAACGACAAGATGTTGAAAACAGCAAAATTGAATTGGAATAAATAAATCAGAAAAGTGCATGTTAAATCTAACGATAACAACCACATTAATGCTTGTTGACTGAATATTCTTCGATACTCTTTATTCTGTCATAACTTAATCCATGGTATCCGGAAAATGTTTTCGACAGGGAGAATATGATTTAGCGTCGTCACGATAATCAAATTGATAAATATTACTGATATAAACAAAATAGATGAACGCGATGTTTCCATCACTAGCGAATGTCATGTTACTGTAACAGGTGTCTTAATTTATAGGTCACGAAATATATTTTTAGAAATTGAAAAGGAGCAAGCCATGTAAATGGTCGGTCCATATAAGAAAAGCTCGGTAAAGACCAGATATGGTTTGTGGTTTAACGCATTCCCCCATAAAGACGATTTAACCCTTTTCTAAACCAAGACCTGGTTTTGACTTCTCTTGTAGAAATGGTTGGCAAGACATTAATATAAAAAGAAAATGCTTGTGACCAGCATTTTCTCCTTTTTATCAATACTTTCTATTCTATATTTTACATAATTTCACTTTTTATAAACCATCCGTATTATCATCTTCAGCATCTTTTGAATTGGAGCACCACTTATATATGGGTATATATGCCGTTTGGGAAACGGGTAAGACGTATAATAAGGTGTTGATGTTTGGAAATAGGTTAAGCCATTACCACACATTGACGCTTTTTGAAGCACCACAAGAAAAGGCTTTTGACAAGCAATTTCTTCATTTTCCACTATGTTTTATAATCCAAAATAGTAATATTTTTAAAATTCCATCAACACCAACTGCCGTCTGCAACACCTTTCAAATTCGAAGTGTCCAAAATGTGTACATATGGTAAACTTTTCATCTGGTTAATATATAAATTGGCATTTTACAACCACGATTATAGCTGTTTTAAAAAGTACAAAGGCTCATGCAAAACATATTCTTCCACCGACTGATCTGTTGATTCTAACCTTTATGATCATATCAATACCATGACGACGCATCCACAGGCGTCCGTAATTTGAGCATTGGCACCATCTAGACTATTCTTTATCAAATAATAAAGAATAGTCTAGATGGTGCCAAGACTCAAATTACGGACGTCCACCTTGGCACCATCTAGACTATTCTTTATCAAATAATAAAGAATAGTCTAGATGGTGCCAAGGCTCAAATTACGGACGCCTGTGGACGCATCCACGACATATGCGCGTAATTTTCCAGATCTGATAAAAACTAGTCGGCACCCAAATCGCCGGCGAATCGGAGCGTTGCCAGTAGGTCTGGTTAACATTCATTTGATATATCTAGTACATTCCATGCTACTCAGAGCGTCCTCTTTGTTTCTTCGTTGAAGCTTTCTTTAAAAAGACTTGTTATATTGTTTTATTGGTAATTAAGTTTATTGATCTACACCTCGGTTAGAGGCCATGACTTTAATTAAGATATTGAAATCTTGCACTAGCATAAGTCGCATTCTAGTTTCTGTCGTACCTTTCCAGTCCAAATGTCTGTACAAAAACAAGAAAGTTATTTGACACGTAATAAAGTCTCTTCAAAGAACGGAATTGTCAAGTTGAGTGCTCACTGGTGCTCTTCGTTAAACACAGTACGTAGTCTAAGAGTACAAATAAATGGGCCGAGTGTACTTTTAGAGAACGCAAACAGATTACGCATATAGAGCGTAGCCGACGAAATCTTTATCTCCGATTTCGGACGCTTCTTTTCTTCTGTTGTTCCTTGCAATTGCGAACCGTCACGGTAAAAGGGACCGTAGCATTTGTCAAAAAATCTAATATCAACCTTTGGCTCACCGCGCTGACTGACAAGGACCGATATTTTTAAACTCTCCTAGAATGTCCATTTTAGCGTGACGGGTCATAATTTAGCAAAAAAGCCCTTCGTGATTCAGAGTTGTCAAGCATACACGCAGTGCATGTAATTTTGATTCCAGCGTTCCGAATTAGTCTATTTGAATTTTGATGAAAGCGTATGGGTTGTGATCTGTACATGTAAACCGAATATTAAAGAGGCCAAGCTAAATTCACATTTCGGAGACCAAAACAACATCGGGACAATCACTTTCCGATGTTGTCCGAAAATACCATAATTAATAGCTCCTTTTCTGAGGGCCCAGCTTATTCACAACAATGTTTCCTAGCTGACTTTAGACAATTGAGTTTAAATTTTCCTCGAATTTTCCATACAAAAATAATGAGACAAATACGGTAAATACCCTCTGGCACGTTCTGACAATACTTCCCTCCACGAGACGCTTATTTCAAATTTAGTAGTATTATACTTTAAATAACATCGTTACGTACAAGCTTTATACCATTTTACACTGTTTCGTAAAGAGAAGGCAGTCAATAAGCCTAAGTTTGTGCATCCTGAACTTGTTTTTGATGAATCAAAAGCGTCGTAACAGCAGCTTGGTTTAAGCTGCATGCACGAGGTTTTTTGTTGTAAATAAGCGAAATATTGGACATCTCTTACCTTTTATATCCTTACTTTCGTTTATTGCTCTCAAGAAGCTATTTTCAAAATATCTCAGAACCACGATGTCTTGTAGGAAATTATGAAAGGGTTTGTGCAAGAGTATAATATTATTTTCTCTCGAATTAAAGAGAAAGACATAAGTCGGACCTAATTTAAATATGGAATCTTGAGCGGAGCCAGACATTTTTCCATAATGAATGAGTCCGACAGAACATACGTGTTCCGACATATCGTCGATTTTCAACGAAAAACTCGTTACTGCAGCTTTAAACAAACTGCAGTTACGATGGTTTCGTTGAAACGCATCGGTACAATGTACCTATGACATATCAAATCAACAGCCTTACAAGGAGTAAACGTGAATATTTAGCGGTAATTAGATCTAGTTTTCAGCTTTTCTTGTACTAGGTACGAGAAATCAACCACATCATTTTTTCAGCCTTTGTCACAAACATTAAATGGGTTCTGTATTCCAGACTCCCCTCTAGAGCCGCACATGGAAAAAAATATTGATGCAAAGAAATATTTAAAGTAAATATAAACGCCATCTAAGGGTACAAACTCATTTTCAGTGTTTCAGTGTTTTCTTATTAGAAAATCTGATACTGCTTTGTTATTTTTATAAAAGTACTTTTCATGATGCATTCATTCCAAAACAACACTGTTCTAATTTAAAAGTCACAGATGACTAAAATGGTTTAAATCAACACATTACACTATAGAGAATATTGAGCCAAAGAAATAAATGCTGATCACCAACATTTCTTCTTTTCGTTCAATGCTTTCACAAACCTATTTTTTGAACGCCAAAGCCTAAAAGGTTTCAAATATCTTTGGGGCTACCTTCACCTTTCCATAAACGCTGACATATATGTTAAAAATGTATATTAGACAGTGTCAATTTGAACCGAGTTGCATGCGACATAGTAATTGATTTTAAAGTGACATTTCACATTTATTTCATTTTTAAAAGTATGTCTTGATGCAAAGATTGTTTATTCTAATGCATAGAAATGCTATCAGTTTTTTGAAGTTCTTATTTACAAGCGAAAAATGTGCCTTTAAAGTTGAGACAGAAATGACAAATTCTTTATAAATCTGAACTGTTGTCCACAACAATTCGTCTAATTCTAGCACATAAATATATATTTCTCGTAAACGGTTCAATATTTTGACCTGAAATTTTCAGAATTTCCATAAGAAAAGATGCTCTTTCAGAAGATTAAAAGTAAAATTTATGTAAAAATAATTGTGAAATGCCACTTTAAAAGTTGAAAATATGTATATATGATGTATGTATGCTAAGAAATTTAATGTTGCGGGAAGAGGAAATAGATTCTGAAAGAAAATCGTCCTGTGTTTTACCATAAAACCTAGTATGGCAAATCAGGTTTTGGCAGAGAAATCGTTATTGTAATAATCAAACAAAAGCACACATTTTAAAGCAATAAAATATTTTTCGGGAATTGTACTTTTTGGGTAAAATGTGTGTTTAAATTATTTATATAAAACAGTATCAAATTGTGCTTACATGAAAGCAAATCTAGACATTTTTTTAATATTGTCCATATCTAAAAATTCTTTTTTGCCAATACAGAGGTCTTGGGAATAAAAGTACTTCATATCTAACTAAGTTGCGTATTTGATACTGTTACAAAATATTGGAACGTGATTTTTTTCATTTTTGTGGCGGAGATATTGCTTCTTGTCATTTTCAAAATCAGTTATGGCTTTGGCGTTCATAAAAAGGAAATTTGCTGACGCACTGCAGAAGCAGTACACCCTATTAGAAGGCTGTTGCCACAACCAACAAATGCATGCTGATAAAGACAAAACATTGTATATCGTCATTGTAAATGCAAAACCTCGTATCTCGGTTTTGAAAAATTTTAACGGGAGGGAAAAAAGTGTAATAAATTTTTCCCAACTGAAATGTTTTACTTGAAATGGACATATTGTTCACAAATAATTTGTCATTAATACTGATCAGTAAACATATCTCAAAACCTGCGAGAAATGTCTAAAGTGGGCACACAAGTTTGTACTTTGAAAATCGCGCGATTCGACATACGAGGTTTTGCATTTAATCCGACGATATAGCATTACAATGCTGGGGCAAGATTTTTTTGTTTGACTGTCAAATTTTTTCCATACACTTTTCTACCTGAGACGACAAAACAGAATCTTGATAGACATCAAATAATGTGCTTTTCACTCAATATCTTTTTTTATATCCTATATTTTCAGGAATAAAGGGAAACTAATTCACGCCAAATGGCGATAATCACGTGATACGACCATGGATCAACTTAAGGAGCTGCTCAATTACAAGTACTTTCTGGAGAACCACAAAAATGTCACTAAATTCAATTTTAGCGGCGCGGATGACATTCTACAGGATTTCGAGGACAGTTTATTGACTGTAAACGAATTTTCTACCGTCGTGCTTCTCACGTTGTATATTCCTATATTTATCATCGGCTTGGTTGGAAACCTCCTGATTATAGTGTCAATATCCGCCGACAAGGCTAAGAAGTCCAACCTGTATTTCTTGGTAAACCTGGCTTTCGGAGACCTGGTGGTAACAGTGCTATGTATGCCGACGGCTATTGGGACAACCGTCTATAGACTATGGGTGTATGGAAGGTTCCTGTGTAAATTTACAGCTTTCATACAAGGTAAGAGATATAATTAATTTGACTATTTTGAAAGCAAGCTACTGTACATTTCTTGGAAAACAATGAAGGTAAAAAATATACTGTTTAACAACATATCCTTCCTTTCAATTCAGTGATTTCAATGTTGTTTTTTACAGAATTTTAGTAACAAGTATTTTTCACTGACTTCAATTGGTACAACATAATATAGGTTATATTTGTATATTTTGAATGTGTAAATCTACAGCTTTTAAACAGGGTATGATACTACATGCAAATGTTACTGATTATGAGCACCAGCAGACAAAACTTGTTTTTCGAAGTAATCAGTGTAACACAATGTCGCTCTTAATGTCGCATATTTTTCTGCTGCAACTTACAAACACCAAATTTGTAATTAGTGTCTAACAGTATTTGCCTTGAAATCTTAGCACAAATAATTAACCCTTTACTGGATATTAGAATGTTATTCTCAGCGAAAATTGATGACCGTCTGCCATTACAAATGTAAACGTTTAGGTGGTTAAATTACATATTCATTTTAATAAGACAATCGATCAGATTGCGAAAAAGGGAACAACTACTCTTGCTATCATCATGTTCTGAAAACGGGCGACTGTGTATAACATGCATATAAAACCTGATTATGAGACCTGTTGCGCTAGAAATGACCTTGTAGTAAGCACACTTTTAAAAATCGAAACACGTCAAATGCTAGAACTAGATGCCATATTTGAAAATGAACATTCGTCTATATAAGACTGGGAAAACATTAAAGATCCAGGAAACTATATAAAAGCGAACAGTTTCGATTCTAGTCAGTGTGCGTAGACAGATTAGGGTCTAAGTTTTTATACTTCCAAGAAGGTCAAATTTAGTGTGACGGACCACATATATATCGTCGCTTTTAAAGGGGCTCATTCTATGTTTTTATGCTTCCGAACTGTTCGGGAACTCATATTTGTGCATGGAAAAACAATTAGCAATGCATAAAAACCTCAATCTCGGCGAAAAAACATCTTTACTTTGCTATAGATCAATCCTTTACAAGCGTGTTTACACATTCTATTTTTACTTCAAAACAAGACAAGGTCAAGGTCAACGAGACACACCTCCGCGTTATTAACACACCGTACAACCGGCTGTGTCGATGACTGTGACCTTATTTGCGAGGAATACGTGAAAAGGTTTATTTTGTACAAGCACTGAACATTTATACGCACATTTATCAACTATAGAATACCAAAGATCCTTTCGTTTATTTATAAAAGTAAATTCATTTGACCTACCATGCACATGACATCAGATGCCGAATCTGTCTTCGCTGACTTTCTACGCAGCCGGTTTTACGGTGTGTTAAATCTCGCTGAGCACAGATGACGTATCTCTGACGTAATATTAGATTTTTGAAGGTTGGGCATATGTAGCCGTTACAAAACAAAAACAAGGACGACCAGCATGTTATTAATTGACTTGGATTTTAATACTTAATAAAGCTCGACGAGTGGTAACAATGGACATAAATGATCTACCCCTTCAGGTTGGTAATTTCATACGTTATTTCTGGTTTGTAATTATTGTGTCATTTGCATTTTCGACAGCCTAGCTCGTCCCCCTTTAATAAAAAATCTCGTAACTGCAGCAACGAGGTTTTCGATGAAAAGCAGCGATATATAACACATCATTGATCTTTGGTAGTTGACAAAACATGTCTTACAAACTAATCAAGAAATGTTGCTGTCACTGTATTTTTGTCTTGAACTAATAAACATCACGTTTGTAATTAGTGTTTGACAGTATCCGCTATGTAATCTTATCAACACTGATTAATTCCAGATCACCTAGTAAATCAAAAATACACTGACACGCAAAAGAAATCACATTTTAACGTTTACATTTAAGTTTTGTTTTAGCAAAACATGGCATCATTAAAAAAATTGATATTTGTATTTACCAAACGAAAATTGACCATTTTTCACTTTAAAAGTTATATTAAAATTTTATGAATATTATCTTATTCTTTGTTCAATTTGTCCGTAAATGGTGTATACCTATTGAGAATCGTGATACCACGCTTTTTGTCAACATAAGTATTTGCTTGATAGAGGGTCGATCAAATTTTCATGTCTCTGCTTTTCATCAAAACCAATTACATTGTACTTTTTTTTATCAATTATGATATATGTGACAAATGGCCCTAAATGAGACCTGCTTGTGAGTACATGAACCAAATGTTTGAAACAGTGGCCAGACCTAAACAAACGTCAACCAGGTGTCGCAATTTGAAAATTGGTATATGGTTAAATAGAGAAAACGATATATAACGAGAAGATTACCTCAAAGTGAAAAGTATCGACCCTAATCAGTCTGTGCAGAACGCACAGACTGATAAGGGTCAACACTTTTCACACTTCCAACAATATCCCTTTTAGCGTGACGTGCCACATAACTATGATGAATCTCTTTCAGGGGTCGCTGTTGCAGTGAGCATCTTCTCGATGACCGCGATGTCCGTGGACCGCTACGTAGCGCTGCAGTACCCGGCCACGATCAACAGGGTGTCCTCGTCGAACCAGGCGTTTGTCCTAATTCTGTTCATGTGGATCGTTTCCTGTATCTTCATGGGTCCTCTCATCTTTATTCGTGACATTGACATACTTGGTGACGTGCCTTTTCTACCTCCAATGCCATTTTGTGTCGAAAACTGGCCGGATGATAGAGACAGACGGGCATACGGGGTGTTTTTGCTTTTCGTTGTGTTCATCATTCCTGGATTTACAATCGGAGTATGTTATGGACATGTTGGAAGAACATTATTCGAGGCCGAGAAAAATCAAAGAATCAATTCGGACGGCAGTACACAGCGGCTGGTTTCACGGAAACGCGCGGCTCGATTAGTGATTATTTTGATATGTGTGTTCATGGTCTGCTGGTTGCCATACAACGTCATTTCCGCTCTGGCAGACCTATCTGATAGTGCAGCCATGGCGGAAGCGCTGCCGTACGTGCTATGGTTTGGACATGCGCACAGCGCGGTTAATCCCATGATGTATTGGTCACTGAATAAAAGGTTCCGCTATAATGTTCAAAGACTATTTAAAGTCGTGAAGATCAGTGGGTGTTCGACATCGGCAAACACTACCGTTGCCCAGTACGTGTAAACGCATAAACACATTAAAGAGTGAAGCTTACAAACATGAAATAATCAAGGATCATGGAAAGGTGCTCCGTCGGCGTTTTAGGCCACCATAGAACCAGGTTATACTACCATAATGCAGTCAATTAATGTTCGACTGATCTTTGACAGCTGCCACAAAACTAAACGTATTCTATGCATCATTAGATACCATACACTTCGTGCATTTTCGGGCGTCATTCGTAGCAACGGACATTGACGAGGATATCCCTCGTCAATGTCCGTTGCCACGTATGACGCCCGAAGTTGCACGAATTATTTGGTATCTGATGATGGATGGAATACCTTCAGACGAACTTAATAAGGCTATGCGAGGCAGATGCACAAGCTGATCTGATTTTATGTTGATTTGAAATACAATTATGGTGCCTTTTCCAAGATTCCAAGTCGAACGTATGTAAATTTTAACTACTGTAAAATTATCTCGGTGTCTAAAGAGTAATTCTTAAAAACGGCATACCAAAGACATTGTTTTATATGGCTCCAGAGAAGACAATGTATTAGTACAATATAAAGTGGTGAAATCTGACAGATATTGGCTTTATATAATGTAATGTGATTCTATTGTGAATTTATTGTACTAATGTGGCTTAAAATGTATGTGAACTCATGGAAAGCTCATATCATGAACCTTTGCTTTTCACACAAAACCTCGTTACTACAGTTTTAAACACTCTCCAGTTACAGGGTGTGAGAAGAAAAGCGGTGTTATTTATTAGTGCTCAAAGACTGTTTTTAAGAACGTTTATAAACGCACATTGTTCATTTAATTTCAAACGAAAAACAACATTATGATGAAAATTGTAAAACGATACAAAGGTTTATTCTAGGAAAGGAAATTGTCCTATGGTCGTTTTTTACTACTATTACTTTACAATATGAAGGGTTATAAAAAAGTTACCGGAAAGTTTCGTCATTTCAACAAATCATAATGGAAAGAATTGATTTTGATATATTGTCAAGAACAATGTTTTAATTTAACAAATTTCAAGAATAATATTGTGAGACTTCTCCGGGTTATAGTAGTCATAGTAACGTTCTGTTCAAAAAGCGGTCTAAAATTCACTGGAATAAGAGCAAAACTTTTCCGGATACTTTTTGATCACCCCTTGTAAACACACGCTTGTCATGAGTCACAACTACGTCATGCTGGTCGAAGAATATCTACAAGCCCTTAACAAGTGTAAACAAAGCCAAGAATTGAAACAATTTTTGGTCAGATTACTTCTTGCATACATAAGTCTGATTTCAGCAACATTCCTTCATGAAATGAATTTTCATTTGAATTCTTAACGCTTAGGTTTTGTTAAACCAGTCCAAGATTTAAAATCGTGATATCTTTCGGCATGACACAGGCTGGTGATTCAAACGTTACCGTATCAACTACAGTATTTTAATACCGGTGCTTCATAAACATTGTACTGTAGTGTAACTAGTCATATTTCGTGGTTTTGTTTCTCATTACGTTCTCGTTCGTTTGTATAAATTAATTCATGATAGTAAGAGGTATGTGTGCTCTTTCAGTTGATAAAGTTTATATGTTTCGATACATGACCTTGCAGTCATCTCTAGCTGTAAAAGGGCATAAAAATAAAACTTTTTTTTTCGCCGTATGTCACGAAACAATTTATCTTGAATATTAAATGCTTAGTTATGAATCATAAAGTGAATCAGGACACGAAGAAATTTCATTAAAAAAAAAAAAACAATTTAATCCTAAATATGTATTGCTTAGTAAGCAATAAAAAGAAATAAATTCGTGACATGAATATTGTTCGTAGCTTTTTTTCTACCATGAAATCATTATTTTAGTATCTTACGTTGTAATTATCTTTAATCGTCAAGTGACTAAAACACCCTTTTCAATCAATTCTTGGGTCTCACTTCAATTAGGGTAAATACATTGTTAAGCATTGAGACAGAAAGGAGAAAATGCTGATATCGAGTTTTTTTTTCTTTTTCTCTCATACTGTTCAAGCCTTGTAGCACATGGTCCATACACAAAGTCTGTAACTCCCTTTTATTTGGACTAAAGTAAATTATTGTTGATATGGAAAGGGTTAACTGAAACGTTCGAGACACGTCTTTCTTTTCTTTAGATAAAAAATATAAATCTTCAAAAACACTTAATGTCTTTGGTGTCAGGAAAATGGCGGATAGTCAGTTACGCCCTTTTTAGCTCACCTGAGCAACATGCTCAAGGTGAGCTTTTGTGATCACCCTGTGTCCGGCGTGCGTCGTGCGTCGGAAGTCGTCAACAATTTCTTTAAACATCTTCTCCTCCTTAACCACTGGGCCAATCCTAACCAAACTTGGCAGGCATATTCCCTTAGTGACCCTTTTCAAAACTTGTTTTCAAATTTTTGATTCGTCAAAAAATGTGGGCGTGGCAGGGCGGGGCTTATCAGACTTAGAGAAATTGTTAAATAATTCTTCAAAAATCTTCTTCTCCTTAACCATTGAGTCAATTTCTACCAAAGTTGGCAGAAATATTCCTTGGGTGACCCTTTGCAAAACTTGTTTTCAAATTTTTGATTGGTCACATGATGTGGGCGTGGCAGGGCGGGGCTTATCAGACTTAGAGAAATTGTTAAATAATTCTTCAAAAATCTTCTTCTCCTTAACCATTGAGTCAATTTCTACCAAAGTTGCCAGAAATGTTCCTTGGGTGACCCTTTTCAAAACTTGTTTTCAAACTTTTGATTCGCCAAAATGTGGGCGTGGCAGGGCGGGGCTTATCAGACTTAGAGAAATTGTTAAATAATTCTTCAAAAATCTTCTTTTCCTTAACCATTGAGTCAATTTCTACCAAAGTTGGCAGAAATGTTCCTTGGGTGACCCTTTTCAAAACATGTTTTCATATTTTTGATTCGTCAAAAAAATGTGGGTGTGGCAGGGCGGGGCTTATCAGACTTAGAGAAATTGTTAAATAATTCTTCAAAAATCTTCTCCTTAACCATTGAGTCGAGTTTTACCAAAATTGGCAGAGATGTTCCTTTGGTGACCCTTTTCAAAATTTGTTTTCAAATTTTTGATTTGTCAAAAAATGTGGGCGTGGCAGGGCGGGGCTTATCAGACTAAGAGAAGTTATTAAATAATTCTTCAAAAGTCTTCTTCTCCTTAACCATCATGTCAATTTTTACCAAAGTTGGCAGAAATGTTCCTTGGGTGACCCTTTTCAAAACTTGTTTTCAAATTTTTGATTCGTCAAAAAATGTGGGCGTGGCAGAGCGGGGCTTATCAGAATTTGAGAAGTTGTTAAATAATTCTTTAAAAATCAAATGTTTATCCAATTTGTACCAATATTGGCTGGAATGTTTTTTGAGTGACTGTCTTCACTGTGTGTCGAGAAATTTTTGATTCGTCAAAAAATGAGGGCATGGCAGGGCGGGGCTTATCAGACTTAGAGAAATTGTTACATAATTCTTCAAAAATCTTCTTTTCCTTAACCAATGAGTCAATTTTTACCAAACTTGGCAGAAATGTTCCTTTGGTGAACTTTTGCAAAACTTGTTTCAAATTTTTGATTCGTCAAAAAATGTGGGCAGGCAGGGCGGGGCTTATCAGACTTAGAGAAATCATGAAAAAAATCCTTAAAAATCAATCATTGGTCAAATTTGAAGTAAACTTGGCAGATCTGTTTCTTGAGTGACTGTTTTCAATGCGTGTTCATGAATTTTTTTATTTGTCAAAAAGTGTAGGCATGGCAGGGCGGGGCTTATCAGACTTGGAGAAATCATTAAACAATTCTTTGAAAATGTTCTTCTCCTTAACCGTTGGACCAAATTATACCAAATTATTCAGAAATGTTCCTTAAGTACCCCTTTTTATTTTTATTACAAATTTCTGATTCGTAAAAAATGTGGACATGGCAGGGTGGGACTTATTCGACTAGGAGAAATGATAAGAAAAATCAACTGTTGGGCCAATTTGTACCAGGGATGTTGCTTGAGTGACTCTTTGTAACAATAATATTGTTTGTGAATTTTTGATTTGTTAAAAAACATGAGTGTGGCAGGGCAGGGCTTATCAGACTTCAAAAAGTCGTACAGAAATTCTTCAAAAATCAATTATGGGGCCAATTTAAACCAAGTATAGCAAAATGCTCATTGAGTTACTCTTTTCGAACACTTTGTTGTAAATTTTTGACAGGTTAATAAATGTTGATGAGGCAAGGAGGGGCTTAAAATATTAAGCATATTTATGCTTGTAATGTATCATTCTGATGTTTCAAAATTTAATTGTAAAAGTTTAATCTTGGTTATAAAAATCAAACTGGGACAACACATGATTTTTAATATTTAAGATGTCACTACATGCAATATGATTGAATACTAATGTGACTTCATTGCATTCATTGGAAATTATGAAACTTTATTAACAATAATTTGATACGACTTATATATTTGTTCACAACAAAATTTATATCATACACAATCAAATAAAGGAAGAACTCAGGTGAGCGATATCAGTGCCTTTCAGGCACTCTTGTTTAAATATTCATTCTAGTTATGAAATAAATATGATTGTTCATTCGTCGTTGCGTTTATCCATAAATTTGTTATAGTGTTGGACTTATTTGTAGTTTTGACAGTATGTTGTGCAAACAAAAATACTGCTCATTAGAATTAGTTACAAAGTAGGAAATGATGTTAGCTTATGAATTCAATTGTCTGAACCTTTTTTATACGAAATAATTATATTTAATAAAATAAAATACAAGGCAGTAAACTTTTACTATTTGAAATATACGTTTTTACACATTGTTATTCATTTATACAAAGGAAGTGGTTATCTTAACAAGGTATATGATGTCTCGATAACTGACTTGGCAGAGCACCTCTAGCAAATAGCTAGATATGCTTTGCCAGGTCAGTTATCGAGACATATAGCTGATTTTATAGTTATAACCAAGCTCAACGTTTCTGTTTTGACTAGTACTGCGCGTAACCTGTTTCTTAAGCGCGCGTTTTGTATTGTCCACCAAAATTAACCAGGGACAGCTTTATTTTCGACGGCATAGTCCTTCAGTGGAAACATTACCGAAGTGGGTCTCGGGTTAATTTTGGTGCACTATAACAATTTTATTTGCTTGTATTGTTCATCTCCAATGAGATGATTGATTCAACCATAATTACTTGAATGTACATTCATTAGTGATATTATAATCCGGTCATGATATTATTGCATTTGTTGACAAAATTTACCTATGTAAACAACACAATATCTAATCTCATTGACTAAATCATCAAATATATCATTGTATCTGAGCAAACTAAGAAACAAATGGACTCTGTGTAGGAGAATATACAATATCAAACTAAAAACCACTGCAAGTTTTCATACGGTGCTGATTCCTCACATCTTCAAGATTTGTACAAACACATGCAGTACTAAATTGAAAATTCAAAACAAGACCCCCAACCCTTGTTTATATAGGTTACATGCTACATGTACCGTAATATCGTGATTGAATTGTATTGTTAAACCGAAGTGACCGTGCGCTGTGAATATTTATAAACAAACGTAATCGTCTGCAATATTATAGGGTTAATTCACCTTTTTGAGGTCGTTAACATTCTCAGAGGCCCAAAAAATACGTTATCGACCGAGACCGAAGGTCGAGGTCGATAACGTATTTTGTGGGCCTCTGAGAATGTTAACGACCGAAAAAAGGTGAATTGACGCTATTATTGCATAAAAAGCATGAAATTCCAATGATAACTTACCCCAAACCCCTTCATATGTGCAAAAAATGAACCGAGGTGAGATAAGAAAATGTCCGCCATTGTTGTTTTGTTCTGATAAATCTTCCGAGAATTTTTTGTTATGCGTGACGTCGGTAAAACGACGTTACGTCATTATTTGGCGCCAAAAGGCGAACGTCGCTTATTTAACGTAAGACGTTGAGAATTTTGCGGGAAAAGAGACAATTGTTTATTTTGCAGGGTAAAATCGAGGATATTTGAGTGCAAAGCCGGTCCGATATCGCACTGAATATAGACCGGTTTTCACGATATCGGACCGGTTTCGTCCCGTTATTCAATGTCAATAACGGCCTAAAAACACACATCTTATGCAATAATGATAATTATGAGCGCAAGTTTACTTCGGTTAAACAATAACCGCCTGTCAACGAAGTGTTTTCTTAAACAAGTTTTTTGTACAACTAAACAGTGAATAAATATGATGTCAAAAGTATATTATGGAACTGTGTTTTGAATTTGATTTTCCCAAAGTGATCCGTCTAATTTTTCGAGGCAACTGTTGGGAGCCATTATTTTGTGAATAAAAATGATTTCCAAGTAATGGCGATGAGACACTTCTTTACATGACAGCGTAAAACTGCATCTGTCAAAATTCCTCTTGAGGACAATAATTGTCATTGTGTGTAAGAATGTCTACCGCTTAGCAGCCATTCTCCTTTTGTATGTAAATACAGTAGGTTATTTGTCTAGTCATTATGCAATGTTAGGTCCAGAAATAGACGATAATTAACGCTGTCTTAAACTGGAACTACATTTGACTTCGCCCACAGAAAAGACTTATGTAAGCATTAAGGTAAAAGACGAATATGCTGATTGTGTCTCATCATTGCGTAATTGTCAACAAAACACCAATTTGTCCTTTGCAAAGACTTTATATTAAATAGAGGCTGTAAAGTAGATTCTACGCGAAATAAACATTCAAAGCGCTCAGCGCTTTGAATGTTTATATCGCGTAGAATCTACTATACAGACTCTATCTGACTTAGTGTTCGCTAGCGGTTCATTGGAGACTGGGCGTGGCTAAGTATAGACGTCACATAAACTAGCCGGCAGCCCGTTAATGCGAAATATAGCGGCGAAATTTTGAAATATACTGCAATTTCATTGGTCAAAAAAGTAGGTTGAACACTAAGCCAATTTGGACCATCTGAATAAAAGTTGATTAAGGAAACATCAATGGCAATGAATTTTGTGATAAACTATCAACGGGTATTAGTATGGTTTTATAAATAGTTGGTGTTGTTTTAAAATGTCGAAACTACATCTTCAATTTAGCTGTGCTTGCGACGTTTTGGATTCACATCGACGAAATAATATTGATTGTCCGAAATTACATCGCTGCTTATTTGATAATTTTGAACCGTTATCATTGCCGTATTTTAATTCTACCCATAAAACAAAATTATTGTAATATGTATGCTTACAAGTTCAAACTGAACGTAGCCATAGAGTATTGAAGTGTGCTATTCTGACATAAGAAAAGTCTAGCGGTAATCAGAGTTTACATAAGCTTGTGGTGCTAAAAATTATCTACTGCACAATAAGAAAAGAATTTTAAGGCTGGTTAATGCACAGGTGTACAAAGCCGACTATCCAGCCATCAGCATTTTTATGTTTTGCTCATTTACTTTCCAGGTACGTGATAAATAATGAAAATGACCATTAGGTAAGGGTTAAAGGAAATTAGTCGTTCTTGCTGACTGGATGTTTTATTGTTCTTGATTCCCCGTTGGATAATGAAACTCTAAGGTTACACTAATTTAGCATATGCCACGAAGCGTCAAATTGGATCAGATTACATGAAATGATCATATCATTCGTCGCTTTGTTTCAAAAACCTCGCAACTACAGCTTGTTTAAACCTTTAGTTACGAAGTTATAGAAGAAAAGTAGCGATGTCCTGTCCATTGAACATTTTCAATGAAAGTCTGTTTTATTTACGAGTACGTGTACGTGCACCAAAATGTTTGCATTTACTATCAAAAGATACATACAATTGAGCCAGGATCTGGAAAAAGTGCCGTTATGGGACTTCAGGCTATTATGGATTCAGATCAGCAAGTTCATATGCACACAACATGTAAATATGTTATCCCCACCAGGATTATAATTATAATCTTAGTCTCTCGTATTGTCTAACTGGTCATACTTTGAATCTCGAGCCGATTGCTCGCAGGTGCATGGTGATCTGGAACCGGGTGACGTGGGCAAGTCCAAACGACGTTATGGTTACGTTTCTAATCAAAGAATTGCTGACAGACAATTATGTAAAGAAATTTCCTGAAAATCAATTTTTGGTTTAACGCTTTTTTTCAAACTGATATGACCATATGGCGGCGGCTGGAACACCTACCATCGAATTTCAGCCGTTTTCCATACCAGAACTACCAAGATGTCTCTACCTGCTCGCCAACATAAGGTGTCAAACCCAGATCACCATGAGTGAAAGTCCGATGCGCTACTAACTGCTCTATGGCCGCGACACAAGACAATTCCTCTATATCAACCCAAACCGGCACATTGGGATTGATGTACCCTACCATGACATTCAAAAAGTCAAATTGGAGCTTACCAATGGGGTTAGCCCGACATTATTGTCTGCATTTCCAGTTGTCCGTTAGTGAATGAAGAGGGTGTTATTAAACACCGGGCATGGAAAGAGGGCCCAGGACACCCATGTACATCTACAGGCACGTCTTCTTGATCAAGAACCTATTAACAGGAGCTCAGCGCATGTTTATTTGATAGGACGAAAAGGAGCCAACCACGTGCCCGTCTCAGGACGACCTGACCTTCAAATACCACAACGTTGCTTTCGAACACAAATGTCGTATCTGCAGCTTGTTTTAAGCTGCAGATACGAGGTTTTTGTTGACAAACATAGATGTTTTTTTCCAGATATCTCTTTTAGTATTTTTTTCCGCCAGACAGGTAAATGACTTCTGTTCCAGTGATCCATATTATAGAAAGTAATATGATGTTCAAATCCTTTGATGAATGGATGGCTTTGTGACAGATTTAGACAAGAAAGTCAAAGACAGACGACTGGGATGGTTTGTTTCACATTTCTTTGATATGCTTTTGGATACACTCTTTACTTCCTTTCAGAAAAGAAAGCTTCCTATTGAAAGCTGCTACAGACGACAAAATAGTTGTTGATACAGATCGCCTTTGTGTTCAACGAAGCATAGAAAAAATGAAACAAAAGCAGAAAATACATCTTATCCAATTTTGCTCCTGGTCTGCAATTTAAGGTTTACGAATTGAGATTGATATGCAGAGCCAGAGACAAAATTTGAAAAGTGCCAGTAGTTTCTAAACTGTGTTACAACCCATTCCAAATACAAACAAAAGCATTTTGTATGGTTTAAAAGTTTGAATTAATGCATACTTATGGAAATAATTGATAAAAATGTTAAAAATTACCTCACTTGCATATGAATATAGAGTAAAATAATATTTGTAAATTATTTTCATCTTGAAGCATAATCTTGAAATCCGGCACGGTGAATCAACTTATGTAAAATGCATTTCCAAGTTTGTGTAATTTGATGCATTACGTATGGCTAGAAAGTGGTGTTTTCATTTTCAGTTCGTAAACCTTGAGGAAAATGTTGTTTTAAAATTGTTGAGACTGCGATTTTAAATTTTTAGCAGGAGACAATCAAGATGCTCATTGTCGATTCATTGATAATAAATGGGAGAAGATCTAAACAATAGACTCCTTTCATTTATGGTTTTAGTCCATACCTGCAGAACACTTCCGGTAATCCGAGTCTTCTCTGATTAATTTCGCTCGTTGATATTTGAGGTCGATATTTACAAGAGAGCGATGTCCCATTAAAAAACAAGAGCTTCGCAGAGCGGCGCATATACGCCCGAGAGGGGCTTGTCAGTAAAAATTTGCCATTTTTTCAATTCAAGGGCAGATAATTCAAGAACGAAAAGAGTTATCTGAATTCCGTAAGCGAGGTGCACAACTAGACACCATGGAGATTTATTGTGGCAAGTTTGATCAAATTCTGACCAAAAACTGTAGGAGGAGTTGCGCACACAAGAAATTGCTAACGGACGGACGGACAGACAGACGGACGGACAGACAGACAGACGGACGGACAGACGGACGAGCGGGGCCATAACATAATACGACCCTTCGGGCGTATAATAAAAAAGCCCTACACAGCGAAATAACTTGTGTCGGAATTTTCTTAAGTTTTTGAATGGGACAGCGCTCTGCTGTTAATTGCGACATCCAAATATCAAAGAGCGAATTTTCATCAGAGAAGACTCGGATTAACTTCCGGTGGCAAACAATGGGTTTATGGGAAATTAACATTGTATACATGAGAATTGTTACTAAAATAGTAATAAATCGACATTATCAAAACGAGGCTCCCAAAAAATGCGGAGAGAACAATGACGACGCACGTGCATTCAATTCACAGCGATAAAGCGCATGTGCATTCAATATACAGCGAAAAAGGGACGTTGTAAGTGAAACAAAAACTATGAAATTGAATGAATTCGTTAATAGCCGGTAAGATGATCATTTTATTGGATTTACAGTCAACTGCTCCCCGTTTAAAAATTTCGCCTTTTGCCTCTAAGGTTGACTTCCGGTGGATGTTATGTGCGTGTGTGTGGGGGGGGGGGGCGGGTCTTAGTGGAAAGTTGTCTATTGGCGTTAGGCACACGAAATGCTAGCAATAGTGCAAAAATAAACCGCCTCTGTGATCTTGGTCCATTAGAGAAATGAGCAGTTAAAATAGATGTATCTCGATCCATGATAATAGTGCTCGTAAATACTGCGCCTATTGCTGCTTAGCTAACATAAGATTACCAAGGGCGCGAAGAACTTCTACAACTCCCCCCAAAACGGTAAAACTGTGCATCTTTTGCAATTAACGAAAAGGGGTGTAGAAAAGAAGTCTAGAACGTTCCCCAGAGTCTTTCATTTGAGGCATACGAATGTGTAACCAAAAACGCAGAGTGAAAGATGAACTGAAAAGTTCTTTGCTTGGTATGGAGGTCTGGTTGCTAAAGAGGTATAGTACCACTGTGACAGATCATGCTGGATTGCATATACAAAAGGCTTCCAAATAGCCTAGACCGTGTTTTCAGATAAAAGAAAGTCATGAAATCTACATAAATTCAGACGCACACACGGGCTAAAGGCATCATAATGTGCTTAATGCAGACAATGATAATTTAACATCTACATGATTTAAAGGGTGAGGGTAACAGATGGTCTAATTGCAAAAAAATGGATTTTTTTAACAAATATGCAAAACTTTTGTGTTGACCACCTTAGGATGGTTAATGATATGCGATTCAGACAGAGAATGAGCCGAAATTACAAGACAGATAGCTGAATTTAGGGAGAATCTAAACCTAAATTCAACCCCGTCTCAGATGGGGTTAAAGTTATTTTTAACTTGTTGCGCATGCGCATACAGCGCGGACCCAAACAAGATTCATAGGTCAATGTCGTCGTACAAAAAATTATGTAAACATCAACAAAAGAAAAAAAAATGGGTCTGAAGAAGAAAACAGACAGCGCTAAAGGGGCGAACTTAGAGCGTCAGAGGAGATACCGATCAAGACAGGTCATAATCGGAGATCAAATAGAGCGGTGGAATGATGTGAAGAAGATCGTCAACGCACAGTCCGACTCCGATGTCGCCAAAGTTCGGTCATCTTTGTTTTCTATATATAGCGGTCACGTGAGAAAGAACACGCTTCACTACCAAAGTCTCACAACGTACCTTTCTATAAATAGCCGAAATGGATTTAGTGGAAAATTCCCCAGACCATTTACGCTTCGAAAAAATATTGAGGAATTTAGCGCAATTGGAGTGCAATTAAGTTTGTTGAATACACTGGTTTAAAAAGCGATTACTTAGTCCTACTAATCACAACAAGAGGTCCATTGGCCCTGAAGCGCTCACCTGATATAACTTTTTGTATAACAATTTTCAGGTTGATTTGACAAAAAATGTGACCTCTAGGGTGCACACAAGGTTTAACTAAGATTTGACCTCGTGACCTAGAATTGATCAAGACAATCATTCTGATCAATTTTCAGGTTGATTTAGGCAAAAATTGTGGCCTCTAGAGTGCACACAAGGTTTTACAAAGATTTTACCTCATGACCTAGTTTATGACCCCAGGTGACCAAATTTCAATCTTGTCTGAGAATTGATCAAGACAATAATTCTGATCAAATTTCAGGTTGATTTGGCAAAAAATGTGGCCTCTAGAGTGCACACAAGGTTTTTCTAAGATTTGACCTCATGACCTAGTTTTTGACCCCAGATGACCCAATTTCAAACTTGTGCGCGATTTCATCAAGAAAATCACTCTGATCAATTTTCAGGTTGATTGGGCAAAAAATGTGGCCTCTAGAGTGCACACAAGGTTTTTCTAAGATTTTATCCCGTGACCTAGTTTTTGACCCCAGATGACCCAATTTCAAAGTTGTCCGAGATTTCATCAAGACTATTATTCTGAGCAAATTTCAGGTTGATTGGGCAAAAAATGTGGCCTCTAGAGTGCACACAAGGTTTTAGAAAGATTTGACCTCATGACCTAGTTTATGACCCAAGATGACCCAATTTCGAAATTGTTCGAGAATTGATCAAGACAATCATTCTGATCAATTTTCAGGCTGATTGGGCAAAAAAATGTGGCCTCTAGAGTGCACACAAGGTTTTTCTAAGATTTGACCTCATGACCTAGTTTTTGACCCAAGATGACCCAATTTCATACTTGTTCGAGATTTCATCAAGACAATAATTCTGAGCAAATTTCAGGTTGATTGAGCAAAAAATGTGGCCTCTAGAGTGCACACAAGGTTTTACAAAGATTTGACCTCATGACCTAGTTTATGACCCCAGATGACCCAATTTCGAACTTGTCCGAGAATTGATCAAGACAATCATTCTGATCAATTTTCAGGTTGATTGGGCAAAAAATGTGGCCTCTTAGAGTGCACACAAGGTTTTTCTAAGATTTGATCCCGTGACCTAATTTTTGACCCCAGATGACCCAATTTCATACTTGTCCGCGATTTCATCAAGACAATCAGACCCAATTTCAAACTTTTTCGAGACTTCATCAAGACAATTATTCTGAGCAAATTTCAGGTTGATTGAGCAAAAAATGTGGCCTCTAGAGCGCACACAAGGTTTTACAAAGATTTGACCTCATGACCTAGTTTATGACCCCAGATGACCCAATTTCGAACTTGTCCGAGAATTGATCAAGACAATCATTCTGATCAATTTTCAGGTTGATTTGGCAAAAAATGTGGCCTCTTAGAGTGCACACAAGGTTTTTCTAAGATTTGATCCCGTGACCTAATTTTTGACCCCAGATGACCCAATTTCATACTTGTCCGCGATTTCATCAAGACAATCATTCTGATCAATTTTCAGGTTGATTGGGCAAAAAATGTGGCCTCTAGAGTGCACACAAGCCCGTGACCTAGTTTTTTACCCCAGATGACCCAATTTCAAACTTGTCCGACATTTCATCAAGACAATTATTCTGAGCAAATTTCAGATTGATTGGGCAAACAATGTGGCCTCTAGAGTGCACACAAGGTTTTTCTAAGTTTTGACCCTGTGACCTAGTTTTTGACCCCAGATGACCCAATTTCGAACTTGTCCGGGATTTCATCAAGACAATCATTCTGAGCAGATTTCAGGTTGATTGGCAAAAAATGTGGCCTCTAGAGTGCACACAAGGTTTTTCTAAGATTTGATCCCGTGACCTAGTTTTTGACCACAGATGACCCAATTTCGAACTTGTGCGAGATTTTATCAAGACAATCATTCTGATCAAATTTCAGGTTGATTGGGCAAAAAAATGTGGCCTCTAGAGTGCACACAAGGTTTTTCTAAGATTTGACCTCATGACCTAGTTTTTGACCCAAGATGACCCAATTTCAAGCTTGTGCGAGATTTTGTCAAGACAATCATTCTGATCAATTTTCAGGTTGATTGGGCAAAAAATGTGGCCTCTAGAGTGCACAAAAGGTTTTACAAAGATTTTACCTCATGACCTAGTTTATGACCCCAGGTGACCCAATTTCGATCTTGTCTGAGAATTGATCAAGACAATAATTCTGAGCAAATTTCAGGTTGATTGGGCAAAAAATGTGGCCTCTAGAGTGCTCACAAGGTTTCTCTAAGATTTGACCCCGTGACCTAGTTTTTGACCCCAGATGACCCAATTTCGAAGTTGTCCGAGATTTTATCAAGACAATTATTCTGAGCAAATTTCAGGTTGATTGGGCAAAAAATGTGGCCTCTAGAGTGCTCACAAGGTTTTAGAAAGTTTGACCTCATGACCTAGTTTATGACCCAAGATGACCCAATTTCGAAATTGTTCGAGAATTGATCAAGACAATCATTCTGAGCAGATTTCAGGTTGATTGGGCAAAAAATGTGGCCTCTAGAGTGCACACAGGGTTTTTCTAAGATTTGACCCCGTGACCTAGTTTTTGACCCCAGATGACCCAATTTCGAAGTTGTCCGAGATTTTATCAAGACAATTATTCTGAGCAAATTTCAGGTTGATTGGGCAAAAAATGTGGCCTCTAGAGTGCACACAAGGTTTTAGAAAGTTTGACCTCATGACCTAGTTTATGACCCAAGATGACCCAATTTCGAAATTGTTCTAGAATTGATCAAGACAATCATTCTGAGCAGATTTCAGGTTGATTGGGCAAAAAATGTGGCCTCTAGAGTGCACACAGGGTTTTTCTAAGATTTGATCCCGTGACCTAGTTTTTGACCACAGATGACCCAATTTCGAACTTGTGCGAGAATTGATCAAGACAATAATTCTGAGCAAATTTCAGGTTGATTGGGCAAAAAATGTGGCCTCTAGAGTGCACACAAGGTTTTTCTAAGATTTTATCCCGTGACCTAGTTTTTGACCCCAGATGACCCAATTTCAAACTTAAGCAAGATTTTATCAAGGCAATCATTCTGAGCAAATTTCAGGTTGATTGGGCAAAAAATGTGGCCTCTAGAGTGCACACAAGGTTTTTCTAAGATTTGACCCCGTGACCTAGTTTTTGACCCCAGATGACCCAATTTCGAAGTTGTCCGAGATTTTATCAACACAATTATTCTGAGCAAATTTCAGGTTGATTGGGCAAAAAATGTGGCCTCTAGAGTGCACACAAGGTTTTAGAAAGTTTGACCTCATGACCTAGTTCATGACCCAAGATGACCCAATTTCGAAATTGTTCGAGAATTGATCAAGACAATCATTCTGAGCAGATTTCAGGTTGATTGGGCAAAAAATGTGGCCTCTAGAGTGCACACAGGGTTTTTCTAAGATTTGATCCCGTGACCTAGTTTTTGACCACAGATGACCCAATTTCGAACTTGTGCGAGATTTTATCAAGACAATCATTCTGATCAATTTTCAGGTTGATTGGGCAAAAAAATGTGGCCTCTAGAGTGCACACAATGTTTTTCTAAGATTTGACCTCATGACCTAGTTTATGACCCAAGATGACCCAATTTCGAACTTGTCCAAGATTTCATTAAGACAATTATTCTGAGCAAATTTCAGGTTGATTGGGCAAAAAATGTGGCCTCTAGAGTGCACACAAGGTTTTACAAAGATTTGATCTCATGACCTAGTTTATGACCCCAGATGACCCAATTTCGAACTTGTCCGAGAATTGATCAAGACAATCATTCTGATCAATTTTCAGGTTGATTGGGCAAAAATGTGGCCTCTAAAGTGCACACAAGGTGTTTCTAAGATTTGAGCCAGTTACCTAGTTTTTGACCCCAGATGACCTAATTTCATACTTGTCTGAGAAATCATCAAGACAATCATTCTGATCAATTTTCAGGTTGATTGGGCAAAAAATGTGGCCTCTAGAGTCCACACAAGGTTTTTCTGAGATCTGACCCTGTGACCTAGTTTTTGACCACAGATGACCCAATTTCGAATTTGTCCGAGATTTCATCAAGTCAATCATTCTGAGCAAATTTCAGGTTGATTGGGCAAAAAATGTGGCCTCTAGAGTGCGCACAAGGTTTTTCTGAGATTTGACCCTGTGACCTAGTTTTTGACCCCAGATGACCCAATTTGAATATTGTGCGAGATTTCATCAAGACAATCATTCTGAGCAAATTTCAGGTTGATTGAGCAAAAAATGTGGCCTCTAGAGTGCACACAAGGTTTTTCTAAGATTTGACCCCGTGACCTAGTTTTTGACCCCAGATGATCCAATTTCAATCTTGTGCGAGATTTTATCAAGACAATCATTCTGATAAATTTTCAGATTGATTGGGCATAAAATGTGGCCTCTAGAGTGCACACAAGGTTTTTCTAAGATTTGACCCTGTGACCTAGTTTTTAACCCCAGATGACCCAATTTCGAACTTGTCCGAGATTTCATCAAGACAATTATTCTGAGCAAATTTCAGGTTGATTGGGCAAAAAATGTGGCCTCTAGAGTGCACACAAGCCAAAGGTTGACGCACGACTGACGACGGACGACGGACACAGCGGTATCACAATACCTCACCATGAGCACTATCGTGCTCAGGTGAGCTAATAAAAAGGTTTGTAAAGTTGTTTTTTAGAACAAATCAGGGAAAATGGGCCTTTAAAAGTGATTCTGCAATGTGTAAGTTTTTTTAAATGG
Source organism: Fragum sueziense (assembly GCA_963680895.1). NCBI lineage: Eukaryota > Metazoa > Mollusca > Bivalvia > Cardiida > Cardiidae > Fragum > Fragum sueziense. The sequence goes on along the minus strand of OY804598.1, from coordinate 45,970,502 downwards.
TAATGGAATAGATGCCAACAGATTCAGAACAGAAAAGATAATACGTGTATATCAGGTATCTTTAAAATGTTTGGAAACAAGACTGTTTTGCAACGGTAACCGTCTTGTCAAACAGATTAGGTAGTTGATAAACTTTCCGAACAGATTCTTTGAAGCTGGGATATCTGCTTCACAAAAGTCATTTCCCACAGTTTGCTACCTCTTGACAGTTAGTGTTCTGCGTACCAAGTACTCAATGTAATTTTCACGCAATTTCCGAGGTCTCCTGGTCGGAAGGTTTAAAAATAAACAATATTCAAGTGCTGTTCTTCTGTTCAACCCTTATATTATGTGGGTCATTGCTTGATGTTTTTCCTCAAGTCCAGTCACTGACAAAAGAGTAGGTGTACCGACGGTTGACTTCCGGTGGATGTTGTGTGTGTGTGTGTGGGGGTCTTAGTGGAAAGTTGTCTATTGGCGTTAGGCACACGAAATGCTAGCAATAGTGCAAAAATAAACCGCTTCTTTGATCTTCGTCCATTAGAGAAATGCGCTGTTAAAATACATGTATTTCGATCCATGATAATAGTGCTCGTAAATACTGCGCCTATTGCTGCTTAGCTAACATAAGATTACCAAGGACGCGAATAACTTCTACAAGTCCAGTCACTGACAAAAGAGTAGGTGTACCGACGGCTTACAGCATTGTCCCTAGCAAATGCCTTGGTACACTGTACCACTAACGGACGAATTAAAAACCTGAAACATTTTGCATTTGCATTGACCATAAAACATCCAGCAAGAAGTGTAAAGTGCTAAAATAGAGTTTGTCATGGTTGTGACCTCATTCACAAACCGTTTCTTGACAAACATAGAAGACAGAATCTATAACCCCACGACAATACACACTCATGTGCAACTTTAAAGCGGCCACTGTACCGCACACTGCAAAATGATATTATTACTCAACCTCAAATTTTAGTAGTACAAGCAATGCCCGAATCAAAGGTATGGAGCAATGTCAGGCATAGAAATTTACACGGCAGCCGAGACATGAGAGCATCGTATCGTTACGTCTATAGAAAGACAGAATCTGTCTCTTAATATGCAAAAGATAGTGATCCAGGGATTGATGGTTTGAATCCGGCTCTGCAGCTTCTGAGAATTTGGAACTATCTCAAAATAGTTATTTGGGCATTTACTTGATATTTTCCAAAAGCTTTTCAATACTTAACCTCTGAATCAGACAACAACCTTTGTTGGGCTTTAGAGCAATTGCAAGCAAAATAAATATTACATAAAACAATAGTGATCTTTGACAAACAGGGTAAAACATAGAGTGAATTAGGAAAATTGATTTTAATTTTGATTTGAATGACTTTGGACCATGTCCGAACTGCTTGACATTGGATGCTAAAAATTGTTGCAGAAGCCTCAGAAATCATGTGTTGCCCAGGAGACTACATAAAGTATAGAGAACTTTACAACACAATCAAAGTGTTTATCAGTGCAGTAAAAAATTGAAGCAAGTGATAAACTCTTGAATGAAGTATTTGCTATATGTTGCTTTATGAAGTTGCTGCTACAGCGAAAAGGAATTTACTGATTGTTCAGTTTGGTAATCAGTGGATTGAAAAGAATGTTGGGAATACTTTGAAAAGAGGGGTTTACACCTCCAAAACTTTGAGAATAATTTGAAGATTCCTCCTCAACCTCCAACTAATCTCAAAGTTTGGGAGGTAAACAACCCTCCTCAACCTGGCAGCGGCCTTGGCGTAGTTGGTAGCGCATCTGCCTCTCATTTGAGAGCTCCCGGATTCGATACCCGGCAGCGGCAAATACCCTTTCTGACAAAATTGTCACCCGCTTATGTGTTTGAAATCGTTAACCTAGGTGGGCGAGCAGCTGGAGGCTCGATAAGGGTGTTTTTGTAGTACTGGTTTGAGAAACAACAGGAATCCATGGTTAGGTGCTCCAGCCGCCGCGATATGACCCTGGCAGTTGAAAACGGCGTAAAATCCCAATAAACTCAAAACTCCTCCTCAATCTAAGAAAAAGAAACAGGATTGAAGGATGCAAGTCTTTGGGACTACCTAAAACCAAAGCATTTCCAATATCTTGTGCAGGCAAGTCTGATAACCGCGTGTCCTTTAATGGATGATGAAGACAATTTTCAATCGCCAAGTAATGCAATCAAACTTGGTTATGATATAAGGAGGTTGATAAATGAAACAAGAGTGCCTGAAAGGCACTGATATCGCTCACCAGAGTTCTTCCTGTATTTGATGGTGTACAATATAAATTTTGTTGTAAACAAATATGTATGTCGTATCAAACTATTGTAAATTAAGTTTCATAATTTCCAATGAAGACAATGAAGTCACATTAGTATTCAATCATATTGCATGTAGTAGCATTTGCATACATCTTTAAAATTGAATATCATGTGCTGTTCCAGTTTGATTTTTATAATCAGGATTAAACTTTAACAATTAACAATTTACAATTTTGAAACATCAGAATGATACATTACAGGCATTAATACGCTTAATATGATAAGCCCCTCCTTGCCTCATCAACATTTATTGTCCTATCAAAAATTCATAACCAAGTGTTTGAAAAGAGTTTACTCAATAAGCATTTTGTTCTGTTGGTTTAAATTGGCCCCATGGTTGATTTTTGAAGAATTTCTTTATGATTTTTTGAAGTCTGATAAGCCCTACCCTGCCACACTCAATTTTTTAACAAATCAAAAATTCACAAACAATATTAATGTTAAAAAGAGTCACTCAAGCAACATCCCTGGTTCAAATTGGCCCAACAGTTGATTTTTAAAGAATTTTCTTGTCATTTCTTCTAGTCGTATAAACATCCTGCCATGCCCACATTTTCAACCAATCACAAATTTGTAAAAAAAGAAAAATAAAAACGGGTACCCAAGGAACATTCCCGGATAATTTGATATAATTTGTCCAACAGTTAAGGAGTAGAAAATTTTCAATGATTCGTTTAATAAAGTCTCCAAGCCCCGCCCTGCGGCGCCTACATTTTATGACAAATCAAAAAATACATAAACACACATTGAAAACAGTCACTCAAGAAACAGATCTGCCAGGTTTGGTTTAAATTTGACCAATGGTTGATTTTTAAAGATTTTTTTATGATTTCTTTAAGTCTGATAAGCCCCGCCCTGCCGCGCCTACATTTTATGACAAATCAAAAAATTCATAAACACACATTGAAAACAGTCACTCAAGAAACAGATCTGCCAGGTTTGGTTTAAATTTGACCAATGGTTGATTTTTAAAGATTTTTTTCATGATTTCTTTAAGTCTGATAAGCCCCGCCCTGCCACGCCCACATTTTTTGACGAATCAAAAATTTGAAAACAATTTTGAAAAGGGTCAACCAAATAACATTTCTGCAAAGTTTGGTAAAAATTGATCCATTTGTTAAGGAGAAGAAGATTTTTTAAGAATTACTTAACGAGATTTCTAAGTCTGATAAGCCTCACCCTGCCACGCCCTCATTTTTTGACGAATCAAACATTTGAAAACAGGCAGTAAAGACATTCACTCAAGAAACATTCCAGCTAAGATTGGTACAAATTGGATCAACATTTGATTTTTAAAGAATTATTTAACAATTTCTCTAAGTCTGATAAGCTCCGCCCTGCCACGCCCACATTTTTTGATGAATCAAACATTTGAAAACAATTTTTTTAAAAGATCACCCAAGGAACATTTCTGCCAAGTTTGATAAAAATTGACTCAGTGGTTAATGAGAAGAAGATTTTTGAAGAATTATTTAACAATTTCTCTAAGTCTGATAAGCCCCGTCCTGCCACGCCCTCATTTTTTGACGAATTTAAAAATTCATCAACAGGCAGTAAAGACAGTCACTTAAGAAACATTCCAGCCAAGATTGGTACAAATTGGATCAACATTAGATTTTTAAAGAATTATTTAACAATTTCTCTAAGTCTGATAAGCTCCACCCTGCCACGCCCACATTTTTTGATGAATCAAAAATTTGGAAACAAATTTTGAAAAAGATCACCCAAAGTACACTTCTGTCAAGTTTGATAAAAATTGACTCAATGGTTAATGAGAAGAAGATTTTTGAAGAATTATTTAACAATTTCTCAAAGTCTGATAAGCCCCGCCATGCCACGCCCTCATTTTTTGACGAATTAAAGATTCATCAACAGGCAGTAAAGACAGTCACTCAAGAAACATTCCAGCCAAGATTGGTACAAATTGGATCAACACTTGATTTTTAAAGAACTATTTAACAATTTCTCAAAGTCTGTTAAGCCCCGCCCTGCCACGCCCACATTATTTGACGAATCAAAAATTTGAAAACAAGTTTTGAAAAGGGTCACCCAAGGAACATTTATGCCAACTTTGGTAAACATTGACTCTATGGTTAGGGAGAAGAAGATTTTTGAAGAATTATTTATCAATTTCTCTAAGTCTGATAAGCCCCGCCCTGCCACGCCCACATTTTTTGACGAATCAAAAATTTGAAAACAAGTTTTGAAAAGGGTCATCCAAGGAACATTTCTGCCAACTTTGGTAAAAATTGACTCAATGGTTAAGGAGGAGAAGATTTTTTAAGAATTATGTAACAATTTCTCTAAGTCTGATAAGCTCCGCCATGCCACGCCCAAATTTTTTGACGAATCAAAAATTTGAAAACAAGTTTTGAAAAGGGTCACCCAGGGAACATGCCTGCCAAGTTTGGTAAGAATTGGCCAAGTGGTTAAGGAGGAGAAGATGTTTAAAGAAATTGTTGACGCCTTCCGACGCACGACGCACGCCGGACACAGGGTGATCACAAAAGCTCACCTTGAGCATGTTGCTCAGGTGAGCTAAAAATAGGTATCTCCATTATTGAACACAACTCTGAAAGCCAGCATTGCGGAGAACAAATGTTAGAATTTCTTATGTATATGGGGAGCACGAGTTACAAAACTGACAAGATAGTATACGCGGCAGAAGACACTTCCTCATTGTAAACTAATTCCAGCACACCAGGATTGATGTACCCTACCATGGCATTCCAAGAGTCAAATTGGGGCTCACCAATGGGGGTTAACCCGAGATTAATGTCTGCACACCCAGTTGCCAAGCAGTGAATAGGATGTTATGAAACACCGGCATGGAAAGAGGACCACAGGACACCAAGTCAAAACCACGGGTGTTTAAAGCAGAATGCACGCGCAGGATCTCAGCCTATGTTCGACAGATATGACGGGAAGGAGCCAACAGCATGCCCGTCTCAGGAAAACCAGATCGGCAAATATCACAACGTCGCTTTTCAACACAAATCTCGTATCAGCAGCTTACTTTAAGCTGCAGATACAAGCTTTTTTGTTGACAAGCATGACAAGTTCTTTTCTAGATAACTCACATATTACATTTTTCAGTCTGCTAGACATGTAACCGACTTCTGTTCCAGTGATCAATTTTAAGAAAGTAATATGATGTTCAAAATCCTTTAATGAATGGTAAGCTTTTGTGACAGATATAGGCAAGAAAGCAGAAGACAGACGGCTGGGATGGTTAGTTGCACATTTCTTTGATATGCTTCGAGTCACACTCATTCATTTCTTTCCCAAAGGGCAACTTCTTAAGGTGTTCCAAGATGATAACTGCTACAGACGACACAATGTTTGTTAATACAGATCGCATTTGAGTGAAACTTAGCATAGAAAATAATGAAACAAAAGCAGAACATGCATCATATCCAATCCGGCCTCTTTTTACAATTTTTGTAAGGGAAAGTGGGTTTAAAGTTGTTGGACTGCGATTTTAAATTTAGAGTAACAGACGATTAAGATGCTCAAAGTGGGCCGGGTGAAGGAAAGTGGCAGTTACTTCTTACCGGTCGCCGGCCGACTTTCGAAGGCCATCTAGCACAAATACCGAATGAAAGTCGCGCTGCAGCCCGCTTGCCAGCCACAACGAGACTTCGAAATGCACCTGGCCGGCCGGGCGACTTACAAAGTTGGAAAAAGTTGGAAAAATCGATTTGTGACCGTAGCATTAGAGAAATGAGTAGTTGAAATAGATGTATCTCGGTCCAAGATAATAGTGCTGAAAGATATTGCGCCTATTGCTGCTAAGCTAACACAAGATCACCCACGCCGAAGAAGAACTTCTACAACTCTCCCCGAAATGGTAGAACTGTGCATCTTTTGAATTTAACGAAATTGGATATGGAAAGGAGTCGAGAACGTGCCCAGTGTCTTTCATTTAAGAAAGATTAACGTGTAAAAAAAAGATATGGGATCTGGTTGCTTAAGAGGCAAAATCCAACAAACCATTTTGAATGGCATAATACAAAAATCTTCGAAACAGCATAGACCGTATTTTCAGATAAAGACAAGTCATAAAATCCACATAAATTCAGACACATACATGAGCTAAACGCATCCTAATGTGACTAAGGTAGGGCATTGGTAATGGGCTATGTGACCAGTTAAGGAACAAAACGTTTTTAAGGGAGGTAAAATTCATTGGTCTCAACTATTGAATTGGGGTTTTTACCTACTCTTCAAACAATTGAGAAGCAATTTTCAAAAAGAAAAAATAAGACTATTCCCAGGTTATGTAACGAAAACAGGCGATATTGCATCTAATGGCACTTTAAAAATGCTCGGACTCAGGGACGTCACGGAAAAGGTCGAAATATAACGATTATACAGGGAGTACATTACCCAGGTCTTACCTAATCCAGAACAAGAGCTTCGCAGAGCGGCGCATATACGACCGAGAGGGGCTTGTCAGTAAAATTGGCAATTTTTTTCAATTCAAGGGCAGATAATTCAGACATAAAAAGTTATCAAAAATTTGTTTGCACAACAAGACACCATAGAGATTCATTGTGGCTAGTTTGATTAAATTCTGGTTGAAACTGTAGGAGTTGCGCACACCTGAGTAAAAGTGCATTTTTTGAGAAAATGGTCATTTTTTCTAAAATTCAAGGGCAGATAATTCAAGAACGAAAACAGGTATCTAAATCCCGTAAGCGATGTGCACAACTAGACAACATGGAAATTCATTGTGGCAAGGTTGATCAAATTCTGATCAAAACTGTAGAAGTTGCGCACACAAGAAAATGTGCATTTTTCTTTAATTCAAGGGCAGATAATTCAAGCGGTGTGCACAACTAGACACCCTGGAGAGTCATTGTGGCAAGTTTGAATAAATTCCGAGCAAAACTGTAGGAGGAGTTGCGTAAACAAGAAATTGCTAACAGACGGACGACAGACAGACGGACGAGCGGGGCCATACATCACATAATACGACCCTTCGGGCGTATAATTGATCATCTAGCTGATTCAAAAGTGAAAGATTCTGCAATGCGTAATATTTTCTTTAAACTAGTAATGAAATTGTGCCCACAGCTTCAGAGCACAAAAGATTAATAAGCACGCCCTTAAATTGTTTGGGAACATTGTCGTTTTGGAAACAACGGCCGTCTTGTAAAACACTATACTCCAGGTTCAAAATTATGTCAAGAAATTTCTTCAACTTCATAAACTGTTTAAAACAGGAAATTTCATGACATATTTTTGAACCTGGGGTATCTGTAATCAGAGATTTCTCTGAGGAAGTTCGCTCTTTGATATGTTGATGTCGCTAACTGACAGTTATTGTTCGGCGTACCAAACATTCCATGCATTTTTTAGAAGCGAAATTGAGAAGATTGGAAATCATCCTCCCGTGGCTTCCCTGGCCGGAAGATTTAAAAATAAAAAAAAATAGTGCTATTCTTCTGTTCAACCTTTGTGAGGGTTATTGCTTGGTGTTTTTCCTCGAGTCCAGTCACTGACGAAAGAGTACGTGTACCGACGGCTTTCGTAGAACAGCATTGGCCTTAGCAAATGTCTTGGTACACTGTACCGCTAACGGACGAATAAAAAATCTGAAACATTTTGCATTTGCATTGACCATAAAACATCCAGCAAGTGCTGAATAGAGTTTATCATGGTAGTGACCTCATTCACAAACCATTACTTGGCAAACATAAAAGACTCTATATCCCCATGACAATACACCCTCATGTATAACTTGAATTGAGCTGGGGCAACAAGACTAGAGACTTTAAGCGGTCACTGTACCACACACTGTACAAATGAGATTATTACTTAGCCTCAAATTGAATTAGTGCAAGCAATGCCCGAATCCAAAGTAAGGAGCATTATAAGACATAGGAGTTTTTCACGGCATCCGATTCCTTTTGAGCATTATAAATTTAGAGAAAGACAGACTCGGTCTCTTAATATGTAAAAGGAAAGTGATCTCTTACGCAATTAAAATGCAGTAAGCTCAACTGAAGCCTAGATGTATAATTGAGCATTGCGCATTCTAAGGGTAACGGATATGTACAAAAGTGCATGACTGCATGTACACAAACAATTCCTGGGTGGACTGGATTTAATTCGAAGCTGTATAGGGAGAACGTTCCTACGTACTTCTAGGTGGAAAACTGTCCTGTAATCGACGCATCAACAACCGGGTAAGACACGGTTTAGACGTTACTGAAACACTCATTTGCAATGGGTAGTATGTAAAAATAATAATGCTTTACCAAGACGACATACCTGTTGTTGGACAAATAAATTGATACCAACGCTCACGAGTTAGTTCTCCAGAAGAAACACAGAAGAGTAAAATAATATTGTTTTTAGCAAAGAGTTTGTTCATGGTATCACTGACTCGTCGTGATAAGAAAACGACTTTCAGGTGCATGCCTTGTAGATATTCTGAATAAATCTGGTGTAGTTCCTGCTAGGTCAATAAATAATATTTTTAGAGAGGAAAATTACAACATAGCTATGCGAGCACACAGATTGGTCTAAGAAGCTCTCTTTATATTGAACTGGAATATGTTCATACATTGTAAAAGTAACTAGGATACGTTTGTTACAACGCGTTTTGTAATAACCCTGCAAAATGTAATACGTATTACAAAACGCGTTGCGATGGCATGAAATGTTATAAAATTCTGTACAACGCGTTATGTAATAAAGTCGCAATATGTAATAACTTTTTTCACCGACCCAAAGTTCGTTCAAAACTTAATGCCGTTAATTGAGTGGGAATGAAGAAGGCATGAAATTGGCGATCTCGACATCATTTTCTAGGCAAATATTCGAAGATCATAGTGAGAAAACGAAATTTTGATATCGACAAATGCCACCTTTTTATCAAATTTCTTACTGTATATTGATTCCAAAAAGTTTCTTTTTATCATTTTATTGATAGAAATTGATTATGGAAAATTTGAAAAATGTGACACGTCGCGCTAAAAGGGACCTTATCGGGTGTATGAAAAATATCGACCCTAGCCAGTCTGCGCTGTCCGCGCAGCCAGACTAGGGCCGACACTTTTCAATTGTATGTAATTTTCTAAATCTGGAATGTTTCCCCCATCTTACTATATGTTCATTTTTCGCATACGGGATCTGGTTGACCTGTGCGGGGTCTGATAAGTTTGTTAAAATTTGGACTTTGGAGTTCGGATAAGGTCCCTTTTAGCGTGATGGGTCACAAATGTTTATTACAAAACGCGTTGCGATGCCATGAAATGTAATAAAATTATGTACAACGCGTTATGTAATAAAGTTGCAATATGTAATAACTTTTTTTACCGACAAAAAATTCGTTCCAAACTTGATGCCGTTGATTGAGTGAGAATGTTGAAGGCAAGAACAGTGTGATTTCAACATCATTTTCTATGCAAATGTTCTTAGATCATAGTGAAAATATGAACTATTGATATCGACAAATGCCTCCTTTTTACCAAATTTTAACTGTATATTGATTCAAATAAGTTATTTCCTTTTTTTATAATTCAAGAAATTGATAATAAAAAAGTTGAAAAAAAGTTATTACAAAACGCGTTGTGATGGCATGAAATGTAATAAAAGTATGTACAACGCGTTATGTAATAAAGTCGCAATATGTAATAACTTTTTTCACCGACCCAAAGTTCGTTCCAAACTTGATGCCATTGATTGAGTCTGAATGTTGAAGGCAAGACAAAAGCGATTTCAATTTCATTTTCTATGCAAATGTTATTACATCATAGTGAAAATATGAACTATTGATATCGACAAATACCTCCTTTTTACCAAATTTTAACTGTATATTGATTCAAATAAGTTATTTCTTATCATTATTATTCAAGAAATTGATAATGAAAAAGTTGAAAACAGTTTATTACAAAACGCGTTGCGATGCCATGATATGTAATAAAATTATGTACAACGCGTTATGTAATAAAGTTGCAATATGTAATAACCCTTTTCACTGACAAAAATTTCGTTCCAAACTTGATGCCGTTGATTAAGTGAGAATGTTGAAGGCAAGAAAAAGGCGATTTCATCATTTTCTATGCAAATGTTCTTAGATCATAGTGAAAATATGAACTATTGATATCCACAAATGCCTCCTTTTTACCAAATTTGTAACTGTATATTGATTCAAATAAGTTATTTCTTATCATTATAATTCAAGAAATTGATAATGAAAAAGTTAAAAAAAAGTTATTACAAAATGCGTTGCAAAGACGTGAAATGTAACGAAATTATATACAACGCGTTTTGTAATAAACTTTTTTAAACAGTATTTCCTAGAAAATGATATCGAAATTGCCATTTTCTTGCTTACCACAATCCCTCTTAACCAATGGCTCAAGTTCTGAACGAGTTTATGGGTCAATAAAAAGAGTTATTACAGCGTTTTGTAATAAACTTTTTTTCAACTTTTTCATAATCATTTTCTTGCATGATGACGATAAAAAGTACTTTATTTGAATCCATATACAGTAAGAAATTTGATATAAAAAAAAGGAGGCATTTATCGATTTTGAAATTCCATATTCTCACAATGATCTTACAATATTTGCATGGAAAATGATGTCGAAATTGCATTTTTCATGCAGTTGTTACAACGCATTTTGTAATAAACCTGCAAAATGTAATAAGTATTACAAAACGCGTTGCGATGACATGAAGTGTAATAAAATTCTGTTCAACGCGTTATGTAATAAAGTCGCAATATGTAATAACTTTTTTCACCGACCCAAAGTTCGTTCAAAACTTGAAGCCGTTAATTGAGTGGGAAGGAAGAAGGCATGAAAATGGCGATTTCGACATAATTTTTTAGGCAAATATTAGAAGATCATAGTGAGAAAACGAAATTTTCATATCGACGAATGCCACATTTTTATCACATTTCTAACTGTATATTGATTCCAATAAGTTATGGTTTCCATTATATTGCTAGAAATTGATTATGGAAAATTTGAAAAATGTTTATTACAAAACGCGTTGCGATGCCATGAAATGTAATAAAAAATATGTACAACGCGTTTTGTAATAAAGTTGCAATATGCAATAACTTTTTTTTTCAGCGACGAAAATTTCCTTCCAAACTTGATGCCGTTGATTGAGTGAGAATGTTGAAGGCAGGAAAAGGGCGATTTCAACATAATTGTCTATGCACATGTTGTACAGTAATTACATATTGCGACTTATTACATAACGCGTTGTACATAATTTTATTACATATCATGGCATCGCAACGCGTTTTGTAATAAACTTTTTTCAACTTTTTCATTATCAATTTCTTGCTTTATAATGATAAGAAATAACTTATTGGAATCAATATACAGTAAGAAATTTGAAAAAAGGCGAGAGTTTTTGGTATCAAAATTTCATATTTTCACTATGATCTTAGAACATTTGCATAGAAAATGATGTTGAAATCGCCCTTTTCTTGCCTGCAACATTCTCACTCAATCAACGGCATCAAGTTTGGAAGGAAATTTTCTTCGGTGAAAAAAGTTATTACATATTGCAACTTTATTGCATAACGCGTTGTACATAATTTTATTACATTTCATGTCACCGCAACGCGTTTTGTAATAAACTTTTTTCAACTTTTCATTATCAATTTCTTGCATTGTAATGATAAGAAATAACTTATTGGAATCAATATACAGTTAGAAATTTAAAAAAGGCGACAGTTTTTGGTATCAAAATTTCATATTTTCACTATGATCTGAGAACATGTGCATAGACAATTATGTTGAAATCGCCCTTTTCTTGCCTTAAACATTCTCACTCAATCAACGGCATCAAGTTTGGAAGGAAATTTTCTTCGGTGAAAAAAGTTATTACATATTGCAACTTTATTACAAAACGCGTTGTACATAATTTTATTACATTTCATGGCATCGCAACGCGTTTTGTAATAAACATTTTTCAAATATTCCATAATCAATTTCTAGCAATATAATGAAAAACCGTAACTTATTGGAATCAATATACAGTTAGAAAATTGATAAAATGTGGCATTTGTCGATATGAAAATTTCGTTTTCTCACTATGATCTTCTTATATTTGCTTAGAAAATGATATCGAAATCGCCATTTTCATGCCTTTTTCCATCCCACTAAATTAACGGCATCAAGTTTTGAACGAACTTTGGGTCGGTAAAAAAATTATTACATATCGCGACTTTATTACATAACGCGTTGTAAACAATTTTATTACATTTCATGTCATCGCAACGCGTTTTGTAATACTTATTACATTTTGCAGGTTTATTACAAAACGCGTTGTAACATACGTTGATGTTACCAAAACGTCTATTCAATTTAGCAATTGCTGCCATGTATATAATATTTACACATGGCAGAAGAAAATACCTTAGGCGTTGACTCTTTATTGATGTAAAATATCCATCCCCATGCCTTTTCAACCTTGGAATACGGGGAAGTCGTTGTACAACGTAGCCGAGAAAGTACGTTCCATCGAGCAAGCGATGGACAGAGATACAAAAACGACAAGAAATATTAATATCACATATACTTTTCATGCTGCTTTCTCTCCACTCGCAGCTATACTTTAAAAAATGTTTTTATTGAAATCTACATTCATTCGACAATAAAGAGGTCAGTTCATTTTCAGTAATAGTTGTGTATACACAATATTTTGTCAATTGAAGCACAATGTCCGAATATTTTTACCTCCCCTCGTATGTACCATTCTACCCTCGTATTTCTAAAGTTTATTCAGATAAATTGATTTTTTATAAGCTTATCCCCATTCAGAAGAACGCATATGACGGTAGAGAAGTGAAGCTAACATTTATACCACCTTAATCTCTGTGCACTATATCCAGTGTGTGAAGTTGTCCAACCTTGAAGTACAGATGGTCGATGTCGCTTGTACCAACGTAGTAAGAAACGCTCTGCCAACGCTTCGTGAAGGGGATATGTGTCGGGGTGGTTCTATTCTGAGGAATTTTGATGAGGCAAAATTGGTTAATTGTGGTATTGGAACAATCGACAACGTTGAGGTACAGGTGTGAGGTTCTCAACCCCGTTGCAGAACCTCCTCTCGACAGCTGATTTTACAAGATAATTCTCGACCTCATGTAGCCAGAGTTTGTTGTGACTTACTGACTAACAATAACTCCACTAGAAGGGCTACCTTACAGTCAAGATTTGTCCCGCGTAGATCACTTTTTGAACGATCTGGAGAGAAAGGTCAGGAGATGTCAGAATCCCAAACCACAATTAAGAAATATGTTTTTTAAGAGTGTACATAACAACCAATGTTGAATGCGGAGGATAAATGCCCTGATCAACTCCATGGTAAAAATCAATGCAGCAACGACAATGAGAAGTAGTTTCGATATCGAAGCCACAAAATTTATGGTATAATTATATTGCATTTGTAAAACCGTTTTTCTGTCAACCAAGAGTTGTTTTATGTTTTAATCACTTTAAAAAAAGGACTTCGCGCTCATTTATTCTACTAAGACCTGAATTTTCCGCTGGAAGGAAAAACAAGATGTCTTTGTGAAACGCAAATGCCCCGAAATGGCAATTTTTGTACAATGTCAAGTTTTCGTGAAAAGGCTTGATAAGGGTTAACAATGACCTTGAGGAAGGTCATATTGCATGGAACAGATAGCTTTAATCGAAAGAAAGTTACATACAAAGCTTGAGCTTATATGTCTAATAGATCTACTTTTGGAGAAAAGGCAAATGTTAAGTTTTCGGACAGACAGACTCATTGACAGACAGACAAACGGACGGACAGACAGATGGACACGAGTTAAACAATATGCCCCGATCTCTCGATACGGGGGCATAAAAATGAAAACAATTCTTGTTGATATTTTTTTGTCGAATATTGTGACCTTGAATATGTTTATATCGGATTTAAATCTGAAAAGATATGTTGTTGTCCAAAAATGTTTGCAAGAAAATGTGTTTTCCACTTGTTTGTCTTGCTCATGGAGGAAGGCGGACCCGTAGCGTCAATCCAACTCATCACCAAGTTTGTGGCTACGATACCACGCATCAAGACCACAGGCACTTGGCCCAATTTTTCTCTAGACTATAAAAACTACATCATTGCTCGACGCCTTAAAGTGATATTTCACATTTATTTCATTTTTTAAAGTATGTCTTGATGCAAAGATTGTTTATTCTAGTGCATAGAATTGCTATCAGTTTTTGAAGTTGTTATTTATAAGCGAAAAATACGACGACAGAAATGACTAATTCTATTTAAATCTGAACTGTTTTTCAGAATTTTCTGAAATTTATGTAAAATTATTCTGAAATGTCACTTTAAGCGTCGAGCATATTATGATTTACAAATTCGAGTTAGCTACAGGAGAGTAAGTTTGTCCATGCTAAAGGTTGTATGGAGGTTAACGTCCCACTCAACAGCTAAGGTCATATGGAGACGGGACCTCTGTTTAAAGTCTCATCCGACAGACTGGAGAAAAGGGGGATCGAACCAGCGACCCCTTTGTTTCAAGTCCAGCGCGTTACAACTGCACCGCCTCCGCCCCTCCCTTGCTAGAAGTTTCATGTACACTCGTGCTAATGAGCAGTTACACGTACCGGTATATAAAAGTGTCTCGGATAAATGTACATTTCCATGCATATCAAACGTTGTTGGATACTAGTATGCATTAGTAATCAATGTTTTCGGCTGTTATTTTCACAGCTGTAATATGAAGAGTTAACATTTTCTTCGGACCTACTTCTTTCTATCTGGGCCGGCCTATAGCTCACGATAAATGACCTGGCAAAGCAGTCCATGCTTATCGAATGAAATGCTCTGCCAGGTCATTTATCTTGAGGTGTAAAAAGTGTTGTTTGGGAAAGCCTCAGATAGTTTAACAATAATAAACCATGTAGATATATGTGTACATATGCAAAGTAAGAAATTAAAACATTTTTCTTTTCATGAATAACATTTCTTCTTTTTTTAATTTAACACATCTTAATAATATTTCAGTCATAACTTTATTGACGATTGTCCACACTCTTGAGACTGGGAATCGATCCTGTGACCGGCCCATTTAGGTCCCTGCCACTTTAGTCTAGAGCAAAAACAAATGCAAAATAATTCTGATCACCGTTGTGCAGTAGGCCTACTTAGGAGCCCACTTGCTTTTGCAAAATTAGTTTTATTTGATTGACAGTCACAACAGTAGTAGCTCATCCTGAACGTGCATGGCGGTAATGGAGACAGGGTACGAATGATTACAGTCCAAGAGGTTGCTTTTTTCGGTCAAAGTTGCAAAAATGTTCCTGGAACTTAATAGATTCTAGTCTAAAAATTAAAAAAAAATGCCTTACATAGTAAATATTTTATACTTACGTAGAATAATCCATCAATACTCGTGGGAATGTAAACGACTCGCCAAATGAATTATAGTAAAACGACCACGACGTGACGTGACTTTTTGTTTACTCGGAGGCACATACATGTCATGTTAATCCGAGTCTTCTCTGATGTAAATACGCTCTTTGATATTTTGATTTTTCGCTATTTACGAAAATAGCGAAAAATCAAAATATCAAAGAGCGTATTTACATCAGAGAAGACTCGGATTAATGTCATGTATGTACATGTAGTCAGGCAACGGTAAGGCTTAAACTGTGTCGGACACGATACTTGCGTCACCAAATAGACATAGTCTCGTTATCTACATTATATTATGTGACGTCATTCATTTCCTAATATTATCGCTTGCAGTACGGTAAATTACGTATACTGCAGTCATTTCATAAGATCTATACATGTTTTCGCGTCGAGAGAGATCTACTAGCCTAGGTAGATGTTGCTTTTTAAATTGATTGAAAGTTAAACTTCTCCTTTTCTTGAAAAAGATTCAGATCCAAAAACACTTAAACAGCCATTTTAATTGTAAGTTCGGCTTCAGTGCATGTTTGTTCAATGTTGACTGAATCAGTGAATGGAAGAGGAATTGATTCGGTACCAGACGAATAATATGAAATGTTAAATTTTACATCCAGTGAATAGATTTTGCTACCTATGGGTCCCGGGACTCGCATTTCTGAAAACAATGAGTCCAAGAGCAACATCAATGAGTCCAGCTTAGAAAACAATGAGTCCCACATTGAAAAGTTTTAAGAAAACACTGGTCTTTATTAACAGTTCTTAACATGAACGATCAAACACGTTAACATGTAAAAGTTAATGGCACTTTAGTACTGTATTTAATTGAATTTAAATGACTAGATAAACTGTTAGAACAAATTAGAACTTCCATTTCTAAGCCAAATTGGCTGTGTTCATTTATTTGTTTCAGTTTGTAATGTTGTAACTGTAGAATAACTATGACAGAAAAAAACCCTCCTGTCTTTTTTCATCTTCCACCTTTTCAAAACATCGTCATACTCTGTTTCATCTGACGTCAATTTCACTGCCATAAGCTTGTGTTGGGTCTCAAGATTCTACCTGTTCCTAGCCTTCACCAAGATCTTATTTTGGACGGAAAACCCACGCTCGCAGCCAGCAGTGTGAACTGCTGAAGTAAGAGCCAATGCTGCAAGCTTTATCAAATTTGGTAAGTCATTCTTGTGGTACTTGTATAACAGCTGCCACAAGCCACCTATACTATCTCTGGGATACTTCTCACTTAAGATATATGACCCATCATTAAAAACACCACTTTCTAGCCATGGGACATGCATCAAGTTATACACACTTGTAAATACACTTCAAATAACTTATTATCCAGATAGGATGCGTATTTGCGTAAAATACGCATTGATTTGGTCTGAATACGCATTAACTTTTATAAAAATGCGTACAAATACGCATTCAAAATAATGAAAACGCATTTGATAATTGCCAGTTAGCGTATCAAGATCGGAAAATGTCGAGAAAAAACATACACTAGGAAATTCCAACAATTAACACAAACTTTTTGTCTGTAAAAAATAGGTTACGGCAGTCAGCTATCTGATATCTATTACGACTTTAATCAACTAATCACGGTCTTGAATAATTGGGGAATACCAATTACGTCACCACTATGACCAGCCGAGCGACAATCGGCTATTCCGTAGATCTACCGAATGATGCCGAGTGTTGTATTTGTTTGAATTTCAATCAATCGGTTATCTCCGTGAAAGCAAATCGTTACCTATTGCGTTAATCCGTAAATAGTAAATGACAACTCGAAGGTGTTTGTTTTCTTTTCAAACCGGCAAACGAGTAAATCCACTGCTGAGCAGATCGTAAGTTTAGGCGAATTTTGCCGATATTTGTTCTGAAGTGGCCCTACATGCAAAGATAGCACACGATGGTAATCTTGTTCAGAAGAAAAAACCTCGATGGTCAGAAACATACCGCGGTTAGATGGCCTCGAACCCGAAATTGAAAGTGGGTCGTTCCGGTCGGGTGTTCCTGTTTATTTCAGTCCTTTCCCGAACAAGAACGTAAATACCCCTTGCCTCAAAAAATTATCTGGAGCTCTTCACCGTGCAGGATTTCAAGATTATGCTTCAAGAAGAAAATAATTTACAAATATCTATTTACTCTATATTCATATGCAAGGAAGGTAATTTATAACATTTTTGTCAAATATTTCATAATTATTTATTAATTCAAAATTCTAAACCGTTCAAAATGCTTATGTTTGTATTTGGAATGGAAATATAACACAGTTTAGGATTTATTGGCACTTTTCAAATTTCGCATCTGGCTCTTCGGTGCTAATGATATACATTAAAACAATGGATTTCACAGCGCTCCATTCATTTTTC
Organism: Fragum sueziense; assembly: GCA_963680895.1. Lineage (NCBI taxonomy): Eukaryota > Metazoa > Mollusca > Bivalvia > Cardiida > Cardiidae > Fragum > Fragum sueziense. The sequence continues at coordinate 45,952,394 of OY804598.1, read as the reverse complement.
GTTTCCTCTGTATTGATGACTGGCTGTGACACCGTAACCTGTGTTTCATTATTGTCATCCTTCCAGGTTACCACCTGCTCCTGGCCAAAGAAGCTGCAGATCTGATCAATCTCTTCATTTCCAAACTCATTTAATTGTGTAGTGGATATAAAGCTAGTGGGACGTAGAGACAGCACCCCAAAACTACACAGGAGGTAATTCCTTGGAAACCTGCAAATAGATAGTCTTTGAAAAACAACTAAAAATCCATTAACCCTTTTCCAAACAGCAAGAATTTAGACTGTTCCTATTTGAAAGCTGCTACAGACGACAAAGTTGATGTTGATAAAGATAGGAATTGTGTACAATATAGCACAGAAAAGGTTGATATTAAAGGAGAAAATGCTGGTTATGTTTTCCAAGCTGTAAGGACTCGCTGACAGCAAAATCAACAAGAGTGCCATGGTCACAATATACGCCGCCACTTATAAAACTTGAGACAAAAAAAACGACAATGACAAGGATTTATAAATATTCACTGAAAAACCTGTAAAAAATTGTGTTCACAAAAAGGTTTTTATAAATATCCAGTGAAAAACCTGGGAGGAATTGCGTTCACGAGGCTGAAATATCATTAAGCCCCAGAGACTAAGATTGAAGGGGACATAATTCAGACAAAAATCAATGAACCATAAAATCCTTACTTCATGCACATCTACCAATTAAAGGGACATTTCATTCCAATTTCAATTTTTTAAAGTATGTCTTGATGCCGAGATTGGTTATTCTAATGAGTATAAATACTATTAGTTTTTTTAAGTTGTTGCCAATAAGCGAGATACACGCATTTAAAGTTGAGACATAATCGATAAATTGCATATAAATCCGAACTGTTGTCCACAACAATTTGTTCAATTTTAACACAAAAATATAAATTTCTCGTAAACGCCGCTATATTTTGGCTTGAAATTTTCAGAATTTTCATAAGGAAATATGCTCTTTCAGATTAAAATAAAAGTAAAATTTATGACAAAAAATTCTGAAATGTCATTTTAAGGTAATAACATCCACCAAGTTTCATTAGGATCCAGTCAGAATCTTAGGAGGAGTTGCGTTGACAAGGCTGCAATTTCAATCAGCCCCAGAGACTAAGTTTTAAGGGGGCATAACTCTGGAAAAAATCAATGCACCATCAAATCCTTCCTTCATGCACATCTACCAATTGAGTTGATAACATTGACCAAGTTTCATTAAGATCCAGCCAGAAACTTAAGAGGAGTTGCGTTGACAAGGTTGCAATTCCAATAAGCCCAAGAGACTAAGATTGAAGGGGGCATAACTCTGGCGAAAATCAATGAACCATGAAATCCTTCCTTCATGCACATCTACCAAATGAGGTGATAACATTGACCAAGTTTCATTAAGATCCAGCCAGAAACTTAGAAGGAGTTGTTTTTAAGGAGCATAACTCAGGCAAAAATCGACGAACCATTAAATCCCTCCTTAATGCACATCTACCAATTGAGGTGATAACATTGACCAAGTTTCATTAAGATCCAGCTAGAAACTTAGGAGGAGTTGCGTTGACAAGGCTGCAATTTCAATAAGCCCCAGAGACTAAGTTTTTAAGGGGCATAACTCAGGCAACAATCGACGATCCATAAAATCCTTCCTTCATGCACATCTACCAATTGAGGTGATAACATTGACCAAGTTTCAAGAAGATCTAGCCACAAACTTAGGAGGAGTTTCGTTGACAAGAAAAGTGGACAGACGGACGGACAGACGGAGAAGATGACACCAATGTACGTCCGCCTCCGGCGGCGTATAAAAACGATAAAAATTACTCAGGGGTCTTGCTACCAATTTTTGTTTGGGGCCAGGGGCCAGTGAAATTGGGAAAAATTTCGACATTTTTACCTAAATTGGGAAAAACTAAAACTAGTTTGTATTCATACTGTCACTCAGTTTCAGCTGCAAATTAAGACTGTACTCAGTGTAGTGATATAAACAGCATTTGTACATACTCTTGATTAACAATCTACTCTAAAACTGTCTTCAAAATGATTGTAAATGAAGATGAGGTCTTAACATGGAGCATTCTGGGTCCTCATTGGGAATTTTACCTGAGCATTGGGAAAAAAGATACTTTTTCTTATTGGGAATGGAGCCCAGTAAAGGTCCCAAATTTTGGAAAACAAGACCCCTGTTACTACTGGTTTCCTGATTCAGATTGGATATATACATGTCTTTTTCAATTTCCCCTTTTCTCAAAACATTTTCTCAATTTTTCCCCTGCAGAGTAGAGCCAAAAAAGCTAGGCACTGACTGGGAAAGAATTATATTTTTTTTATATTTGGTTTTGCAGTAACATCGATAATATAAATGTTAAATCGTCCAGTACCGGACGAATAGCTACTACCTTATCACGGGAAAGACGAACAAGGACCTCGAGCGCAAATAGTCAATAATATATTGATGTCCTACTAAATTAGTTGTTTCACTAATGTTTCCTGCGATTCTTGATCTAGGTTTGACAAAGCAATTCCAGTCATCAAGTTTATGGCTCCGATATGGCTACTTTATACAATTTGCGCTATCTATAAGCCCTGATATATTTTGTCTTCGTTGTGTATGTCAGTAACAAAACAATGAGCTATTGTAATAAAGTGCAAAAGAACTTGCAACTTGTCAGCTCACGGACTGGTCCTTCAAGTAATAGATCTAGATTTAAATGCTCGGCACACTAATAACACTACACGTTTAGGTCAGTCTGAAGTTAAGACTAAGCGTAATGTACCTAGTTGCAATAATGTAACCAAAGCCTTTTTTTAATTTTGATCTGGATTTTTTTTCTTACACGCCATACCACTACTCACGCGGAATGTGAAGGCAATGAAAGTAACACATAAACCTCCACACTGAAACTTGGTGCCAAGGCGGGCGCTATACCTCAAATCACACATTTAGCACATTAGCTCAAATAGTGAAAAAACAAGTGAGACTCAACAACTTGTTTGTCTGATTACCGTGTAAGAATCCTTCAATTTTATCCTTGAGAAAAAACGCCTGCCGCACTTTGAAACAGGATTTTGAAACGGTTACCATAAAATTCATCTAACGGTATGCTGTGCAGTTTGTGTTCCTTTAGAAAATCCCTGACTAAGGTGTTGAAGTCTTGAAATTTTCCGGACTTTTCCTCTCGCCAACGCCTTGCAACAGGTTCTGATCAGGAGAACAACTGCTGACTTGCTGGATTTTAAATACGTTCTGTCACAACCCGGGGACTGGTCGTCAAAATTGGCCAATTACAATTCATTCAAAGTGGTGTTACATGTTTCAGCAAAGTGTACAAGGCTATGGAGTCCACAAAAGAAGTTAAGCAGTGTGCTAACGCTGGCCTGTTCCTCTTCACTCAGATTATTCCAATTTTCTGTCAATTCTGGCAGGAATTCTGATCTCAATTCTTCTAACAGGCTGTTAAATTTCTGTTCTGTACTCGCCCTGTCGCTCATTGTTGCTGTAATCTTCAGGAGTATTTTGTATGCTGTCATTTTTGAAAATTTTCCTACTACCAGTCTCTTATTACCAAAATGGCATTGTGAATTTAATCATTTTGTTGTATACAAACTGTGGATGATACCTGCTTTAAATTCAAAGTTCAATTTCAAATTTTGTGTTTCGGAATCATACGTATACGTGGGTCATCCAATAAATAGCGAGACTGTTCCTATTGCAGAAATATCTTGACTTATATTCTTTCAATGTTCCTATATTCCTTCAAGATAGGATCTTCCCTTTTGAATGACAAAATTCAATTAGCGGGAAAGTCTTCTAATTTCGGTGCTAGGCAACCAGAGTCAATGCGTCACATCTGATTGGCCACGTCTTCTCCAAATGCATTTAAATCCTCCAAACAAACACACCTGGCCACGTCTTTTTCAAATGCATTTAAATCCAAACAAATACACCAAAATGATTCTTTTCACATAGATCAATGATGAAAGTCTGGAGGACTTATGTGCAGAAAATTTTGAGGTTGCGGTTAAATGTTCCGATTATAAAGCGTCAAAAGTTACGTCACCCTACTTGACTTGTGACGGGTGACGTTGTCATGCAGAATAGATGCAGCTTTGGTAGCTTCTTATAAAAGGCAGGTCTCGAGACAGCCATTTGAAATATGCAATTATACTCTACATTGGCTGTTTTCCCAGATAGGACCACTTACAGGTGATATGAGCTGATTTACATAGACAAAAATCTCCCTTTTTTAATATTTTTCTTCACTTTTCGCTTTTGTTTACTGACCGAAGATGAGTTGCTTTTGCACAGTAATCGTTTTGCCATTGAACTTTGCAGCCCACCAGAAAACATCTGTCTATGAAAGAGCTTTGTCCAAAAACTCTTTTGGAGAAGTTTGAAATATCTCCGTCCCAGTATTGCCCTAAAATTACGCTCTTTCATACGTGTAATTTTTTGACTACCGCCAAGCCGCATGAGAAGCATCCACGTTGCCATGATTTGTGTCACAGGAAGTGACGTCAAAAATGTGGCGTAATAACATAACAAAATTATTCGGTGCAGTTTTTCTATAGCTTATATGTAGGCCTATGTAAGTGCCTAGTTTCATTAAATTCTGTCAGACAGTTCTTTGAGATATGACAACAGTCTCACTTATTATTGGATGACCCTCGTATTGTCCGTCGATTTTGTTTTTGCCCAGTCACAGATACATTTCAATAACGTTTTAGTCAAGTTCGGGTAAAATTTTACTAAGTAAACAACAACAAAAAAAACATGTCTACCTTTACAAATCAACAACCATTCTTAGTAAATTGTTACTGACCTTGTCCAGATATCTATCCATCTCTTCCCTTAAATAGGCATTTTCATTTTCCAATTCAGTCACTTTTTGTCTTAACTCTGTCGGAACTGTACAAGTACCATCACACTGACTCTGGGGACTCCGAAGAAAAAAGTGACCATCGTACATAAAGATATCAATAAAAATATGCTTCACAGTGTCAAAGACTTTGAACAATGAATAACACAATCCATCAATAATATATGTTTAGATTAATGTAAATTCATTTTTATATTCATTATTACTTCAAAGGAAAATCATCGATCAATTACATGTGAAAATCATGAAACCATGGTTTATGGTTTATATGGTATCTCGTTTAAAAGAAAATCCAAATTGTTTGACAGAATTACATACGTCTATCTCAGCTACTTTGCTAGGGAGGGGGGAGTCTCTCAATGCCCCAGCTGCTTGAGGGAGGGGTTCGACTCTCATTCCCTGTTTCTGTCTGACTCCCATACGTACTGGTGTCTTGGAGCTGGGGGAAAGGTCCTCGTCAGAGTGAAATGATGAATTAATAACACTTATATAGCGTAAATTTTACCATCATAATTATTGTGACATATAAAGTCATATATACACATAAATTAATTCCATCTACATAGGTATAAAAACCGATCTATTTTAGTTCAATATGCTGACAAGATTGATTCATGCTGATATTTATACATTTAAATAGGCAAGACGATCAGCTGTTACTTTGTCACGAACTCAAATTTACTGTTTTGCATGTAGAAGGATTAAATACAATATGTCTCTTGATAAAACAGTGTGGATTGATGAATTTTACATACCTGATGTTTCTTTATCTCTGATAGGTCTTGAATAGTTGAACTTGGCGGAGGAGAAGGGGGCATGTCCTTTCGTGCTCACGTTGGCTTATTGATGGTGTGTTGTTATTTTGCTTAGAATTTTATCTGTTGTATAGAATATCGTATTATTATCATATCCCCTCTAGATGTTTATGTAACTAATACATATCCTAATACATCTTGTAGTGAGGTAACGTGAGTGCGCCCAATATGACCTTAGTTGTCGACGGGCCTTAAACTTCATTCATTCATTCATTCATTCATTCATTGGTGGAGGAGAAGACTGGGAAGTAGGTGCCCAACTATGCCCAAATGGACCCCCATAATAGCAAAACTCTGGCTGTTCACGATGAGTAGTTTCACATTGAGTAGTTTTAGATTAACTATAACAGCAAAAATTATATTAAGATTTTTTTTCTTTTTTTGAATGGTTGTGCACTTTGATGTAAATGGGCGACATAAACATATCAAAGAGCGAATTTTATCAGTGAAAACTCGGATTAGGAATTCCCCAACAGAGCTTTATGTGACGGAACACAATTAAATATTCATCTGTAGTAAAAATAAGTATTTGCAATAAGTTAATCGTAACCTTTTTGATCTGGGGTATTGTAAGTTGCAATAATGAAACTGAAACCTTTCTGATTTTGATCACAAACCAATGCTTATCATCAAGTTAGTTGCTACTATATCGCAGCTAGCACAAACCAATATCCATAATCAGATATATTCGAAAGACGGAATGAATTATTTCACGTAGATCTGCACGTTATGTGATTATTTCAGATATGTGGCTAGGAAGGTCCAGGGTCAGGTATTGTTGACGACTTTTTACTGGTAAGTGTATTGGACTAAATATTCGAGCAAGCTTTGTGTGTGTCGTCCTACAAACTAGAATAAAATAGCACATTTTGCGATTTTCTGTGTCCACTAATTTGCATAATATCAGTGAGTGCGAAGCCAGAATACCTCAGTTTCTCGGCTTAGCGTTTCCTAGACGAATGGTTTGTTAGCATTTATTTAGGATCAAATCATCTGACGATTGTCGTTTTATTAATTAAGTTTCATTATTTCTTTTAGTACGCAATAATTTCCTAAACCGTAATGATGAACTACGACTTGCTATTTAAGCACTGGTGTTTGGGGTGATATGGAAAGGAGTATCGGGGAAATAGTATTTTTCAGCATTAAGTATGTTCAAACAGTCTCTGAAATTCGTTTATACCAGCATGAGTTTTGTAAGTCTGTTTTAAGTCTCTGTTTGTAACCAAATATTTTAACATTTGCAGTTGTTACTCTTCAAAAATCATTGAGCACTACAGAGAGATAATTGTAGGGGCGAAACGCCTGTTTACTATATTTCGGCACTTACTAACGCTGATGGCTCCGTCTATACTTCTTCCTCATTAACTTTCACAACACTTTCATATACAGAATGTCGTCCAAGATGACCTCAAAGATACTGGGACTGATAATCCCCTTGGCTTCCTTTTATTTTAATTTTTAGCGAGGCGAAAGTGACAGCGATTGGATTTTAACGAAATGTAGTGTCACCTTTGTCAAGTCGCTAACCAGAGAATGGTCAACCCCATCAACACCCCTCGTCTCAGCAGCATAGCTTGCTTAACTGTAAAATGATAGAAACCAGAACTAGAATTCCGAAGACATCTTATGTAAATTTAATGTTTCGAATAAAACCAGCCAATGAAGATAGTGCTAAACCAATACATGCATATAGAGATTATTATCTTAATTAATCCAACGACTATGATCAAGGACATTTTGCCTTACAAATTTCATACAGAACTAAGTAATTTTAGTAAACCATTTAATTTTTAGAATGTTGTACCTTATCCCATCCTTTACTCCACTTCTTCGTTTGTTATACGCCACGAGTTCCAGCTGAACTATTGCGAGAACATTTAAACTCTGCTTCCAATCACATGAAGTTGAACAACTACATGAGGTTGATAGCACAGTTAAATATCAACGTATGTTGTCAAAGCTGCTTAGTCTTCAGGTGATGGCACTCGTTTCTTCATTACCAATGTCTTCTTACAAGGACAGTTTTGGCTAACTTCATGGGCTTTTCTCCGTAATTAGGTGCAACCAGACCAAGACAGTGCCTTTCTCCCCGCATCTCTTATGCGTCTAGACCTATGGTGTTTTATTTGACAAAAATAGTTCACGCTGTATTCACCACAATTCAAAAATGTTTTACCCTGATGGCTTTGCTTGTGAATTCAAGCTCCTCATTATTATCTAGTTAGGGGACACAAAAATATGCTTAAGTCAGAATCTCTTCAGAATATTTGGTTGCCAGATATCCACTTATAGGTTTCTTTCCGTCTAGATCCCGATTTCTGATCTCAATTAACAATCTTTCAATTAGTCTTTTGTATTTCATAATGCATTCTTGTAGCTCGGTTGTCCGACTGACCTTCACTGCTAACTTTCTTATAAAGCAAGGATCAAGGCACCATTTCTGGATCTTCAGAATTTTCATCTTTAAGCATTCATGGAAATACTTCTTTCAACTTAGCTTGGAATGTTTGGAACTTGGGAATCTGAAAAAATGAGTTGTCCTTTGTATATTTTTTACCTTCAGAGATGAAAATTTCGTGTAATGAGTTTCTGAGTTATAGCTACTTTACATTCTGGGCTAATGCCTAACTGTCTAAGTAATATCCATTATCTTCAATCGTCTTCCAAGCATAACTTTCACATATCTTTTTTTCTCAAAACCCCCAGGATATTTTTTGTGTTTGTTAGTGTTTTAAGTGACGCTTTAGCTTACTACAGACCAAACAGACGTGATTATCATATACTCCAAATCCTTCTTTGACTGTCTCCAATACATGTATGGGATTTTCAAAACTTTCTTACGTACATATGTATATGTTTGGAATTATATTTACAAATTCAACACCAGTCCCTTCTTCGTCGACAGAGTCATCGTCAGAACTTTCAACTTCAGAACTGAGAGTTGTTGCTTTCTTTCTACATAATGACGAAGACTTAAAACTATGACCTTTACCTATGCTCTTTCGGCATCATTACCTACCACTAAGACACTTATATCAGAATCAACCAGTTCACTTTTCGAATGGGAGAAAAAGTTTGAAAATATTTCAAAGTCACCATCATAGTTAACGATTCGGTCAATAAACATGGGTTATTAACTGTTTTTATTTTGTCGAGTAATTGTTACTTGCCTAAAGCTTCCTTAATTGTAGACATATCTTCCATGCAGCGGGCGTAAGGACTTCTGAAATAGTAGGAGCGTCTCCCATGCTGGGGTCATCTTGAATGGAAGATGGATGTGTTCCAAAAACGGGTTTTGTCTTAAATAGCAGATGCGTCTACTTACCGAGAGGGGAGTATCTTCAATTGTCTGAAGACATCAAAGTCATTCATGCGACCCCTCTTTCGCTTGCGTATATATTTTGTTAAGAAAATGACAACTTCAGATGCCGTCAAATAATTTGTTTATTCGGAAGTGAAAGTGACAGCAAAATGGTACTCACCTTCTCTACCAACTAGAGCGCCTTTCAAGTCTGTAAAGTGTTGTTTCGAAATGTCATTGATGGTATGTACTTCGTATGTCTACGATTATATCCTCGAAAATGAATACTTTCGTGGGTATACGGGAATCATCCTGTCTGTCGATCTGTTCGTCCGTGTACAAAATACTTGTCCGGAGCGCTATTAAAATGATTTGACCGTGAATCTTCATAAGTACATACTCGTTTATCTTACTAAGGAGATTGCATCGTACGAGGATCATATCTCTACCTTCCGTATTTTGTAATTGTCCATTCCAAGCATTTACTTCGTTTAAAACTATCATAATACACATGGGTTAATAAAACATGGATGAACAAGAATAAAATGATGCATGCAATATATTGCCGTTCCTCGTTGTACGATACTTAGGAGCTTCCTTTCTCCTTCAAAATTAGTGTTACTTAATTGTCTAAAGCAGTAGCACATCCGTCTGAACTTACATGGTTGTGATGAGTGTCGGAAATAGGGTAAGAATTAATTCAAGCCAAAATAGCGTTGTTCTTTTCAATCAAGGTTGCAAAAATAATCGTGTTGCTAAATAATCAAATGATAAACGAAAACGACTGAGATAATTATGTCATGTTCTTACGCAGAATAAACAGACAATGCTTGTAAAAAAACTAACTACTCGCCATATGAATTATATGCTAAAACGACCTCGTGACTATTGTAATGTTTAAACTTTGATCATAAGATTTCCCATCGGGTCTCTTTTTGTTATTCTGCAATGCTTATGTCTCTGCCAATCGATATTAGCCTAGCTCAACAAGTACGTCTCTCAAGTCGGTAAGTTGTTGAGTAGAAAGGCCATTGATTGCGTTCTCTAGGTCTGTCAATGATGTTGATCTCCAGCATGTTATATTTTTCCAACATTAATTATTGACTCTTAACCCTTTCCCAAACGACAAAATTTCAGGGCGATCCACTTCAAAAACTGCTACAATAGACAAAATGGATGTTATTGAATATAGGATTTGTGTAAAATATGGCACAGAAAATATTGAGACAAAAGGAGAAACTGCTGGTTATCAGCAGTTTCTTCTTTTGTTTCAATGTTTTCCCAAGCCATTTCGACTAGGGACGTCAAAACCAGGTCTTGTTTGGGAAAGGGTTAAGTCGACACGCACAGTGGATTTGGTAAGCTCCCTCCTAGCCTCCCCCTCCTGTTCTTACGGGCCTGTGAAAAGTCCATGTTTTGTATCTAACCTTTTAACCAGAACCATTTTGGCTTGAATTAATTACATTGACGTCTGAACTTTGATAATCAGATCCGGATTTTGAAAATATCCGATTTAATGCAAAGATGTTAGATAATTTTGAAACATATCGCTTTGTGTTCGCTTGATATCACACCCTTTGTGGTATTTTTTTATTTATAACAGATCGACTAACAACAGATAGGCTGATTTTTTGCTGCATGAACTGATAGGCTGATTTATTGCTGCACTTCGCGCATAGAAGTTGACAACAAGACGATCACATTGGTAAATCCACATAGTATCTACTTGTTTGTATCCGTTTTACATCACTATTTGGATGCCCGCATTTCCGTGTCGTTGTCGTCGTTTGTCTCTTTTGTTGGCAATTTTGTCCTTTGACGTTTTTTTACATTTTCTTGGGTTTTTAGCTCACCTGAGCACAAGGTGCTCAAGTGAGCTATAGTGATCACCTTTTGTCCGTGCGTCGTCCGTCGTCAGTCAATAATTTCTTTAAATGACATCTCCTCCTAAACTACTGGGCCAATTTCAACTAAACTTGGCAGGAATGTTCCTTAGGTGACCCCCTTTCAGAATTGCTAAAAGAATTGAAATCCATAAAATACTCTGGTTGCCATGGCACCAGAAAAGGAGAAATTTGACTGAATCTCAATACTATCTTTGAACGACATCTCCTCCAAAACTACTAAGCCAATTTCAACCAAACTTGGCAGGAATGTTCCTTAGGTGACCCCCTTTCAGAATTGCTAAAAGAATTGAAATCCATAAAAAACTCTGGTTGCCATGGCACCAGAAAAGGAGAAATTTGACTAAATCTCAAAACTATCTTTGAACGACATCTTCTCCTAAACTACTTGGCCAATTTCAACCAAACTTGGCAGGAATGTTCCTTAGATGACTCCCTTTCAGAATTGCTAAAGGAATTGAAATCCATAAAAAACTGGTTGCCATGGCAACAGAAAAGGAGAAATTTGACTGAATCTCAATACTATCTTTGAATGACATCTTCTCCTAAACTACCAGGCCAATTTCAACCAAACTTGGCAAAAATATTCCTTAGGAGGTCCTCTTTCAGAATTGCTAAAAGAATTGAAATTGACTAAAAACTCTGGTTGCCATGGCACCAGAAAAGGAGAAATTTGATTAATTCTCAATAATTTCTTTGAACAACATCTCCTCCTAAACTACTTGGCCAATTTCAACCAAACTTGGCAGAAATATTTCTTAGGAGGTTCCTTTAAAAAATTGCTAAAGGAATTGAAATCATATAAAAGCTGTGGTACCCATGGCAACAGAAAAGGAGATTTTCCACCAAATCTCAATGACATCATTGAATGATATCTCCTCCTAAACTAACAGGCTAATTTCCACCAAACTAGGCAGAAATATTCTTTAGGAGGTCAGATTTAGAAAATTGCTAGCAGAATTGCAATTTATAAGAAAAAAACAACCAACTCTGGTTGCCATGGCAACAGAAAAAGAGAAATTACATGATATCTGTCAGAAGCAATTTCTCAATAACTGCAGAGCCAAATTTGACAAAACTTAATATTTGCATTACTTATGATATTGCCAAGAGGTACTTTTCTTTGATTTTCAAAACCTTGTCACAGAAAAAGGTGACTTCTTGTAAAAATCTGCTAATCAGGGGCATAGCATCTACATTTATGCATGGATTTAAAAAAGTATGTTTTGGTTAATGTGTTCTTTATCATGAGTGGATGTTCTATTTGAAATATATATTTAGGTAGGTTCAAGGTCATAAATCTAGGTAAATTTCTGTTTGTTTGTCAGTCTGTATGTTTTATTTCAATTCCATCTGTCCAAAGCAATTTCTTCATAAGCACATAGCCGAATTGGATGAAACTTCATATTTGAGTTACATATGATATTGCATTCAGGTATTTTTCTGGGTTTTCTATGGTTTGAAATCGCATAGCGGTGTTCATATGATCTTTGACCATTTATTGCATTACCTGTAAGAAATCTGATCTGTTATAAAAACCCCATCTCAGGTGAGCGACCTAGGGCCAAAGGCCCTCTTGTTTTAAAGCGAATGTCTTTTCTGCTTTTCTAGATTAAAGTTTGTTATTACTTTTAATATATCATTTGTTGAACTTTCTGTAAATTCGTCTGTAGAAATCATGTGCTTCGCATTTTTCTGAACAAGATTTTTTAAGTTATTGTTATGTCTTGAACTTTGATCATAGGATTTCCCATCGAGTCTTTCTTTGTTATTCGGTAATATTGTTGCTCCGTGCCAGACGGTACTGACTTGTCTCAAATAGAGCGCCTCTCAAGTCGGTTAGTTGTTTTTTGGAAATGTCATTGATACTTTGTATGTCAATGTTTTCCATCTCAAGCCTGTTGCCTCTTTTCACTTGATATATCGACTCAGTTGTTATTTGTCCATGTTTTTATATTAGAGTTTTGCGTCTTACGTGGACTTCGACTGTGGACATCGGACGTGGACTTTTTATCGGGGGACGTCTAAGCCTTTTTCAATTAACGGTACATAAATTGGTATGGGGTTTTAACTTTTAAGACAAAACAAAGCAAAGGCCAGTTTAATGCATATATTTCAGATTCTGTTTCGCCCGAATCTACACCTGGCTCTCAAACCAGTTAAGATATTTGAACTTGATAAATCTGTTTCGTAGAGCGTCTTTAAGGAATTGGTTCGTCTCCACTGTCCGTGGTTATTGCAGAAGCAGCTTGATCAGGTTGATCACGAGAAGTCCCATGGCAAATGGTCTAGGCTTTGTCGCACTCCTCCAAAGCACGTCTAAATAATTCGTCGGATGATTCAAATAACCTCATAGAATTAAGAAAAAAGAATATTCAATTCTTTGTCGTTTTTTTTTTCGTTTGCAGAACGGCAGCTGTAAAGGGACACCATGTACAGAAAAAGTGATGGATTTTGGGTCATCTTTATGATTATAATTTTACCAAATTAACTCGTTCATTATCATGGTGGAGATTGTGCATCATTATACGAATAACGAATATGGACAAAATATTCTCGATTCTAGTAAAATATTTTGCGATAACTTTCTTATTTCTGCGTCAATTTTCAAAAGGTCTGTTGCATGTACCCCACCTTATTCAGCTCTTTCATCGGGTGTATTACATACATTAGGAAACTCTTTGTATTTTTCCAAACCGACCTGAAAGCGAAATGATAACAACTACGGCCAAATTAGCCTCGCTATAGGTAAGAATTTGGGCAATAACTTTCTTAATTCTGTGCCAAATTTTAAGCGGTTTGTTGCATGTACCTCGCGTTATGAGCCCTTTCCTCGTGTGTATTACTTATTTGGAAGCTCCTTACACTTTTCTAAAGAATTGATTCCAACCGACCAGAAAAACGACCTGATTTTTTTGTCGTTTTCCGGTCGGTTTGGATCAATTTTCGGACAAAGTACAAAGTCTATACAAGTAGGTCATATAACGGAGGAAAGAGCTCAGTAAGGCGGGGTACATGTAACAAATCGCTTGAAAATTGGTGCAGAAAGTTATTGCACAATTTCTAACTTGAAACGAGGCAAATTGTTCATAGTTTTTATCCATCCCATGATGCACAATCTACTTGCTTCAAACCAGATAGGGAACGATTTTATCCAAGGTATCGTGACGTAATTTCGGACAAACAATAGTATTTCCGTAGGTATAAATTATCGTAACTACAGCTTGATTCAAACCATAGTGACGAGCTTTTATAACAGCACTGGTGGTTAATCAAAACACAACGACAAACCAAATCTATTTTTAGCACAAAATTCATTACTATTTAAATCGTGCGCGTGTTTAAAGATTTAGTAAAAAATTCCTGCAATTGTTGTACTCGTTGTTGTTGTTGTTGTTGCTGCTGCTGCTGCTGATACTGTTGTTAAGTGATTCCCCTCTGTTGTAACATTGTATAGAGGGAAAAGTAGTCTGCCGTTACAAACACTGTGCTATGAACCCGTGCCAATATACTCAAACTGTTATTTGTTTTCAACCTTCCACAATTTAATTTATAATTTAATCAGGTGCATTTTGTAAACGGTACAAATCAATTAGTTCCAAAACAATAAACACGAGGTTTTTCGTTTTCAATTTTGATCGGCACATTTTTACATGTACCGTTAATTGAAAAAGGCTGAGATGGTCCCCAATAAAATGTCCACGTCCGATGTCCACAGTCGAAGTCCACGTAAGACGCAAAACTCTATTACCACGTAAAAGGGGTTGGCTTCTTTCTTATTCGTCCTTAAGAATGTTTCTTACGAAATCGCGAAGGCTTACTCTCATTCAATGGCACATAATTCATGAAGTAAGTGATTAAAGGAATTATATTTATAGATAAGATATGCACTGAAAAGAGCTTCTGAGAGTCAAAATTCATCCATGTGTGAAATATCAAAGCTCTGTCTCTAATATGGCCAAAAAGTATGTCCAGTTAAAGATTTTTTTAAGAAAATTGTGTCAAATAACAAGTTCTATAACTCACCAAATGAAATGTTACCTGGAAATTTAGCCATTTTAGGCTATTATGCAAGTCGTTGACATACGACCATAGCTGTTGTAACTGAATCTCGAGCCAGTTGACTCTTTGGACGAGTCCTCGAAGGGTTTTGTTTCATTGTGGCAGGGCAGCTCCTAATGAGTTCAATAAAAAGTGTTAAATGCCTCTCTTATCGCAGAGGCTATTGAAAAATATAAACTAGAACAATAGCTGAGTAAAATGATAAAAGATTAACATTCTCGAACAATATGTCGTTCTTAAACAAGTAAATGTTGCTAAAGTTAAATTTTCAACAAAAGGATAAAATCTTATTTACCACAATTTGGATTAATTTGAATCGCACATATTTGATAGACACGTATTCTATCTTTAAAGTTTGAACTAGATTTATCCATTTGTTACCGAGAGATACAGCAAAAAAGTCTTAAATCTGAAAATAAGTAATGTACCATAGCCAAAAAAGTAATATGCACATTTTCATTTCATAAAAGTTCACATGTGAAGTTAATCCGAGTCTTCTCTGATGTAAATACGCTCTTTGATATTTTGATTTTTCGCTATTTTCGTAAATAGCGAAAAATCAAAATATCAAAGAGCGTATTTACATCAGAGAAGACTCGGATTAACGTGAAGTTTAAGCAAAATTGGTTTAGTAGTTAATGAAATATAGAGTATAAACAAGATGTGTTTGCGAAACACAAATGCCCCCGAAATGGCAATTTTCTAAAATGTAAAGATTTTGTGGAGTAAAGTGTTATTCAGGGTTAAGAGATTACCTTGAGGAAGGTCAAATTGCATGGAACAGAAAGATATAAATGAAAGGAAGTTGCATACCAAATTTAAGCTTTGTATGTCAAATACTTTTGGAGAAAAGGCATAGGTTATTTTTTCGTAGAGTAAATGATTGATAGGGGTTAACAGATGACCTTGAGGAAGGTCAAATTGAATGAAACAGATAGATACATGTATCTCTTGTACGTCCGCTTCGTGCTCGATCGGTTGTGGTCCCATTGAGAGCCAACAACGTATACAGTCGAAAAATCGACTGTGTCGATTAATTACCCAATCAATGGCTTACGACAATATTTTGACTTTTTCACCCAACAACATACGTACTGCGGCCAGGCTCTGGTTTTGGCGTAGCTATGCTATGCGTAGGGTAGTAAAAAGTGTGTGAACGCTTTGGCATCTTCTTTGTCTATGTTCTAGCTTGTGTTTGATGAAAATTTGTTTTGAAACTAGTCATTTAGAAAACAAGATATGGGATAATCAGTTTTTTAACAATTTACTATGTATCATGTGATGAATTTACGACATCTGAAGAAAATGACACTATATTTATGAGTATGGATGCAGGTATATTAAAAACGTACTCAGTAGCCATTAAGACATATTTTGTCGAAAATATGAAAAATTGGGGTTGCGTATCTTTTTTGTCCTAGTATTCTTTAAGAGAAAAGGTTACGGTTTCGGACAGACGGATAGACGGACACGAGTAAAACAATATGCCCCCGATCTCTCGATACGTGGGACATAAAAAGTACATTTTAAACTATTGACCAGCTTTTACTTTTACTGACCAACCAACAAGCTGACTCCTTTATAAACCCCACAATGGTATTTTGGGGGTATAATAAGATGTATAGGTAAAACCGAAATTTCTATCTTGATTTTTTGGTCATCTGAACACAAGGTGCTAAGTGAGCTATTGTGATCACCTTTCGTCCGTGCGTCAATAATTTCTTCTTATGACATCTCCTAAACTACAAGGCCAATTTCAACAAAACTTAGCAGGAATGTTCTAAATGTGATCAGGAGACCAGGGGAACTTACCTGAATGTTTTGAAGAAGGACCCGGGCACAAATGAGACAACGTAGCTGGCCACATTTATCTGACATCAAACGTAAGCCGTGGCTCGTCGCATACGAGTGATTTAAAAGGTAATCATTTTTTGACTCGTAGGATGCAGGACTATGTCAAGAAGATTTTACATGACATCTCATTTAATCATTTAGTCTTTAATTTTACAATGTATGTTCAAAGATTGTTTGCTTGAGCGCTAGCATGATACATCGTAAATTGCTTTGGATTCCGATGTTTTATATTCGGCTTCATAGTATAGGTGTCATAATCTCCCCAGAAATGTTCGGCCTTCAATCTTAATGGAACAAATTGACACTTAATGGACCAATTTCCGTCAATCATAAAGCCATAGAAAGCGTCATGTTGATGTACTTTCTTTAAAAGTACAGACGATATCTCTGGTAACTGGAACTAAAATAGTCTGTAAAAAACAGCAACAATAAGAAAAAAAATATTATGTCATCATTATCGACAAACCTCGTAACTGCAGCTTGTTAATAATAACTCTGTTTTTTTAACCAATCTCACGACTAAACCGGGAACCATCATGTTTAAAAAAAGATGTTTGACTCGAAGCGCGTTTATTAGAGCGAAAGTGATAAGCCTCGCCCTGCCACGCCCACTTTTCGACAAATCTTTCAAATAGTAAGAATTGGGCCCAGTGGTTAAGGATAAGATGTTTTAAGCAATTGTTGACGACTTCCGACACACGGCGAACAGAAAGTGATTACAAAAGCTCACCTTGAGCACGTTGCTCAATTGAGCGAAAACGCGTTGGACAAGACAAAAAAAGAGAAAATGCTGGTACATGTAACCAGATTTATCTCCTTTTGCTTCATTTGTTTCTAAGCTTCATTTTATACAAACCCTTTCTCCATTAAAATATGTTTTGTTGTCTGCAGCTGCTTTTAAATTGAACCGTTCTTAAACTGTGCAGTATTGGACATGTTTAAAGAACATGAAAGTTTAAAGAGATTGAAATATTATGTTTCGTCTGTATTATTGCAAAACCTTTTAAAATGTTTTAAGAAAGCTAAAAGTAACAGAATTTTGTAAGAACACTGATAATATTCTTTACTTTTCTGGGCCGAGAACATAGTAGAGAATGAAGACGTTGCTTGTTATATGCATTTTTCCATTACCCACGTTGTTTTCAAATTCCTTTTTTTGTGTGTGTGGTTTATTATATTGAATCAACTGCTATGATTGCACACCCTCTTCTTCTAATTTTCAAATTAAATGGCGCTGTTGGGTTCCAACATTTTACATCTACGTCTTCGAGATCAGATAGCGCTGCGTTTAGCAACTCTTTACCAATTGTATTTGTCACATCACCGCATGTGTACAGGTTGAATTTTGTCTTCATTGACACTCGTTCCCTCTATTGTTACAGTTATCTCCTTTCTGGTGTGTCACATTTCTGAAAATAAATAAACATAGTTACGTATATAAAAACAAAAAAATATTTAAAGTTGAAGTAGACGTCTATATTGGTAGAGGGCCATGAGATTATTCTACAAACAAAATCTCAAAGCCAAAGGCCTAGCAGTACAGAGAAGATCTGATAAGATTCCTTCTCCGTCCCTAATGAAGTACGATACATTACAACATAGGATCTTTTTTCATGATACCACAAAATTTGAAGTATTTTGAAGGTAATTGAGATTTTAAAAAGAGCCTGACACGAACCATCAAGCTTTTTTGGAAACTCAAAAATTTTCGATTTTTATTTTTTGACTTTAAACTGACCACAGTAATGAAACTAGACATATGATGCCATTCATTTTCAATTTTTTTCGTTTTTTCTATTTTTTTGGATATTTTTTGTTGTTGCCATGGATACTGAGGAAATGAAATGATTTTTCACGATTTTGAAGTAGATTTTATTTACATTTACAAATATACAACATACTTCAATACCTTATATCATAATTCAATAACATATCAAATTTCACAAAAGAATGTTTTTAAAACTTTAAACCTTATATTTATGTTGCTATGGTTACCAAAGGTTGACCTACTTTTCAATAATTCACAATTTTGAAAAATTGCATTAATTTAAAATCGTTTTTTAAAAATCTGCAACCAGATACATATAAACCACGCAGTGTCTATTATTGAGGAAGAGTTCCTTTACAAGAATCATTAATAAAATTTTGCAGCACTCTGAAGGGAAATGTGTAAAAAATGCCGAAAAATCACAAATTTTGGAAAAAATGATAAATACCATTAATATATTTAACCTTAAACATAGGCACAGTTTTGATCATTTTACCTCAAAAACAGCATAAAAACAAATAATTAGGTTGAGAAACATGTAACAAGTACTTGGACATTTCCATAGTAACCGTTTTTATTCCCTAGCAACCGTTTCTTTTCCTTAGCAACATCATGAAAAACGGAATTTTAAGTAAAAACATATTTCATTTTGACATATAAAATAGGTAATCTTGAAAATAAAATGACAATATTAATAATCTATAATGTATGCAATTTCACCACTGAAACATTTCAAAGGTTTAAAACATACAGATATGTTGCTATGGAGACCACAAACAACACATATTCAGACTTTCTGGAATTTGAGAAAAAACACTTGTATTATGACGATTATTTTTCAAAACTGCAACTAGATGAACATGAAACACTTAGTGTTTTATATTGGGGATAAGTATATTTACAAAAATCATCAATATAAATTTGAAGCATTTTTGGGGAAAATGTGGAAAAATAGCATGAAATATCGCGAATTTTGGGAAAATCATAAATATCAATACTGGAGTCAATCTCAATCATATGCACAACTATTAACTAATGTACTTCAAAAACAACAGTTAAACAAATAATCATGTTGAGAAACAAGTTATAACTACTTTCGCATTACCATAGCAACCATTTTTATTCCTTAGCAACCGTTTATTTCCCTTAGCAACATCATGAAAAATGGAATTTTTAAGTGACAAAATATTACATTCTGACATATAAAATAGGTAATCTTGAAAATAAAATAAAAAAATACAGGGTTAAGAAACATGTTAAAAGTACTTAGGAATTACCATAGCAACCATTTTCATTCCTTAGCAACCGTTTATTTCCCTTTGCAACAGCATTAAAATACGAATTTTGATTAAAAATTATCTTCATTTCTGAGCATGAAAACTGAAAAAGAAACTTTGGAGAGGTTGTTTTTCAACCATATTTTTTTTAAATATTGAACAGTTTGAAAATTAATGGTTGCCGTGGTGACCCAAAGTTAACACTCTTTCCATTAAATCGTGATTTTAAAAAGAACCCTGATTTAGGACTCTTTTTTATACGCCCGTCGAAGACGGGACGTATTATGGGATCACCCGTGACGTCCGGGCGTTGGGCGGCGTCCACTTCTTTGTCCGGAGCATAACTCTGTCACCTTAAGTCCGATTGACTTTAAACTTGGCAGTTATATTCTTCTCATCATTACAGAGTGCAGTGCACAAGAACCATAACTCTACCTGGCTCTACCTATATACTCTACCTATTTTTTGAGTTATTGCCCTTTGTTGTTTTTCATACTTGAATCTTGTCCGGAGTATATCTCTAAAAGTATAATAGCTAGGATCATGAAACTTCATGGGTGTATAGATTTCATCAAAGGGGAGTGCAGTGCACAAGAACCATAATTCTACCTGGCTTAATTTGTGAGTTATTGCCCTTTGTTGTTGTTCATACTTGAATCTTGTCCGGAGTATATCTCTAAAAGTATCATAGCTAGGATCATGAAACTTCATGGGTGTATAGATCTCATCAAAGGGGAGTGCAGTGCAAAAGAACCATAATTCTAGCTGGTCTATCTTTTTAGTTATTGCCCTTTGTCATTTTTCATACTTCATTTTTGTCCAGGGCATATCTCGAAAAGTATAATATCTAGGACCATGAAACTTTTACCAATCTGCTCCCCCTGTCGACATAAAGCAGTGTTACGGGCGTATCTTGTGACAGTTTGACACCTTGTTCATATATGCATTTAGGTATACATTAAATGTTTACAAAGGAAGAGTCATATTACAAGAATCACAAATATAAAGTTCTGTAAACATTTTGTTGCTAAAAAATTTGAAAAGAATACATGAAAGATTCTGAATTTTTTGAAAAAATGATAAATATCAATACTGCTAGTTAAAGGTTACCCTGGGCTCAGCATTGTTATTTTCATTGCAAAAGAAACAAATAAACAAATTATTATGTTGATAAACAGGTAACACATGCATGTTTATTACCATAGCAACTGATTTTATTCCTTAGCAACAGTTTTTGTCTCTTAGCAACAGAATTAAAAACATATTTTTAAGTAACAAAACACTTCATTTTTAGCTCCACTGGTCGTCAGGCCAGCGGGCTATTGTCATGGCGGTGTGTCCGTCGTGCGTCCGTGCGTAGACTTTTTCTTTAAAAATCTTCTTCTCAGAAACTATTGGATGGATTTCAAGCAAACTTCACAGGAATGATCATTGGGTGACCCTCTCTCAGATTCCTTCAAAGAATTTGGATTGAATCAGAACAACCTAAGTTATCTGCCCTTTGATATAAAAAATAGCTGGTTTTGACTTTATTTGTACTTTTAAATCTACAAATATTGATCAATCAAGACAAAACTTTGACAGTATGATGGTGACTATAAGATTTTGCCTGTGTATAATTTTCAGCGTGATCTGAATTTTACACCATGAGTAATGTGCCCTTGAAATTGACAAAATTGCCATTTTCGGCTCTATTTTGACTTTGTTTTCACTCTAGCAACTACAAATATTGACTAATCAAGACAACTTGTATAGAATGTTGGTTACTATAAGATCTTACCTTGGTATAATTTTCAGCTTGGTCTGAATTTTACATCATGAGTTATGTGCCCTTAAAATTGACAAAATTGCCATTTTCGGTTCTATTTTGACTTTGTTTTCACTCTAGCAACTACAAATATTGACTAATCAAGACAACTTGTATAGAATGATGGTTATCATAAGATCTTGCCTCGGTGGAATTTTCAGCTTGATCTGAAATTTTTATCATGAGTTATGTGCCCTTGAAATTGACAAAACTGCCATTTTCGGCTTTATTTTCTCTTTGACAACCATTAGTATTTACTAATCAATACAGAACTTTCACAGAATCTTACTGACCGTACAATCCTAT
This sequence comes from Fragum sueziense, assembly GCA_963680895.1. NCBI lineage: Eukaryota > Metazoa > Mollusca > Bivalvia > Cardiida > Cardiidae > Fragum > Fragum sueziense. Next base: position 45,930,415 of record OY804598.1, on the reverse strand, counting down.
TTGCTTGTAATTTTCAGCTTGGTCATGCATTTGCTTGTTTGCGCAGCCTGAACCTTTGAAATTGCATTCAACGAGACAAACAGTCAGGCCTGTGGAGCGCTTCCAGACCACCAGGGCTGTCTAGTTTAACAAGAAAAGTTTAATTAGCTTCTGAAAGTTCATATATTTATCTACAATATACATACTTGAATTCATGTACAATATTCTTGAATTCATCACAAAAAATTTCAAAAATTTGTAACTTAACCCTTTTCCCAAACAAGACCTGGTTATGACGTCCCTAATAGAAATGACTTGGGAAAACATTGATACAAAAGAAGAAACTGCTGATAACCAGCAGTTTCTCAGACATGGGGAAATCCGTCAGACAATCTGACATATCTGATAAAATTTTCCTTGGTCTGATGATTTTTTTGCTAATGTCAGTCCAAATGTCTCCTTTTGATCTGTCAAGTCATTGAATGAGAATTCTGTCTGACAAAATTTGATTCGGTCTGACAGATTATTCGGTACTGTCAGACCAAATGTCTGACAAAGATTTCTGGTGTTCTCCAAGTCTGGTTTCTCCTTTTGCCTCAATATTTTCTGTGCTATATTGTACAGTAATCCTATCTTTAAATTAATCCATTTTGTTGTCCACATCATCTTTCAAATTGGACCACCCTAAAATTTTGCCATTTGGGAAAGGGTTAAACATATGTTGGCAAGGTAACCATGTGTTATCCCCCCCTTTCCAAAAGTTAGCAATTTGAAAAAAAAACAAGAGCCGTCAGAGACGGACAATGCTCCCCGAATAAGGCATTGTCACAATAAATATATGCCATGCAGAGCTAATATAAAGCTAACAAATGTTAAGCCCCCTTTTTGCATGACATATTTTGTATACGCAAATTTTAAATAGTTAATTATCAAAGGCATCTGATTTGCTAATCAAATATGAAATTTCATCAAATTCTGACCATTAGACTAGGAGAAATTAGAGAAAAACTGTATTTAACCTTAAGTCCCCTTTTCCCATGACGAGGCCTCAAATCCAAAAACCGGGAAAAGTACATCGGAATTTTGTCATAGGAAGTTCACATGGTAAGTTTCATTTGATTTGGCTTAAGGGTTATGGAGAAATCGCTTCGGACGGACGGACGGACGGACAGACGGAATGACGGACGGACAGGACGGACGGACGGACGGACAGACAAAGCGGCGACTATATGCTCTCCCTTCGGGAAGCATAAAAATACCCTTGTCTTATGTCCATTTTAATAAAATAGTAAATTAAAAATTGTAATAGGATAAACAAACTATTTATATATTGTGCTTACAATTATTGAAGAGTCTCATAACAAAATGCATTTTATCTAAAATGTTGAAAAATTGCCTAACAATCTTGATTTTTTCAGAGACTTCATTACCATCATTACAAGATCCAAATTCAAAGAAATGTGCATCTTTCAATAATTGTAATTGAATTTTTAGCAAAAAATGTTTACAGAACTTTATATGTGTGATTCTTGTAATATGACTCTTCCTTTGTAAACATTTAATGTATACCTAAATGCAGATATGAAAAAGAGTCCTAAATCAGGGTTCTTTTTATGCCCCCGATAGGGAGGCATCATAAATTTGACTTGTCCGTCCGTCCGTCTGTCTGTCCGTCCGTCATTCCGTCCAAAAACTTTAACATTGGCCATAACTTCCTTATTACTTAACATATTCGCTTCATACTTTACCACAACATTCCTTGGTACATTACCTTTCTGTAGGCACATACTTTGGTGACCTTGACCCCTGGATGACCTTCGACCTTGAACAAAGATTGGCCATAATTTAAAATCAAAGCGATGTCGGGGGCATTGTCATCTTACAGTGACAGCTCTTGTTGAATTTATGATTTAATGGAAAGAGTGTTAACTTTGGCTTACCATAGCAACCATTAATTTTCAAACTGTTCAACATTTTTTTAAAAAATATTTTATGGTGGAAAAAACCACTCCAAAGTTTCTTTTTCAGTTTTCATGCTCAGAAATGAAGTTAATTTTTAATCAAAATTCGTATTTTAATGCTGTTGCTAAGGGAAAGAAAGGGTTGCTAAGGATTGAAAATGGTTGCTATGGTAATTCCTAAGTACTTTTAACATGTTTCTTAACCCTATATTTTTTTATTTTATTTTCAAGATTACCTATTTTATATGTCAGAATGTAATATTTTGTCACTTAAAAATTCCATTTTTCATGATGTTGCTAAGGGAAATAAACGGTTGCTAAGGAATAAAAATGGTTGCTATGGTAATGCGAAAGTAGTTATAACTTGTTTCTCAACATGATTATTTGTTTAATTGTTGTTTTTGAAGTACATTAGTTCATAGTTGTGCATATGATTGAGATTGACTCCAGTATTGATATTTATGATTTTCCCAAAATTCGCGATATTTCATGCTATTTTTCCACATTTTCCCCAAAAATGCTTCAAATTTATATTGATGATTTTCGTAAATATACTTATCCCCAATATAAAACACTAAGTGTTTCATGTTCATCTAGTTGCAGTTTTGAAAAATAATCGTCATAATACAAGTGTTTTTTTTCTCAAGTTCCAGAAAGTCTGAATATGTGTTGTTTTTGGTCTCCATAGCAACATACCTGTATGTTTTAAACCTTTGAAATGTTTCAGTGGTGAAATTTCATACATTATAGATCATTAATATTGTCATTTTATTTTCAAGATAACCTATTTCATATGTCAAAATGAAATATTTTTTTACTTAAAATTCCGTTTTTCATGATGTTGCTAAGGAAAAGAAACGGTTGCTAGGGAATAAAAACGGTTACTAAGGAAATGTCCAAGTACTTATAACATGGTTTTCAACCTAATTATTTGTTTTTATGCTGTTTTTGAGGTAAAATGATCAAAACTGTGCCTATGTTTAAGGTTAAATCTATTAATGGTATTTATCATTTTTTCCGAAATTTGTGATTTTTCGGCATTTTTTACACATTTCCCTTCAGAGTGCTGCAAAATTTTATTAATGATTCTTGTAAAGGAACTCTTCCTCAATTATAGACACTGCGTGGTTTATATGTATCTGGTTGCAGATTTTTAAAAAACGATTTTAAATTAGGGCAATTTTTCAAAATTGTGAATTATTGAAAAGTAGGTCAACTTTTGGTAACCATAGCAACATAAATATAAGGTTTAAAGTTTTAAAAACATTCTTTTGTGAAATTTGATATGTTATTGAATTATGATATAAGGTATTGAAGTATGTTGTATATTTGTAAATGTAAATAAAATCTACTTCAAAATCGTGAAAAATCATTTCATTTCCTCAGTATCCATGGCAACAACAAAAAATATCCAAAAAAATAGAAAAAACGAAAAAAATTGAAAAATGAATGGCATCATATGTCTAGTTTCATTACTGTGGTCAGTTTAAAGTCAAAAAATAAAAATCGAAAATTTTTGAGTTTCCAAAAAAGCTTGATGGTTCGTGTCAGGCTCTCTTAATCATTATGTTGTATACAAAGAATCAAGAGTCTAAAACTTTTGATTTGGGAGAATTTTTTTCTTTATTTGTGATGGACAGCACAGTCGGACGGATGGAAAACCCGACGGAAGACCGTAACGGTGAACATTAATCATGCTAAGTTGAAAAGCTACAATGTGGTTTCATTACAAGATCGTATGTTCTTATCTTGTGTCCTTTATTTTTGTTCTGCCAGTGGTTGATAGTGTTGTTTTATTTTGATAGACATTCACAAAAACATCTGTAACAGTAACATATTGGCCTGTCTGTATAACAGAAGCAGATGATTGGTCCCTCCACAGGGTGAGTTTTGGCTGTCTCATCTTGTAACGTTATTGACTTCAGATATACCGATTCTCCACGAACTTCTATTTGTCTTGGGGCATCCTCCAGACGTTGCAAATAATCATTACATGAATGCCAGAATGGCACTTATCGCTCACCTGAGTTCTTGTATACATGTCCGGATTGCGAAAGTTCTATTGTAAAAAAAAACATGGTTCAACATTAACTTATGCGGTTGCCAGACAGTCTGTCTTGTTGCTGCAATGTGCTGCTGGCCGAATATGCTCTGGTTTTGACCAAATATTTGAATCAGAAAGATGATAAAGGAAATTTTGGTAAAATTTCGTCCCAGGGTTAAAGTGACATTTCAGAATTTTTTGTCATAAATTTTACTTTTATTTTTATCTGAAAGAGCATATTTCCTTATGAAAATTTCAAGCCAAAATATTGTGCCGTTAACGAGAAATTTATATTTTTGTGTTAAAATTGAACAAATTGTTGTGGACAACAGTTCGGATTTATATGCAATTTATCGATTATGTCTCAACTTTAAATGCGTGTTTCTCGCTTATCAGTAACAACTTCAAAAAACCGATTGCATTTATGTCCATAAGAATAATCAGTTTTAGTATCAAGACATACTTTAAAAAGTTGAAATCAAAATGAAATGTCCCTTTAAGGAAAAGAATAATTTTAAAGAATATTTTCAAGATTTTTCGAAGTTAGATAGTTCTCGCCCCACTACATCCACATTTTGACGATTAAAAAGATTACAATCAAGTGTTGTAAAAGTCACTCAAGAAACATTTTTGTAAAGTTTGCTAGAATCGGCCCCTTGGTTGATCTTTAAAGAATCTTAAATGATTTCTCTGAGTCTGATAAACCCCATTTTCGCACGCCCAGACTTTTTGACGAATCATAAATATGTACGAAGTTTTCAAAAGGGTCACCAAAGAGCATTTTTTGCCAATGTTGTTAAAACTTGATCTTATGGTTTGGGAGGAGAAGATTTTTGAAGAATTATATAACGATTATTCTATGTCTGATAAGCCCCACGCTACATATTTTGATGAATCAAAATTTCACTAACATGCATTGAAGAAGACACTCAAGAAACATTCCTGCCAAGTTTGGTACAAAATGAACAAACGGTTGATTTTTCAAGAACTTTCTCTACCATCCAATAATTAACAAGACAGTCTCGCAAATTGAAATGTTAAGACTTCTTGTTAGCTCACCTGAGCACAAAGTGCTCAAGGTGAGGTATTGTGATCGGTCGTTGTCCGTCGTCCGGTCGTCCGTCCGGCCGTCTGTCCACAATTTCTTTAAAGATCTTCTCCTCCCAAACCAGTGGGCCAATCTTTTTTACTTGGCAGGAATGATTCTTAGGTGAAGGGCTTTCAAAGTTGTTAAAATAATTTGATTCTATCAAAGACTCTGGCTGCCGCGGCATGAGAAAAGGGGAAAATAGCCAAATCTTTTAAAATCATCTTCTGCCTAACCAGTTGGGCAATATTCTTGAAACTTCACATGAATGATCCTTGGATGAAGGGCTTTCAAAGTTGTTAAAAGAATTTGATTCCATCAAAGACTCTGGCTGCCGCGGCATGAGAAAAGGGGAAAATAGCCAAATCTTTTAAAAATCATCTCCTGCCTAACCAGTTGGCCAATATTCTTGAAACTTCACATAAATGATCCTTGGATGAAGGGCTTTCAAAGTTGTTAAAAGAATTTGATTCCATCAAAGACTCTGGCTGCCGCGGCATGAGAAAAGGGGAAAATAGCCAAATCTTCTAAAAATCTTCTTCTGTCTAACCAGTTGGCCAGTATTCTTGAAACTTCACATGAAAGATCATTAGGTGGCGGGCTTTCAAAGTTGTTAAAAGAATTTGATTCCATCAAAGACTCTGGCTGCCGCGGCATGAGAAAAGGGGAAAATAGCCAAATCTTTTAAAAATCATCTCCTGCCTAGCCAGTTGGCCAATATTCTTGAAACTTCACATGAATGATCCTTTGGTGAAGAGCTTTCAAATTTGTTAGAAGAATTTTGTAAATATTTAAACTATTGCCTATTAGTGCAGCAGTATAAGAAAAGGGACAAAAGTGCAATACTTTTAAAAACGGCTGAATATTTGTTACATTCATTTGAAAAACACATGAGAAAGGGCTTTATTGAAACATTTATTTTGCTGCTATTCAGGTCTAAGTGTTTAATTTCAACAAGGCAACAATTTTCAGGTGAGCGACCTAGGGCCATCATGGCTCTCTTGTTTTCAATTTGTCATTCGTAGCGATCCGGGACTTTAAGTCAGGGGAGCAAATGCCACAGCCCTAGTGTCGGTGTCGCTTCGCGTCTTCACTGGAACCTGCTTTTAACAAAAACTTTAACATGTATACACTATCAATGATACAGCCTTGATATTTCAGTAATGAATACATCCTGCCAGGAACTTTTATTTGGAATCGTGACATTGGACCCTTGACCTTGGAGTTTGACCTACTTTTCAAAAACTTTAACCTGGCCCATATCTGGGCCATTATTACAGTTACAGCCTAGATAATTCACACATGGGTACTTCTCAGCAAGGCCTTACATTTTGGACCATGACCTTTGATCTAAAGACCTTGACTTTGGAGTTCGACTCACTTTTCAAAAACTTTAACCTGGCCCATATCTTGGCCATTATTACAGATACAGCCTTGATACTTCACACATGGGTACTTCTTATCAAGACCATGACCTTTGACCTAGTTAACTTGATCTTGGAGTTTGAATTACTTTTAGAAAAAAAATAACCTGAACTTAATCTTGAAGTTTGAATTACATTTACAAAAATAACCTGGCCTCTATCTAATGTACTATTATAGATAGAGCCTTTATATTTCACATACATTATGGAAACCTCATGTCATGACCTTTGACCTAGTGACTTTGACATTGGACTCAAATTTTGCGGCAAGCTTTCGTACTGGCGAGCTACGTTGTCCGCGGATAAGTCTTGTCCTTTAATTATCATTATTTATTTCAAACGAAATCTGGTATTGAAGGTCTCCTCAATCAAAGGGCAACTTGATATTTTCCCATTTGTTATAACTATGCCATTGTATTACATTGTATCAAACGAAAGGTTAAAGGGACCTTAGTATCCCCAGGCCTAAATCCCTAATGATCCACAGCTTTTAGCATGTTGTCGCACCGTTTATAGACTTTATAACACAGAATACAAGATTCATGCAGTAATGACATAAATCGATAATCATGCAGCGGTGTAAAAGTATGTAAAATATGTAAAGTGGGTTGATCGTGTTTACGAAATGATGTGATATTGGGTTTTAAATCCGTCGTAATCGAAGCCAATACAGATCAGACAGCTGAAATTTTACACAGAGAAGATTTAAAGGCCGTTTTTTAATTATGCACAGTTGTTTTTACAGCACGTTACCCCGAAAATAAGTAAGTAACGGTAAATATGTATCTGGTTTCTCATTTGCAGGTTATAACGTCATTCGTTTATTAATTTGTTTGTTCTTTGACGAAATGAATATACAAGGTTCATTAAATTAGAAACTGATGTCATATTTGTAATACGGTGATAAATCACGTGACTCAGAATTTCAAAAAAGTCAATGTTTTTGTCAATACTTGACCAATTTGAAGCAGAGACGGTGGGCAAATTCTAGGAATAATCTGGGTGTGGTGGATTTTTTGAAAAATAAACTGGTAAAAAGTTGTTGAAGATCAACCAAACTTTGGGTGGATCTTCAATTACTTATTCATCAGCTGATTTTTCAACAAAAAAACATGGCGTCCATCTAATGGTCACACAGCTCCGCGTCAACATCACGTCCATATCCAAAATCTGTTGAACAACTTATCATTTTAGACGTGCCCTGGCTGTGATGTGGACGCATAGCCGTATATGTGACAAGGCCTGAAACGTTGACTGACGGGTAGATAGTGCTGCTTCATAAACGACCTATTGCACGATCCTTTGGTAGATATATACAGACAAGTCGGCATTTCTTTACTGATGACGCTCCACAGACCATTATAACGACCGCTACTGGATATCTATTTATAGACAGGCCGCTACGAAAGATCTATTTAAAGACAGATATTCTGATTGTCATCACATTTCTTTCTATTAGTTCCAACAAAATGCGGAAAGGCTATCGTGACATAATGAATAAAAAGACCAATATAGAAACTGCGCTTAGATTAATTTTGTATCTAATTTTATCTACGAATTTTAATTTGTGTAAGATTTCGAATTGGCACGTACATTGCGTACATTGTACTTTTTTGTTGACTTGAACTAGTTAATTTACTTTACATATAAGCTACAAATGCACACAATAGAACGATAACATATAAGGCGTTTGTCGTGATGAACAGAAACAGTATGATATTAGGTCGACAAAGGTCATTCTCTTATGAGAACATTTTGTAAATCGCATAACGTTGATATTACCGCAAAACCTCGTTTCACAGTTTTAGTCAAGCTGTAGATACACAGTTTTGCAGTAACAGCAACGATATGTGAACTTAATTCTACATTGTCAATTTTTCCTGCCTTATTAAATAATTACTTATGGTGTTTTTCATGTTTTGGCGAATAAGTCTTTCGAAAGGATCCGCACATTGAGGCCAGACAACACCCAGAGTATGTTTTCTGTATGTTTGTCCTACTGTACAAACCAACTGCTTCAGGTCATTACGGAAGCCTGAGTTTGTGTCTGAAAGCTTGTTGAAGTTGAAATATAATTATATTTCATTGCTTGTTTCATTTCAAAAGGCATTAATTATTGCCAATAATTGCAATAAAAACGTAAAAGGTTGTTACAGTAATATATTTTACTTAGAGGACAGGTCCTCTATCAAACTGCTCTTACTATACTATTACACACATACATTTTATACAATTAATATTAGTATATGAATAATTTTGAATTTATACAGTCACACTAGGTAAAGATAAAGATGCATTTCTGTGTGTAAAGCTACAAGTGATTCAATTTTGGACAAGGAAGAAAAGTAAGACACAGAACTTCTAATATGAAAGTTCTGCAATGATGCAAATTCTTCAAAGTTGGAAATAGGAATGGCAGTTTACTCACACGGAAGTTTATCTCCGGTAACTCGAAGTCAGAGTCAGTTCAGTGAGAACTCGAGATGAACCTCAGCTACCAACTTTAAAACTCTCGATTCTGAAACTTTGTTTGTCGGGGCTATATTAAACTAAAATTTTAACAGCCTGAAAGTCATACTTACTCCTTTCTGCGGGTATTTTCTCAGCAATGGGAGATGAGAATGTTAGATTTAGCCGTCGAGTCTGACACTTTAGGCTCTCTGTGGGATGCTGGGAGTACCAAAGTTCTCAATGCTTGGGCTAGTACCACCTGAAAGTTTGCTTAAACCTTAAATATACAATTTAATTGAATTTCTTAACCCTTTTCCAAACAACCTGGTTTGGACATTCCTAACTGAAAAGACTTGGGAAAACATTGAGGCAAAGGAAGAAAAACATTTCCCCTTTTGCATTATAATTTCCTGGCTTTTTTTTTTTTCAAAATTTTATCTTCACTATGGATTCATCACCATTTATGTTGTATGTTGTATGATTCATAGAGGAAAAGGCGAATTCTCGCTTTCTCTAAAGGGTTTCCTAACATTTGAATAATAACAATGTAAATCAAGAGATGGCTCCTAATGGTGCAGTCACACTACAGCATATAGAGCCAGCGTATGAGTAACGTATTGTATATTTCGGAAAATTATCTATACGCACAACTTTTATCAAAACAAAATTCCTAGCTTACCGTCAACGTATGAGTTGCCAACTCATTGCGTATTCCGACTTATGAGCAGCGGACATCAGCGTATCTTTCACGTATGAGAAACAAGTGCGGAACATCAACCTAACATATGATGAGCGTAATCATGCGTGGGTGAAAGTTTTCAGGCATATGCCTGAAGTTCAGGTTTTTGAGTATTCCAAAATGCCCCATTTTTAGCTCACCTGAGCACGAAGTGCTCAAGGTGAGCTATTGTGGTCACTCAATGTCCGTCGTCCGTCCGTCCGGACGGACAGACGGACGGACAGACGGAGGGCAAACCTATAGTCCCCTCCGGTGTGAACACCGGTAGGGGACTAAAAAGTGGAAAAGAGAAAACATAAATGTCATTCAATGTAAGATGATTATTGACTAAGTAATTAATTTTGTTTTTCTTTTCGAGTTTGGCTTTGACCTGGGTCACGGCACCAAAAAATATCACAAACGGAATATACCAAGTGACTCTCGTTGAGTTTCAAATGCCAGTGAATTATTTCACGTAATTTACAATAACAATCGACAATATGACGTAACGGTCCCGCCAACGTCGCGTTCGTCGCCCCGCCAACGTCACTTACATAGCCCCACCAGCGCGCGTCCGTCAACGTCGTCGTCTGCCAACGTTGTCACGACAGTATATATTATCTGCAGGATTGCAAAACATCTTGACTATTGCTTTAACAAAGCTAATAGATATAGGGTTTTGTAAGAACACTGACAATATTCTTTATTTTTCTGGACTGAGAACATTGTAGGGAATACAGACACGAAGTTTTCATAAGCCTTTATTTTGTGTTTACTAATATCGAACCAACTGCTATCATTTCACATTCTCTTAATTTGAAGGCTCTGTTTGGTTCCAGTTTTCTACATGTACGACTTCGAGATCAGACAGCGCTGCTTTTAAACATTCTTTACCAATTACAATTGTCTCATCGCCACTTGTGTATAGTCCTTTTGTATTTTCATTGACAATCGTTCCATCAATGGTAACGGTTATTTCCTCATCTGGTGCATCACATGGCTGAAAATATATGAACATAGTTATGTTTACGAAAACAAATATTACCTTAAATTTGAGGTATTTTTGTAGAGGACCATGAGACTATACTTCAAACAAAATTTCAAAGCCAAAGGCCTAGCATGGTCTTTAACTGGGCACTCAAGTTTGTACTTTGAAAATCGCAAGAACCGACATACGAGGTTTTGCATTTACACCGACGATATATTTATCTCGAAAGCTAAAACCTCTCTTACTACCGGTCGTAAGTGCTCCTGCGTGCGGTCTGCGTCTAAAACTTAAGCAAAGTCGTGTGATGCACGCACATGGTAAGTATTGTTTTGGTGGACGCAACCACGACGCAGACTGCACGGCGCAAAGTATTAGCAGTACAATTCTTTAGCCTCTCTTACAACCCGTCGTGCATCCTTATAAATCGTGCGATTTAATTTTTTTCAAAAGACGTACCATTTATAAAGATGCACATCAGTGTGTAAGAGAGGCTTAAAGGTCTAATTTCAAATATACAAGAGCTGTCCGAAGACAGCGCGCTCGACCTTCTAAGTTGCTTAGTATAAAGGGGGCATAACACCAAATATAGTGGACCCAGGGTCATGGGCCCTGGTAGTAAGGTAGAGGGCGTGATGGTGCATAAGTATTCCAAGTTTGGGTTGAATCCCTTTAATAGTATGGAAGTTATTGATGTTTGAAAAAACTTAAACCTTTGTTGCAACGCCGACGCCCGGGTGACAGTATAAGCTCTCATTTTCGTCGAAAAGTCGAGCTAAAAATGCACAAGAGGGCAAAAATGTTTATATCGCTCACCAGACTTTTTCATTTTAAATCATATATTAAATTACGTATTCTCATACCTCACCATAGGTCTTGGTCATTGGAAAAAAGCTGTACGTTAAAAGATTCTCACGTAAGAGTAGAGAAATTGATTTTAAATAAACACCTACATCAACCAAAAACTATAAGGCACTTTCTTGGGTCAATGATAACAACTGTGTAAAGTTTCAAGATCCTAGGTCAAACGGTTTCCAAGTCCAACTAGACCCAATGGTTGATTTAAAAAAAAAACTCGTAGGATTTCTCTAAGTCCGATAAGCCCGGCCCTGCCACCCCCACATTTTTTTAAAAAATCAAAAATGTGTGAACAAGTTTTGAAAAGGGTCACCCAAGGAACAGTCATGCCAAGTTTGGTCAGGATTGGCACATTGGTCAGAGCTTCAGATTTACAGTGGGCCCGGGCCATTTGACACACTTTTTGCAAATATGGCCCATCACTTTTCAACTCCAGGGGCCAAGCGGCCCAAACTTTTACATTTTTTTTGTATCACTATGTTTATTTTCTTTGCTATGGCCCACCATTTCCAAAAATGACCCATCAATTTCCCTGCCATGGGTCATTTCGACCCACCGCTCTTCAAATAAATCTGAAGCTCTGATTGGTTATGGAGAAGAAGATTTTTAAAGAAATTGTGAACGGACAGACAAACAGACAGACGGACGGTGAGTGACCCCAATAGCTCACCGTTAGCAATTCCTGCTCAGGTGAGCTAAAAATTAGCCATGCTCAGTTTTCTTGAAAGTACAATTTGTTTTTATAGCAAACAATAAGCCCCCCTCCCCCAAAGCGGTACCCAGTGAGCTAAAAATGCTGTCTTTAACCCATAACTACACAGCGACTCTTTTTGACACCTGCAAGATAATGGCTTTTGAAAATATCATGAAACATGAAGAAATTGCTTGTGACAATCAATTTCTTAATTTCCCACAATGTTTTTTACCACAAAACCAAAAAAAGTTTAAATTACACCCACTTAACTTTGTCATCTGCAATGCCTTTGAATTTGGACAGGTCTGAAATGTTGCTATCTGGTAATGGGTTAATGGGATATTCAAACATCTTTAACAAGAGATGTTTGTAAAACAAAAATGTGACTATACAGGGCCCATTTTAGATATTTGAGAACCTAGACCTTTATTGAACACCTCTTGCACTTGTTTATTCTAACCCAAAATCTGGAGCCCCGATTATAATGTTAATCATATGTATTTTCAATTGTTCAAAGTCTTTTAGCTCATCAATACTACTGAACAAACTTACAGGCCCACATGTGTTTACCGACGACAGTCTTTTGTTAGCATGGTTCAATGTGATAAGGCCACTTTGTATATTTCGGGGTAAGCTCTGTGAACCAATGAAAGCTTGCAAGGCATCCTTTAGCCTGATGGTTTTTTCTGTTGGCATATCCCCCTCTAAACAATAGCATGTGATCATCTCTCAAAAAAACATAGAAAATCAAGGTATACAAAAACATACATTGAACTCAAAGCTCTGTGGCCAAAATGACCCTGTTTTAATAAGAAATTTTTGCAATAACCTCCTTATTTCTGCGTAAAATTTCAAAAGGTTAGCAGTATGTACCTTGTCTAAATAAACCATTTCCTCAGAGATATAAGTTATAAGACAACTCATTGTTTATTTCCATGATATTGATCCCAATTGACCAACAAAATGAACTGAGATGTTTAAATACTTTGGTCAATTGTATCTACTTTGGGAAAAGAACTAGGCTGTATCTGTAAGCCCAGTTATTATTTTTCAGCCAGGTTAATATTCTTTTTAAAATATGTCACACTTCAAAGTCAATGTCAAAAGGTTAAGATCATGGTCTCAAACAACATGTCTAAAGAGGTATCCACATGTAAAATATAAAGGGTGTATATATAGGGCAAAGGATTTAGGTCAGGTTATATTTTCCTTGAAACAATGAAAGGGTAGGTCAAGGTCACTAGGTCAAAGTTCGTTGTCCAAAATGAAAGGTCTTGGTAAGAGGTATCCTCAATTGAAATATCAAGGCTTAATCTCTATTAGGGCATGAGATATGTGCAAGGTAAAAGGGTTTGCAGATGCTGATACCGACGCTGACTTCTAAGGGTTTGATTATAGCCCTTCCGAGATTTTCGTCCAAGGTCAGCTTAAGTCATAAACCCAAGGAAAGAGCTCATTAAGGCCTGCTACATGCAACATACCTTATACAAAACTGACATAAAAATAAAAAAAAATCAATTGCAAAATTTCTTTCATCAATTTGGGCGATTTTGGTCATAATTGTTATCCATCCCTCTATGCAGAATCACCACTGTTACTGAATTTTGCATAAAATATGGATATGTACAACTACTGTCTCTGCCAGTTTGTCAGTTTTCTTAATTTTTTATTATCATTTGTTTCCAGCGAACTAGGGCATTCATGGTCTCCTCGATCAAAGGGCAACTACAGGTAGTTTTGAACTATTTGTTTTCCCATTCGCTATAATAATGTCATTGTGCATTGTATATATTGTATAAAACGAATTGTGAAAGAAAAATCTTATTTTGACAAGTATTGGATTATAAGACTTTAATGTGACGTCAATACAGGAGACATAGTTCTTCACATAATAATGACACCTAATGTGCTTTCTCTTTTACACCATACAGCGTCATTTGTTCATTAATTTGTTTGTTCTTTGTCGAAATGAATAAACAGAGAAACTTTAATTAAGGATTGATGTCATACAGTTTAATCACGGTGGTTGATCACGTGACTCAGAAATTCGTCAATATTTTTTGTTAATACTTGACCAAATTAAATTTGGTTTGAAGCAGAGAAGGTTGGTTAATACCAGAAATAATCTGGGCGTGATGATTTTTTGAAATATCATATGGTAAAATAGATATTGAAGACCAAATTTGGTTGATCTTCATTTACTTTGCTTATATTCAATTACTTTGCTTATCAGCTGTTTTTTCAAAAAAACATCGCGACTATCTAATGGTCACACAGCTCCGCGTAAACAACACGTACATATCCAAAATCATTCTGTTGAACAACTTATCATTATACGCCGCCGGAGAAGGACGTATATTGGCGTCATCTTCTCCGTCTGTCCGTCCGTCCGTCCATCCGTCCGTACGTCCGTCCACTTTTCTTGTCAACGCAACTCCTCCTACGTTTCTGGCTGGATCTTCTTGAAACTTGGTCAATGTTATCACCTCAATTGGTAGATGTGCATGAAGGAAGGATTTTACGGTTCATTGATTTTTGACTGAGTTATGCCCCCTTAAAACTTAGTCTCTGGAGCGGCGTATATTGTGACCATGGCACTCTTGTTTTTAGACTTGCCCTTACTGTGGTGTTGACGCGTAGCCGTGCATGTTACCGGGCCTTAATCGTTGACTGACGGGTAGATACTGCTGCTTCATAAACCACATGTTTTAAGCTGCTTGGAAAAAGAGCAGTGATATAAACAGACACGTAAAAATGGTTTTACTGATGACGTTCTATAGACAATTATAACGACCGCTACTGGAGATCTATTTTTAAACAGACCGCTTCTGCAGATCTATATAAAGACGGATATTCTGATTGTCATCGAATTTCTGTCGATTAGTTCTAACAAAAAAGCGGAGAGACTATCGTGACATAATGAGTAAAAACGACCATTATAGAAACCGGGATTGGAGAAATCTTGTATCTAATTTCATCTACGAATTTAATTTGTGTAGTATTTCGATTCGACACGTACATTGAGTAAAATTCACTGTTTTTGTTGACTTTGAACAACTTAATTACTTTTCAGATAAACTACAAATGCACACAAAAGAACGATCACGTTTATTACTTTTAAGACGTTTGACGTGATGTACAGAAACAGTATACTATTATGTCTTCAAAGCTCATTCCTTTATTAGAACATTTTGTAAATCGCATATCTTTGATGTTATCGCAAAACCTCGTATCGACAGCTTTAGTCAAGCTGTGGATACACAGTTTTGCAGTAACACCTACGATATTTGAACTAAAATGATACACAATCAATGTTTCCTGGCTTAATAAATAATTATGTATGGGTATTTTTCATGTTTTGGTGAGTCTTTTGACAGGATCCGCACATTGAGGTCAGTCTACCACCAGAGAATGTTTTCTGTATCTTTGTCCTAATGTACAGACCACCTGCTTTAGGTCATTGACATTTCTGGTGTAATGATGGAAAACTCGGATTAACTTTTTCCAAAACGACATTTCATTTATATTTATGCAGAGATCCAGATAATTTTTGAGGCAAGGAGTATTTACCCCTCAATTTTTTTTTCCAATGCGTATTTCCAGATATTTTTGGAGGCAATGAGTATTTACCCTCTTGTTCGGGAAAGGATTAAAATTAAAAGGAGCACCCCATTGGAACGACCTACTTTCATTTTCGAGGACAACTAAGCGCGCTTTGTTTCCGACCATCAAGACTTTTCAGTGTGTTTTTCTGAACGAGATTACCAATCCATCGCGGGCTATCTTTGTCTGTACTGTAGGGCCTATTCAGAAATAATATTGGCCAAAATCGACTTTACGATGTGCTCAGAAGTAGATTTACCCGCTTCCCGATTTAAAAAGAAAACAAACTTCTTCGAGTTGCGATTTCCGATTTACGAAGTTATGCAATGGCCTGATATTATCCAATCAAAATGGAGGAAACGCTTTGCTCCGTATAAAAAATTTAACGGTAACCAACGATTGACTGAAATTCGAACAAAATACACCACTCGGCAGCATTCGGTAGATCTACGGAATAGCCGATTGTCATCCGCATACGCTCGGATGGTGACGTAATCAGTATTCTACAATATTTCCCGGTTTTGATTGGCTGAGTCGTATTAGACACGCTATTTTTACGGACCAAAACATTATTTTTAATCTTTGGAAATATCCTATTCTATGTGTTTCGCCCGGCGCTCTTCGATCTTGATACGCTACCTGACGATTATCAAATGCGTATTCCTTGTTTTGAATGCGTATCTGTACGCATTTTTATGAAAGTAAATGCGTATTTAGATCAAATCAATGCGTATTTTACGCAAATACGCATCCTACCTGGAGCTCTGTTTATGTGTGTCTATATTTTGAAATCTCTGAAAAGGCCTTATTTTTCGTTTAATTTTCCGACAACTGGTTTTTATACGACGCAGGAGGCGGTGGTACATTGGCATCATCTCCGCATGTCCGTCCGTACGTACATCCACTTTTCTTGTTTCTGACTGGATCTTTTTGAAACTTGGTCAATGTTGTCACCTGAATTGGTAGATAAGCATGAAGTAATGATTTTATCGTTCATTGATTTTTGCCTGAGTTATGCCCCCTGAAAACTTAGTCTTTCGGACGGCGTATATTGTGACTGGCGCTCTTGTCGGTAGGTTCCTGACAATGAGGTCAGCCAAACCCATTAATACATAGTGAGACAGAATGTTTTCAGTATCTTTGTCCTACTGTACAGACCACCTAATTCAGGTCATTGACATTTCTGGTGTAATGATGGAAAACTCGGATTATTTTTTTTCCCAAACCGACATTTTATTGATGTTTATGTGTGTCTCCATTTTGAAATCTCTAAAAGGTCCTTATTTCTCTTGTCTGTTTTATTTTCTGACAACTGATTTTTGGCAGGATCCTGACAATGAGGTCAGACAACCCCATAAATACTTAATGAGACAGAATGTTTTCTTGATCTTTGTTCTAATATACAGCCCACTTGATTAAGGTCACCGACATTTCTGATGTCATACTGAAAAGCTTTATCCAAAACGAAAGTTTATTGATATTTGTATTACTAAGTGTCTTCTTTTTGAGATTCCCAAAAGTCCTTATAACTCATGTCTGTTTTATCTCTGGACGAGTTATTTACAAGTAAATGATGAGACAGAATGTTTTTCTATATACTTTATTCTAATATACCTCACACCTGTTTAAGGGCACTGACATTTCTTGTGTAACACTGAAAATTTTGGATCATTTACTTTTACGCAATAATATATTGATATTTATTAGTGTCTCCATGTTAGGATCTTAAAAATTCGTTATTTAACATTCATTCGACTGTCTGCTTTATGTCCTGACAGCTTTTTATTTGAAAGGGCTGCTGTCCCAGTCATGTCAGCCAAAGCCATAAAAACATAACGGGACAGAACGTTTTCTAGATTATTGTTCCAAGTTACAGATCACCTGCTTTAGGTCACTGGCATTTCTAGTGTAATGCTTAAAAAACATGATTAACTTTGTCCAAAGCGACAGTTTATTGATACTTGTTAGTGACTCCATTTTGAAATACCGACTTTGTCGTTATTTCACACGACTGTCTGCTTTTTTTCCTGACAGCTGAGTTTTGACAGGACCGTTACAGTGAGATCAGACAGTCCGATAAATAAACAATGAGACAGAATGTTTAGTAGATCTCTGCTCTCTTAAACAGTGCACCTGCTTAAGGTCACTGACATTAGTAGAAAAAATAAACTTGGACTTGCACTGTTTCCGTAAAAGTACATAAATGTGAACTCTAATTTAAGACGATTTAGCACATTTTACTTTGCAAATTTGTTTCATGACGCATAAAAATGTATCCCACTCTTCAGAAGTAAAACATGTACGAGAAATGGATGTAACGCTCACTGGACTGCAGGATGAAATATGTACTCCATTTTCTTCGTTCAAGATTTTCTAAACCAATGATTAATGACTTCATTAAAAGGCATCACACATTTCGATGCATTAAGCACAACCTAAGCAAACGAACTTGTTTTGTGTCTTGTTGTATACATCGTTTGAATTCATATAGCGGTTTTCGATTTTCAACTATCTGCCACTGAATTCAAATAAATATGGGCAATGCGACGCTCCGCAAAGCTCATGTGCTGCCTTACTAAATTAAACTTCTCTTATAGTGCATCAAATACACAAATTATATTGAAAAATAACTCGAATACCATTTTCAAAGCTACGAAAGACATAATATGCATAACTCTCAAGACTTATGTCCCATATTTCTTTTAGAATGTAATATATCAGTATTAGAAAAGAGATTTGGTGGGAAATCTCGCAGACTAGACATATTTGTTTTGCTTTTAATCCTTTCCCAAACAACAAAATTTTAAGTTTACAAAGTATGAAAGCTGCTGCTGGTGACAAAAGAGATGTTAAAGATAGAATTAATTATAATAATACACGGAAAATATTGAGAGAAACTGCTGGGTTATCAGCAGTTTCTTCTTTTGTCTCAATGTTTTCCTAAGCCATATCATTTTTGGGACGTCAAAACCGGGTCTTGTTTGGGTTAATGTATTATATTTGGTTTCAATGTGGTACATCCTTTTGCGGACTGCACTGTTTGCATCAAAATGGTTAGCTGTGTGTGTTTAGAATCGAACCCTGGATTGATTGCCAGATATTCGAAAGGAACACAATATTTTTCTTTTCAAAAAAAAAGAGAAAACATCATGGCACAATGGAGTATCTACAAACACCGAACCAAAACAGTGTACAAATGATAGCATTCAAAATGATCTTTTTATTTTGGATAACGTATTTTTTTTCGTACGACACTACGTTAACTTTCTATTATTGTTTTCTAGACTAAGGTGATAATCTTAGGCGCATCTTTTAGAGCGAGATCTTTTAAAGATTTCTTAAGATGTATTAGATAAAGCGTTTTTGAGAAATAGAATATAATCGAGATGTCCTAAATACTTCATACAAATGACGTCATGACATCATTTGTATGAAGTATGGAGCATTACCATATAGAATTCGGAACAACTAGGTCAATTCTCTCTTATATTGTTTCGACAGGGTTAACCGAGGGGTTCTGCATAAAGTATAGTGCAATGACGCATCCCATTGAGCGTCTTAAACAATCTTGCTCTAAGAATGCTTTATACTACATGTACAACATCTTAAAGTGACATTTCACATTTATTTCATTTTTCAAAGGTATGTCTTAATGCAAAGATTGCTTATTCTATTGCGTAGAAATGCAATCAGTTTTTTGAAGTTGTTATTTATAAGCGAAAATTGCGCCTTTAAAGTTGAGTCAGAATTGACAATTTCTATTAAAATCTGAACTGTTGTCCACAACAATTTGTCTAATTTTAGCACAAAAATATATATTTCTCGTAAACGGTTCAATAGTTTGACTTGAAATTTTCAGAATTTCCATAAGAAAAGATGCTCTTTCAGATAGAATAAAAGTAAAAAAATTATGTAGAAATAATTGTGAAATGTCACTTTAAGAAATCTCAAGATATCTGAGGAAATCTTGCCCCTAAGAATGCGCCTCTGATATACGACAACAAATACTCATAATCCTTAAATATTCTAGATGTGATGGAGGGACCAGTCGAAAATGACTATGCTATATGTCATATATGTATATTATTTTCGTGTCTCTTTTGCACAAGCCGTCGGCATTACATAGGCCTAATTATCTTTGTCTAAGTAATCGGTACTAATGATGCCAGCTGCTACGGAAATATCACACAATGTAGTGTCTTTGATCCAACATTAATCTCCCGTTATCTGTATAAGTTCTGCACAGGAATTTAACCGATCTATTTCAAAATAACATTAACTATACTAATTCGCTCTTTTACGAAACCAAGCCAAATCAGTTCTGTAGGAATCTGCTATTTTACTAAACTAGTCAATTTCTAGTTTTGTTACTACATAAATACAAAGAAATGCAAATAAATGTGCTTATGGCTTTACACTCCATTGACTTCTTCCAAAATATAAATCAATATCAGATATTTGATGGGAATCCTAAGCTGCAGCCTAGACATATTTGTCAGGCTTAAGATGTGTTATGTATTGGTTTTTGAAGATGTATCGTTTTTATCTATTGCACTTTTCATTTTTATTTCATCAAAACAATGTAGCTCACTCGAACAGTTGTTTTTTACGTTTGGTGAATTTTTCGTTTGTTTTGTTTCTGCTTTTTTTTCAAGTCAAAGATCAAGGACTGGATTCACCAACATTTCTAACTCGATTATCTAGAACAAGATTACACAACAAGCTACATGGTTGGACGACACGTATATATTATAATACTCTACCACGGTTACTGTTAAGAGGGGTAATGGATTTTCAAAATACAATATTTCATCATATGTTCACCAAACCCTATTTTGTGGGTACTCATTGGAATCGTCTCATCGAGACAATTCCAATGAGTATCCACAACATAGGGTTTTGGATGGACATAACAAAGTTAGCATGTATTTTACCCACATATCTGTAGCCCTTTATAAAATCCTCTGAAGAATCCACCTGCGACGGAAATGATCTGAAGAACAAACAATGCGGTGTCTTTGATCCAGCATTACTCTACCATTATCTGACCTATTACTTGTCTGATCGTAAATATTTAATGATCTGACAACTTCGTTTTCTAAGTAAACAAATCAACTCATTACATCTAAGCCGCCTTAACATTCCAATAGCTAGCACGGTTAAAACGATATCTGAATCTGATATTTTCCCTCAAGTCCCTGTAAAAGCTGAGAACATTCATACAAAGTGAAATCATATCACAACATTCAAAAATACTTTTCATGAATGTTCTCAGCTCCGACGGGGGTTTGAGGAAAGATCTTGGTATCAAAATAGACCGGAGAGTACGACGTATCGAATGGCACGTATCCCAATAATGAGAGTTAAGTATTTGATTAAAAAAAATGATAAAAACGTGTAATTAACGGGCGTTTTTGTTAACAAAAGTAAGGAAGCATATCATAAAGTCACGTGATCAGATTGCCGCCTGTGACAAAAGAGCACGGCCATGGTCATTCTATGCACCTATGACAGGTTGGAACAAACCTTTATCCTACCACCATATTTTACATACACATTTTACCAACTAAGGTCCGTTTGAAACCCACATTTAAAGGGACATATCATTTTAATTTCATTTTTTTTTAAAGTATGTCTTGATGCAAAGATCGGTTATTCTTATGCGTATAAATGCTATCAGGTTTTTTTTTTTTTTTTTTTTTTTTTTTTTTGAGATGTTATTCATAAGCGAAAAATACGACTTCACAATTGAGTCAGAAATGACAAATTCCATATAAATCTGAACTGTTGTCCACAAAAAATTGTTTAATTTAAGCACAAAACGGTCCAATAATTTGGCTTGAAATCTTCAGAATCTTCATAAGACAATTTGCTCTTTCAGACGAAATTAAATTAGAATTTATGAAAAAAATAAATGTAAAATGTCGCTTTAAGTGTGCATTTTATAACAAAAAAAGATTCACAAAAGACTTATTCTTTGTTCAAATGTGATATTGGTTTCTTACAAATGATAATAGCACAAACACATTTGGAAATGAAAAATTAGAGAGTCATACATGGCTGGAATCGCTCCACATGCCTGAATTTATTCTACTTCTTTAAATGCAAGTTTTGACTTGTTTGTTCAATATTTGTGGTTAGACTAAAATGAAAGTTAAACTGGATGTTTGCTAATTGGAAAAGAAATAAATACAAAGGGGAAAATATTTAAGATAATGATATCTGTCAAAATATTGTTTAGTCAGTCAGTATTATAACACAGTGACCTATGTCATAGCTAATATTAATATAGCAATTATTATAATAATTAACGTTCATTTTAATCTGTCGATCTAATTACAGAGTCTGGTAGTTTATATTGACAAAACATATCACTCTCTAAGATGCAATATTATACACGAGTGTTATTGTTTGACACTTTTCAAGTCAAATTCAGAGATATTTTTACAATTTCCAGACTGTGAGTCCTGGGGACTCGCTGGATTCCATATCAATGAGTCCAGCTACTAGTTTAGTGAGTCCAATACACTATTTATAATAGGAAATCTGTAAAAATTGTTGCATCCTGGGACTCGCTTGAATTAAAACTTTGCATCCCATAGACCAAATTATGAGTAAAAGTAGCAGGATGCGCAGGTAAAAAAATCACTGCAAATTGGACATTTAAAGGGACATTTCATTCCGATTTCATTTTTTTAAGTATGTCTTGATGCCAAGATTGGTTATTCTATGAGTATAAATACTATTGATTTTTTGAAGTTGTTGCCAATAAGCGAGAAACGCGCATTTAAAGGTGAGACATAATCGATAAATTATATAAATCCGAACTGTTGTCCACAACAATTTGTTCAATTTTAACACACAAATATAAATTTCTCGTAAACGACGCAATATTTTGGCTCGAAATTTTCAGAATTTTCATAAGGAAATATATTCTTTCAGATGAAAATAAAAGTAAAATTTATGACAAAAAATTCTGAAATGTCACTTTAATCAAATCTTATTCGTAGGATTAATGTACCTTTAATTTTTGCAGTGGTCATATTTTTTAACGCCATATGGTATTTTTAATGTTTACTTGTTCCTTGACCTTTCTATGATTTGATAATCTTCTATGATTTGATAATCTTATCAAGTCATGACAGGTTATTTAATGTCATTTACTAAATATAGTAGCGTTTATCAGCAATCGACTAGGATCTAGGTGATATGATTGCATGTGGCTTTGAGTTAATATTGACAATTACATTTGACGGTCTGTGATCTTGTTGTAAACCAGTTTCATCCAGGTTGTAGATGTTCTGAGGCTTTGTGCGTAGATCGTATTTGTCAAACATAAAATTTAGATTTTCTCTGGTGTGGTAATACGTGTTCTGTTACTGTCTAGTTTACGTGGATTCATGGAAGGTAATCGTTTATCCTACCTTTTAATGAATCCGTACAGTCAGTTATTACTCAGAAATTTGATTGGTGTCTTCCTTCCCAAGTTATGTGCGAGTTCACCAGCTGTGCATTGTTCTATCATGTACCATGATTGTCATTTCCTTGTCATACATGTTCTATTGTTATGTTGTGACTATGAGCCTATGTGCTTAATATCGTAAAAAAGAAAAGAATGTAGATTTGTATTTCTAAATCCATAACCTAGTTCGGCCATTATCTCTGTCCCTTCGACTAGAGTCAGCTTTTCGTCTTTAGTGAAAGTGGGCTTGTTTCCCTTCGTTAAGTTATCAGTGTCTACATCCCTATTTAACATTTCTCTTAGTGTTTGTGCTGGAATTCCATGAGTTAAGGCAGCTCTTGGGGTGCAATTAATTGTCTTTGATAAAGTTCAAACACACCAACTTGTAATAAAATTGAATATTATACTTTTTCAAACACATTGATATGCTTGAATGGAAAAAAAGTTTCAAAAACCTCAACAATGGAATCAATACATGTGTCAAATCGATTTTGAGGAAATTTTCTATTTTGAGTCCTTTTACTGTTTTAATAAGTGTAATATATTGATCCACCGGGAGCAACTCTGGGATAACAACTCGCGAAATAACCGCGGCAAACGCGCAAGAGCATTATTTCTATACCCACGAAACCTATGGGAAGCCACGAATCATTGAGAAACACGCATAAAGTGTTTTTTTTTTATAATTTAAAGTAGCACATATGGAGAGTGGTTGTCTTTAGATATTTCAGCACAAAGTCATTCTGTGTAACCTTTTAATGGGGAAACCTCCAAAATTATTAATGACTAAGTCTCAATTGATAAGCTAAAGTTTTTGTTGAATTTCCCTATCGTAAGTTTGAATGATTGAAGGCAATTCCATTATTACATTCTTTGTTCCAGATCTTTTCTGTGGTAGCCTGGTGGACATGTTTGGTCATATGAGTACCGAAACAGGGAATAAGTTATTCGTTACCCATGTCCATGGTGTTATCACTCTGTCCCTTTTGTGCGGGTGCTGGCCCTTCACTGCTAGGTAGATCAGCCATTACTTGATCACCAGGAAGGTCGGTACCGACCTCCATGCCAACAGCTTATTTCGCCTTCTTTTGCTTCTTTTTATGCGCCGTCTGCCCTGCGCCTCGCCTTTTTGGGATGCCATTCTAACAAGTCGATTTTTTAGATCTCTGCACAAGGTCTGACCGACCACCTACTCCAGACTTCTGATCTGATGTTTGCTGAATTCTGGTACCTGAAACTGATCCACACTCTCCGTTATTTTAAAGCCAAACCAATCCCTGTCTCTATTTTGAACGCAATTCCACTAAAATCTCTGTCGAGGCGTTCATGGAAAAAGGGGCTTTGCAGCGCTGTGTGGCTAGTTTTATAGTTGGGCAAGGTCACGTGAATCCTTCCCGACCCTTCCAAATAAGGGCAGCATGTACGCCATAAATATTGCGAACTAAAACTACACTCGTACCAGTATCAAATAAACCCGTCCAATCTTTAAGTGATCAAACCGGAATATTATCAGCTATAAGATATGATTATTCTTTCATTTCTACAAAACGAATAAATTAATTTGCCCTACCGTTTACCTGTTATCGGTCACTAAATTGGTCGTAGCTGACTCTCGTCTGTCATTGTCGAAACCGGTTGGACAGTCATGTATCATCCCTCGTCTGCCAATTATTCAACCAGCATAATGCTGCTTTTGAACAAAAACCTCGTAACTGCAGCTTGTTTTAAGCTGCAGTTACGCGGTTTGTGTTGATAAGCGATGATCTACTCCAGAGTCTACGTTTATGGAAAATATACTGAATGCTTCCAAATTCTCGTTGTAAAGACCGGTGTGGATAATGACGCACGTAATCATTCCTTGCATTTGTTGGTGTTCCCAATAGACGTAAAATAACCAGCTTCAAAATTGTTCGGTTTTAAGACTTAAGATGTAGGAGGGAATCTAATTCAAGATGTTTTAAATTTGGGGAAATACGAGATATTTCGCGAGATTGCGGGATTTTTAAACTTCCAGCAAAATGAAACGATAATAGGACAACCAACTTGTCTTGATGTAAAGTTTTTAGGTCACCTGACCGAAGGTCATGGTGACTTATTGCGACCGTGTTTCGTCCGTCGTCGTCCGTCGTGCGTCGTGCGTCGTGCGTTAACTTTTAACATTTTCGACTTCTTCTTGAGAACCATTGGACGGATTGCAACCAAACTTGGCAGGGAGCATCCCCATGGGAAGCCGCTTCAGATTTGTACGAATCATGGAGTTATCTCCCTTTGGGGCCCCATAAGGGGCCAAAAAGGGGTTAAATAGGGTACATCTTAAAAAATCTTCTTCTCATGAACCGGTTGTTGGATTTGATTCACATTTGATATTTAGAGTCTTTAGGGCAAGGACAACAAAGTTTGTACAAGAGAAAAAAATCCGTCCAGAAATGGCCGTGCTGGGGATGGGGGATGGGAAGGGGGGTCGCGTTATTAGTTAACTTAACATTTTTCGACTTCTTATTAAGAACCATTGGACAGATTTCAACCAAACTTGGCAGGAAGCATCCTAATAGAAAGCCTCTTCAGATTTTGTACAAATCATCGAGTTATCTCCTTTTTGGGGTCCCATAAAGGGCCAAAAAGGGGGTAAATTGGGTACATCTTAAAAAATATTCTACTCATGAACCGGCTGTTGCATTGGATACATATTTGGAAGTTAAAGTCTTTAGGGCAAGGACTACAAAGTTTTGTACAAGAGAAAAAAATCTGTCAATAAATGGTCGTGCTGCGGATGGGGGATGGGAGTGGTTCGCGTTATTTCTTAACTGAACATTTTCTACTTCTTTTTGAGAACCATTGGACAGATTTCTACCAGACTTGGCAGGAAGCATCCCAATGGGAAGCCGCTTCAGATTTTTACAAATCATGGAGTTATCTCCGTTTGGGGCCCCAAAAGGGGCCAAAAGGGGGTAAATAGGGTACATATTAAGAAATGTTCTATTGTTGGATTGAATTCACATTTGGTATTTGAGTCTTTAAATAAGTTTATACAATAAAAAAATAGACTGTCAAGAAATGGTGGTGCTGGGGGGGGGGTGCTTTTAGTTAACTTTTAACATTTTCCTTAAATGTTTCTGCTCATTTGATTCAGGTGACCGATAAGGCCCTCTGGGCCTCTTGTTTTCTTCTTCTCGTAAAGCGTCACTGTAACATATACCTTCATGGGTTTATTACAACCATTTAATTGTTATACAATGAAAGGTTTATAATGACAATTAAGGGCGTCAACATCACACCAACCATTTCAGGGACATCGAAATTGTAGTGAAAACTTAATTAACTAGAATAACGCTTTTCATTTTGACCAAAGATTTACCTTAAATTGCTATTTTCGGTTCGTTCTTTTTCTGAGCCACTTTCTTTTACTAATCCAAAGCTGGCTAGTACAAAAGCATTGCACTTTTCTTGCAAAATATCGGGGTGTTTTTGCATTTTCACCATTGCGTATCTATGCTTCTAAATGCCTAAATGATAAGTAGAAAGTTCATGTAGAGAACCCCGATTGGTGTTCAATTCCCTAATGAGTACATGAAATCACAATGTTCTTGTCAAAGCTAATGGCAATGCCCGCACTAAATGTAACTCTCCGCGGTCGATGGTTTGCTAGCATGAAAACATAGCCAGATTCTGGAAAAGGGACCCTTATAACAATTAAAAGTTCCACGGTTTAAGATCAGCTTGTACATGAGTGCAGTCTAATTGCAACATATGCTGTCATACATTTGCTAGAGGTCATGAAGAAGGTATTGGAGAACAACATTGTTCTTGTTCTTCAAATGATAAAGCAAAACTATTTTCTTCGAACAACTGGTTTTGGCATACATACAATCGGAGTGAGATCCTTAAAGGCCGTAAATTCGTAATAACGAGGTTGTTTGCCAGTGTTCCGTTTAAAATAGCATGTGCTTACGGTCATTTCAAGCCTCAGTATCAAAACTTATTATATTATCTAAGCAGAAAATCGTCAATCCTTATAACCTGTGAATTTGAACTACTGCCTTATCGTTTGCCAAGAAGGTCGCTGACTTATCAATGGAAATCAGAAGTTACGCAGAATATTCATTTAGGATATGAATTTCATCATAGACGAAAGTATGGAAGGTAAAAGTTTTCATAATGGGACATTTCTTTTCCATAATCGGACATCTCTTTTCGTTATCTATTAAACTATAAATAACTACACTTAATTCTAAACCAAACCATATTATTCTCCACCACCATATTCTACTGCAATGGTGTGTGTCGTGGAATCTCAATGCAATTTTATATATTTCTCATAGATGTGCATTGTCAATTGTAGAACTACATGACGAAAATCTAAATAAGGCTCCCTCATTTTCCAACCTTGCAGATCCAATTTACGTCAGAGACTATGTAGATGGAAAACGAAAGGCTTGTTGCGGGGATTTGACATGATAAATTACGCATGCAATCATTTTCTGGCATTTGTTGGTATTCCCAATAGTAGTAAAAGTACTAGCTCCATAATCTGCTCGTTTCCAACTTTTAATTGAGATGTAGGAGGGAATTCTAATTCTAGATGCATTAAGTTAGGAAATAACGAGATGCTTCATGGAATTGTCGGTAAAAAGCCAATTCACATAAAAATGTGACAGAAAAAAAGTCTGGCAGATAATTATTCTTCATTCGCTTTTGTTTTGGTGTCGAAATCGTTTTAATAGAGGTAACATATCCGGTTGAAAGAAATACTCTTCATACTCAGTACTTGTAATATGCCATTTTATATATTTAATTTTGAACTAACATGTGTATATTCGAGGTCTATACGTTTTTCTTCTAAAGAATAACTATGAAATAAGCTAGTTTAAAAATCTGATCAATTTGCAAAGGAAACCAGGATGTGCGATATGTCTAAAAGAAATGTTTTTGGATGTTCATAAATACAAACACGCAGGTAATGTAAGCTGCAGTTAAGAGTTCTATTTTTAAATTGGACAAACCGTTTTTCAGAAATCTCCTCGCTGGACAATTACCGTTTGCGTCCTATCCGCTGATATATGTGTTCTAGCTAATCTATGTGTTTTCAAACACCACAGAAACGGCCTTATTCAGTCACAATCTTCAAAATCTTTTCCTCTTTCTTTTCATCTTATTCCCTTCAGCGACAAACAACGAGGAGGTTGTTTAACCCTTTCCCAAACAAGACCTGGTTTTGACGTCCCTAATAGAAAAGGTTTTGGAAAACATTGAAACAAAAGAAGAAACTGTTGATAACCAGCAGTTTCTCCTTTTGTCTCAATATTTTCTATGCCATATTTTACACAAATTATATCTTTAATAACTTCCATTTCGTCATTTGTGGCAGTTTTTAAGGTGAATCACCGTACAATTTTGCCGTTTGGGAAAGGGTTAAAATTACATTTTATGAAAAGTTCGCTTAAATTAAATACTTATTTGTATTTTGAGATTTGAGTGTTTTTAGAATCTTTTCGGTTGCAAATGCAAAATAGTGTAACTGTCAGATAAAGTCCATTACTGCTCTGATTTTTTTCAGCAATAATTTACTATGATCAGCTATAGATAAGGGGGTGTAAAGACACCCTAAATGTGTAATTCAACTCCAAATCCTATGTTACGGATAATCGTTTGAATCGTCTCAAATTTGAATCGTCGTATTGAGACGATTCAAATGGGTACCCACATGATAGGGTTACATAAATAATAACAGAAATCATAACAGAAATAATGCATTTCAACAAAAAATCATAATCTCCTCTTAATGTATTTGTAACTTAAACAACCATTACTTAGACGACCAAATATAAGACCAGTCCAAATTGAAAGGAGCTACATACGACAAAATATATGTACCCTCATCGTCATGCAAAAATGATTCTTTTATCAATGATAATATTCTGTAGAGTCCAAATTTATAAACTTTACAACACCAAGAACCACCGTCTCCCGCGTCCTCAAAAAGTTTACGGGGAAATAATTTCACTACACACATTGTCGCTTTTCAACAAAAACCTGGTATGTAGCTTGTAAACTGCAGTTAGGAAGTTTTTATGCCCCCGATAGGGAGGCATCATATATTTGACTTGTCCGTCCGTCTGTCCGTCATTCCGTCCAAAAACTTTAACATTGGCCATAACTTCCTTATTACTTAACATATTCGCTTCATACTTTACCACAACATTCCTTGGTACATTACCTTTCTGTAGGCACATACTTTGGTGACCTTGACCCCTGGATGACCTTGACCTTGAACATAGATTGGTCATAATTTAAAATCAAAGCGGTGTCGGGGGCATGTTCATCCTACAGTGACAGCTCTTGTTATTGACAAGCATCGATATGCACCAACAACATTTGTTTCATAGGCCTATGTCTAAACCAGATCTACTTATGTTTACAATCCTTCAAATGGCGGTTGAGATTTCCGGTATAACGAACAGATCGGCCACAATTTGACCAATGGTTAATCTTTGAGTGTGTTTTTCCATGTGGTTTTTTAGGGCTTCTCTATCAAAATACCTCTTCTTGCAGGTGTCGCATTCACACGTCCAGTCGCCTTCTTCCCGCACCATATGCCGCTCAAGATCTATGAGCGTGGCATACGCCTTATTACATTTTTCACACACAATTGTTTTCGGTGCGCCGTGTTGGAAACACCGGTATCTGGTTATAGTTGTCTTGGAGTAGAAGAGCTTCCTATGGTTACTAAGTGCCTGACCCAATAACGCAGTACTAGTGGTAGGTAAACCAGACTATACCTCCATATGCACCCCTTGCATCAAAGATATCATTTATGATTATCTTTAGAAATGACATTGTTTAAAAACGATTAGTAGAGAATAAAAGAATTCAAAACATTCAATGACTATTGCCCAAATGTAGAACCTTAATATTCAAACGTGGACAGTTCTGTTTCTACTCAATGTCTAAGTGATGTCCAATTTACAGTGCTGACGGCACTTTCACGGTGGGGATTGTGCATGATGGGATGGATAACGAAAACGAAGTATACGGACAAATTTGCCTCGCTTCAGGTAAGAAATTGTGCAATAATTTTCTTATTTCTGCTCCAATTTTCAAGCGGTTTGTTGCATGTACCCCGCATTAGTGAGCTCTTTCCTCGGATATATGACTTGTTTGTAGAATCTTTGTACTTTGTCCAAAAATTGATCCCAACCGACCAGAAAAACGACAAAAAATTCAGGCCCTTTTTCAAGTCGGTTGGGATCGGTTTTTGAGAAAAGTACCGGGAAGTTCCAGATAAATAATACATCTGAGAAAAGGGCTCAGTAAGACGGAGTACATGCAACACACCGCATGAAAATTGACGCAGAAATAAGAAATTTACTGCACAAATTCTTACCTGAAGCGTGGTAAATTTGGCCGTAGTCGTTACCATTTCGCTTTCTGGTCGGTTGGGACAATATTTCGGAAAAAGTATCATGGGTTATCTAATATGTCATACATCCGATGAAAGAGCTCGATAAGGCGGGGTACATGCTGCAAACCGCTTGAAAATTGATACAGAAATAACAGAGTTATTGCAAAATGTCTTACCTGAAGCGAGGCGAGTTGGCATCAAATTTTGTGCAAAGAATAGACTGAGTTGACCGTTATGTTTTGATAAACCGTCGGTGTTGTTATAACATCTCATAACTACGGTTTGATTCAAGCCGTAGTTACGAGATTTTATAACAACACCAACGAAATACTATTTATTTGTCCGAAATTACGTCACGGTTTACTTGATAAAATCGTTCCCTATTGTCGGTAGTCGTTATCCATCCCATCATGCACAATCCCCACCGTGACTTTGATTATGAAAAGTAGAGATACGTCGGTTACTAAATGGGGCCCATGCTAGGTTTTTGAGGGATCAGAACAACATGGAGAGAGTCTGTAATTTCTAGGGCTATAAAGAGAGGAATTTTTGCGTAGTGTAATTTCTAGGGCTAAAAAGAGAGGAATTTTTGCGTAGTGACCATTTTTTCAATTTCTATCAATATCCGATTTCCAATAAATCTTACTAGTATATAAATGGCAGGTAAGTCAATTATATAAAGACTTGGTTGAAAAGGGATAAATAAACTTCATTTGAAAGGACCTGGGTCAATTTCTATAGAAAATTGCCCCCTCGAGAACACGAATGAAATTTATATGAATGAATGCTACATATGTGTATTTTAACCCACTGAAATATTTAAGGATTTGGAATAATCCAAAGGGGTGTATTAGAGCTCTAAAGTATGGTGGCCTAGACTTGCCAAAATTGCATGATTGACTTTGCACTACCAATAAATTGGTTTCCTTTGGAATTTTCGAGATTTTTTTTTTGCGAAAATCCAAGAAACAATTCCAATCTATCATTCGGAAGAATAAAATCTCACGACCTTATCCAAAAATTCATTAGAATCTAAGTATTTTCTTTTTCTAAGAATCATTAGTTATTTTGAACATTCATTTATGATATTTTAACAACAAAATATGTCAAAAAGATTAAAATCTACCTTTGTTCTTGTAAACCTGTTCTGGTACAACATTATACTAAAAATTGTTTATGATTTAAAATGTATGGTGTATTGTTAGGGCTAAAATTTAAGTTTTGTATAAATTCATTATTAAAATATGTTTATTTTTTATATGTAGAAAATTGTCCCTAAGAACATGAATGAAACTTCTATAAATGAAGGCGGTATATGTGTGCTAAAGGGTTAATGCTCAGAAATATTCTAGGAATCAAAATAGCCTGAAATGGTGTATTAAAACCATAAATTATGGTGTGCTGTACTTGACAAAATCGCACGATTGACTTTGCACTAAAACAGGTTGGATTCTTTTGGAATGTTCTAGATTTTATACTTTAAATCCAAGAAACAGTTCAAGTCTTTTATTTGGAAAGAAAAAATCCTGCGACTTTACTAGAAAATCTTCAAGAGTTTTAGTTTGTTTCTTCTTTTTCCAAGAATCATGTGTTATTTTGAATATTTGTTAATGATATTTTAAAAACATATGATTTGGAAAAATTATTAGAATCTACCTTTGTTCTTGCAAACTGTTCGGATGCATTATTTTAGTAAATATTATTAATGTTTTGAAATGTATGGTGTTTTGTTTGGGTTTTAATTTAAGTTGGTAAACACTGTTATCATTATTTTTTGTTAACTATGTGAATTCTTATTCGTGATCGAGTTGCTTTCATTCTCACTATCAGATTCAAGTTCAGAATCTATCCAGCAGCCTATTTGCACCACACCATGCTCTAAAGTATGGTAGCCTGGACGTGCCGAAATTGCATGATTGACTGTGCACTACCGATAAATTGGTTTCCTTGGGAAATTGAGATTTTACCGCGGGAATCCAAGAAACAGTTCCAATTTATTACTTGAAAGAATAGAATCTCACGCCTTATCCACAAAAATACAGTTTCTAGTATTTCCCATTTTATATCAATCAGAGGCTTTATTGAATATTTATTTATCATACATACATTCATCAATAAATTCTGCTAGAAACCTTAAACCCTTCCATTTTCCTAATATCTAGGTTGATTCCCGCAAAAAAATCTCAAATAATTCCAGAGTAAACCAATTTATCGCTAGTGCAAAGTCGATCATGCAGTTTTAGTAAGTCCAGGTCACCATACTTTAGAGCTCTTATACGCCCATTTGGACTATTACAGATCCTTAGATATTTCAAGATATTAAAACACACAAATGACTTTCATTCGTGTTCACAGTAACAGTATTTAAAAATTTAACACTAACAATACACAATACATTTCAAAACATTAATGATGCTTACTATAATAATGTATCCGAACAGGTTTGCAAGAACAAAGGTAAACTTTAATCACTTTTTAAAATCATAAGTTTTTGGAATACCATAAACAAACGTTCAAAATAACGCATGATTATTGGAAAAAGAAAAAAAAACTAAAACCCTTGAAGATTCTTTGGTAAAGTCACAAGACCTTTCCCTTCAAATAAAAGACTTGAATTGTTTCTTTGATTTCAAGAATACAAGAGCCGTCAGAGATGGATTATGCCCCCCCCCCCCCCCCCGAATAAGGTATTTTCACACAAAAAAAGTATGCCATGAATTGAAAAAAAGATTAATTTTGACCTTGAGAAATGACCTTGACCTT
The DNA here is from genome assembly GCA_963680895.1 of Fragum sueziense. NCBI lineage: Eukaryota > Metazoa > Mollusca > Bivalvia > Cardiida > Cardiidae > Fragum > Fragum sueziense. The sequence goes on along the minus strand of OY804598.1, from coordinate 45,896,987 downwards.
GATGACATTGAACTTGGAACAAGCAGAAAGGTATTGCCATAAGCAATTCACATGTAACATATGAAGGCTACATATCTTACTAATCAAAATATGTGGCCAATATTAGTTTGTTACTGAGACAAAGGGGGCTAACGTATTGTCTATGGCATCTGATTTGCTACTCAAATATGAAATTTCATCAAATTCTGACCATTAGACTAGGAGAAATTAGAGAAAAACTGTATTTTACCCTTAGTCCCCTTTTCCCACGACGAGGCCTCAAATCCTCTGACCATTAGACTTGGAGAAATTAGAGAAAGTCTGTATTTAACCCTTAGTCCCCTTTTCCCATAACGAGGCCTTAAATCCCAAAACCAGGAGAGAAGCTTCGACACTATATCATAGGCAGTTCACATAGTAAGTTTCATTGATTTTGCACAAGGGTTATGGAGAAATCAATCCGGACAGACGGAATGACGGAAGGATCGGACGTACGAATGGACGGACAGACAAAGCGGTGACCATATACTCTCCCTTCATGGAGCTTAAAAATCTAGAATATTCCAAACGGAAACATTCTTTTTCAGTGCAAAGTCAGACGCGCAAGTTAGTCAAGTACAGCTCACCATACTTTTTCGTTCTAATACACCATTTTGGACTTTTTTGATTTCTAGGATATTTCTGGACATTAAAGTCCACATATGTCGCATTCATTAATAGAAGTTTCATTCGCGTTCTAGGGGACAATTTTCTACAGATAAGTAATAAACATATTTTAATAATGATAAAAGAATTTTTACCGAACTAAAATTACAGCCCTAACAATACACCATACATTCCAGATCATTCATAATTTTTAGTATAATGTTGTACCAGAACAGGTTTACAATAAGTAAAGTAGATTTTAATCTTTTTTACATATTTTGATGTTAAAATATCATAAATAAATGTTCAAAATAATTAATGATTCTTAGAAAAAGAAAATACTTAAATTCTAATGAATTTTTGGATAAGGTTGTGAGATTTTATTCTTCCGAATGATAGATTGGAATTGTTTCTTGGATTTTAGCGAAAAAAAAATATTGAAAATTCCAAAGGAAACCAATTTATTGGTAGTGCAAAGTCAATCATGCAATTTTGGCAAGTCTAGGCCACCATACTTTAGAGCGCTAATACACCCCTTTGGACTATTCCAAATCCTAAAATATTTCAGTGGGTTAAAATACACATATGTAGCATTCATTCATATAAATTTCATTCTTGTTCTCGAGGGGGCAATTTTCTATAGAAATTGATCCAGGTCCTTACCTGGGACAGAAATAATTTAACTATGCAAGTTGTTCATTCAATATGATATTTCTTGAAAATATGTTTTACTTAGTATGTCCGACGACTTTGCTTGGATCCTTTAAATAGGTCAAGCTGGTTCTCGGAAAAACGCAGTGACCCCAGAATGTTTTTCAAATTATCCTATAAACCTAATTTTAGTGGTAGACCAAATTCTCAGAAGTCATTTACCACTGTGTTGTAAGTTGTCCGTTAGGTTTGTGCAGTCATTCAAAGATGGCGACAACAATACAACATGAGAGGTAGGTGTCATAATTTTTCATCGATAAATTTCTTAAACGGTCGTATCTTGCCTTGATACTAATATCATTATACAGGGGAAATGTATACCTATCAACGGTTCTATATATCAAAGTACCAGTGCTGTCCTATCGTACTCAGTCGTTGTGCAAAAATAGCCCAACACGGCAAACTTTTTTCGAAGCGAGAAAGTTGCCCTTTGAAGGATGATTACATAGTAATCAGCGAACTAGGAAACAAACTATTGCTCTAACTTGGATGTTTTTAACATGCTCTTTTCTTTGGTAACCGTCATTTTACACAAAAATGTCCAGAATGACCACAAACACCGTGTTAACTAAATGGCCAAACAACGGTGTAGTCACAGTGAAAATATGCAGACACAACGGTGCAGTTTCTGTGTTTTATGTACGGTGTGGTTATATTTTCATAACAAATTGTGAACGGTGTAGACATAATGCAATTGTGAACGGTGTAGACTTGAAGCAATACAGAACGTATTATTTCTGGAATGATAGTATTGGAATGTTTAATGATAACGTTTTCATGGCTGGAAATCACGTTTTACAATTACTACCGAAATTCTTCAACAATTATGTTAATATATGACTGACTTGTAAATGATTTGCAGCAAAGAAGTTGACAATATGTCTACAAAATATACTTTAATCAGAATAGAGACAGAATCTCGTTTCTTCGCTATTTGTCAAAGCAATTCCGTAAGGGTCAAATAGTAGAAAATGCCAAGAATCTGCCGGCGTCTGTTTTATTTTGTCTTTTATTTTCAGACCCATGCTGTTTACTTGTTACTGCTGTCATTTCGAATGAAGTTTCGAAAAGGTTGTGAAGCATTCGGAACAAGACCATTCCAGCCAGATATTAAAAGTGCACAGGAGGGAGATCAATGATCAGACAGGCCAAAAAGGTTTGAAAACTCAAGCTTTAATATAGTTTGAGTTTTTTGGGGTTTTACACCGTTTTCAACTGCCAAGGGAACTTTATTATAATTCCGGATATTATCAAGTCAGACTAGGACATCATCCCAATTTGCGAGCATAGAATACACGAGATAGACATCATCAACGTAGAAAATCAGGATTTTGGAATTAACAAATTTTCTTTCGATGATATACCTGATTTTGTATGCACGAGTCCTGTATGTAAAAAATTACGAAGTTCAACACCCCAGAAAGTCGTTCAAAAATCTCCGACCTTAATTCCTGATATTTCCATTGGACGTGTTGAAACAGATTATACGGATAGGGACTCACGAGACATGGAAATAATGGCTGAAATGAATAGTTTGTTCCTAGATATGATTAAGTCATTGAGAAGCATTGACCAACTTGGTAATTGGTTATCTTTTCATAACATGGTCAAGGAAGGTCGGTTCTCGATGGAAAACATTTCATTTCATTTATTTATTGATGTGTGTAAGTTCTACTCTCTTGGAAGTACTTCAATGCGTTTTACTCCAACAGTCAAACGGTTTTGGCGAATAGGATATTGTCTTTTTCATTGCAAATGGTCACGTTTTACGAGTGGGCCCAAAAGATCTTGGTCAGAAAATTGTCAGTCCTGAAGTTCTAAGAGGTTAATTACGTATGAAAATGCCAAAAATAAATTTTGCAGTTAATTCTATTTTCAAGACTTGATTACTTTAAGTCGAACAAGACGAAAAAATGGCCCAAACGTTTATGAAACAAATTTAATATTTAAGTTTTGTTATTTATAATTTATTATGTTTTATTGATGGAATCCTTTAATTTGGGCAAAATCGGACTTTTCAATGAGGGGTCAAGTTGAAAACAAGATACATGTCGATCAATAATTACCATACTCCATGAGTTGAAATCATTTCATTAATTACAAAAATTGATTGTAATAACCAATTAAAACAGTTACAAAGAAAAATGAAAAGCCAGAGCCGAAATTTCGAATCTACAACTCAAATGAACGGATGAACAAGAAACTGGCCATTTCACCCATATCGTAGGGTAAGTCAGTAAACATTGTTCTAAAATGACGTAAACTTACTGCATGTTTTGTTTAATATTTTGTGATGGTATTCCTTGTGATTATCATGTCCGTCAGATGTTAATTCAATAACAAATAACAAAAAATGTCTTCCGAAAATTATATTAAAGATACATTGAACTGATTTATGCTTAGGTGAATGAAAAAAAGATAGAAAGGGCATATTTCCTTAAGTTTTGCTTTCGTTTACTTTGAGGATGTTGGCGTTTTCATCAAGGGAGAGAACTGGCTTTTCTAAGACCAAAGTATTTGAGAGGGATAAATTAGAGCTGCAAATGGTCTGCAAGCTGTTAGAGCTAGTTCGCCCTATACAACATACCAAGTCTACACCGTTCACAATTTGTCATGAAAATAATAACTACACCGTACAGATAACACAGTAACTGCACCGTTGTGTCTGCATATTTTCACTGTGACTACACCGTTGTTTGGCCATTTAGTAAACACAGAGTTTGTGGTCATTCTGGACATTTTTGTGTACAATAACGGTAACCATAGTAAAGAGCGTGTTAGAAACATCCAAGTTAGAGCAATAGTTTGTTCCCTAGTTCGCTGTTTACTATGTAATCATCCTTAAAACGCCAACTTTCTCGCTTCGAAAAAAAATTTCAGTGTTGGACTGTCTTTGCACTACGACCAAACGCGATAGGACAACACTGGTACTTGGCTATATAGCACCGTGTATAGGTATACATTTCTCATGTACAATGGTATCAGTATCAAGACAAGATACGGTCATTTAAGGAAAATATCGACGAAAAACTAAGACACCCACCTGTCACGATTTTCTACGGACGCCATCTTTGATTGACCACTCAAAACTTCCGTTCAAACTACACAAATCTAACGGACAGCTTACAACACAGTGTTTACATAATGGATAGTATCATAAAGAGGTGGCTCTAGCAAGGATTCCCCGTATCAATAAGATTTAAGCCTGACAGAAAACTTTGAGAATGACAACCTGCATTATCCGCGAAGTATCTCTCGACTATGTTATCATTTTGGTTTTTAACAAGATGTGGTTGTGAAACACAAATGCCCCCGAAATTGCCATTTTTGTAAAATGTTAAGTTTTTGTAGAGTAAAGGGTTGATAAGGGTTAACGGATGACCTTGCATGGAACAGATAGATATCATTAAAAGGAAGTTACATACCAAATTCGAGCCTTGTACTTCAAATACATGTACTTTTTGAGAAAAGGCAAATGTTAAGTTTTCGGAGTAAAATGTTAAATTTTCGTAGAAAAGGGGGTTGAAAAGGGTTAACAGATGACCTTGATGAAGACAAAATTGCATGCAACAGATAGATAGAATTGACAGAAAGTTGATAGATAGAATTGAAAGGAAGTTGCATACCAAATTTGAGTGATGTTTACTTGTTATGTCTGTAATTCAGGGTAGGTATGGTGTCCATCATTTACCAGGCCATCATTTGTTACGCTGTCAAGTATGTATGAATGTTTCACTGCTCACAATATTGTTTCTTGTATACCTGTATATTGTTTCTTGTCTGTCTTGCTTTGTCCTCTTTGTGTCTTAGTTGCGATTTTAAGTTTAAGTATGTCCATTCCTGGCTTTCTGTTCTTACTTTTAGATTGTTATTTTTATGCTCCCCGAAGGGAGAGCATATAGTCGCCGCTTTGTCTCTCCGTCCGTCCGTCTGTCCGTCCGTCATTCCGTCCGTCCGTCCGAAGTGATTTCTCCATAACCCTTAGGCCAAATCAAATGAAACTTACTATGTGAACTCCCTATGACATAATGCCGATGTACTTTTCCCGGTTTTTGGATTTGAGGCCTCGTCATGGAAAAAGGGGACTTAAGGTTAAATACAGTTTTTCTCTAATTTCTCCTAGTCTAATGGTCAGAATTTGATGAAATTTCATATTTGAGTAGCAAATCAAATGCCCTTGACAATAAACTATTTAAAATTTGCGTATACAAAATATGTCATGGAAAAAGGGGGCTTAACGTTTGTTAGCTTTATATTAGCTCTGCATGGCATATATTTATTGTGACAATGCCTTATTCGGGGAGCATTGTCCGTCTCTGACGGCTCTTGTTCAGTTTCGGGCGACATGCATCATGAATATATCAAAAGGAAGAGAAGTACAGCACAAACTTACCAATAACAAAACAAGACCTGCAAGACTGATGAGACGCTGCAGGCTGTGTTTGTGTTGGGTCTGCACTGTTTGGCTATGTGTCACGCGGATTACTATTTATTTGTTTGTTTGTTTTTTTTATTTTTTGATCACGGAAAAAATAATAACAAAATTTAAAAACTAAATTCTAATTTTGTGTTTTCGTTCGCATACTCTGCACCACATGGTAGCAACAGTTGCAGGCTCTTAGGTCACATATTGGTTTGTTCAGACTTATTCTCTGAAAACGGCTTTCAACATTTTTTACACTTGGCTAATATATACCTCCAAGACATTCACTAAATCATGTTTCTTCCAGTCAGATCTCTTACCTGAGCCATGCTTGAGCACGATTTGAATGACTCTTCTTATGGACCAAGCTCCATTGAACAATTCTATAATTAAGATTAAGAATGCTCATTACTTGCGCAGTTGGGTTTACCCAGCTGTTACCTGGAGCACACCTACATATATCCAGTTTTAGCAGAATTATCTAAATCCAATTCCTTGAAAATCCATACTAAACGGACTCCCAAGGTAATGCGCTGCTCCGTGCCTCCATCACTGAATTTGAGCAAAACATTTGGTACATGTAGCTGCCATATTATTTGTCAGAGACTTCGATATGAGACATGTTACTGAAACCAAGTCCGATACAAACTAGGCTGTACAACATCGAAAACGGAGTATTGTGTCCAACGCCTTTTATTTCATTTGTAGCCGAAATGTGGCTAAACAAGTAATATGCTCGGCCACGACATTATCTACGGATGCAGCCATATTGGACGTGTTAAGACCGAAGATATCTGAAAATCGGCGCGAACAAATTCTCAGAACAAAATGGTTCATAAAAACCGGAATCGTTGAACAGGGTGAGTCGACGATATTTTTTTTTTTTTTTTTTTTTTTTTTTTTTCTTCAGAGGGCCCAAAAAATTACTGTCGGTCGAAAAATCGGAAACAAAAGATTTTTATACGCCTTACGAGATTTGTTAACAAAACCTACAGGAAAACTAGTGTTTATCCTTAATTACGGTCACGGTTAACTGGATAAAGTCGTTCCCTATTCTTATTCTCGACTCGTAAATAAATCTAAAAGGGCAAACGTATATTGAGTAAGTGACCTTCTTTGGTGCCAGATTATGGCGTGACGCCACGCTTACCAAAAATTTTTCAGAAAAATTTATCAGAACAAAACAACAGTGGTGAACAATTTTCCTCTCACCTTGGTTCATTATAGTATCAGTATCGTTTTGGATAATTAATCAATGGAATTTTATGCTTCACTTCCGGTATAATCGTAATATTTCGACTTTTCTCCCGACGTCCGTTAGTCCGAGCATTGTTAAAGTACCTTTAGATGCAACATCGCCTGTTTTCGTAATAACGAAAATAATTGAGCATGATCAGATTCTCGGGGATATTCTAAACAATTTGTGTGAAAATGTGGCTAAGTTGTATGAAGTTAGGCAAAAAAAAAGCAAAAGTAAAAAAAATCAAGATTTTAGAGCAAAAAAAGTTACTTCTCTTGAAATCGTCCATTCGCGCCAGACAGATTTCGTTCCGTAACTGGTCACATAGTCCATTACCCTTGGCTTACCGTAATACTCGCAGATGCCCGCAAAATACAAAAACGACCCTTGTGTTTCGCACTCTGGCGTTAACGTATTTCTTGTGCCTCTGTAAATGGTAACGGCCTTAGAAACGTTAATTAATTTCTATTAAAATTTCCCTGTTTATCTGTTGTCCGTCTGAAAACTAATTTAGACGTAAAGTTTCTATAATAAGAAGTACTTGTTTAAAAGGAAAGTCTTAAAATATTGTTCTATTGGGAATATATATTGGCTGAAATTGGATGATTCCGGCTATTTTAGTGACAAACGTGATATCCATGTCAGCTGTGTTTGCTTTAAGAATAGAAACTCCCTAATGAGTTCAATCTTTGTTTCTTCCCTTGTTGGATCTTAATATAGTACCGTTTTCAGGTTCTGTTGTCATTGATAGATAAAGTTTTGGAGAACATTGACACAAAAGAAGAAAATGCTGGTGACCAGCATTTTCTCCTTTTGTCTCAATATTTTCTGAATTACTTTGTACGCAAATCCAATCTCTACCTACATACATAATTTTTTTTCGTCTGCAACAGCCGTCAAATTGGACCACCACTTGGTAAAGGTAAGATATTAAATATGCATAGATAAACGACCAAATAGGAAACGTGGAACGTGTTCAGATCACTATCAAATGTTGACCCTCACGATTTTGTAGAAGAAAGTTTTGGCAATTTCGTCGCATTACTTCGCTGGTCATCAAAATTAAGTTTTTACATGTCAACAACTCTTAAGTCTAGATTATACGCAATACACATAATAAAAGCCCGTGTCATCCATCAAGGTAATTACCAAATCTTTTTCCAGATACGAGCTCGTATGTAATTCGTTTGATAAACCGATGCTTTGTTGTTGTTGTTTTCTTTTTTTTTTTTTTTTTTTTTTTTTTTTTGTCATTTGCCCTTTTACATAGTATATTATGTTGGTATGTTGTAAGGAACGTTTAAACAATAAAAGGCTGTCAACCTTTACATCGTATAATTATATGCTATCACCCTATGTACCAATCCTAATTTCCTGTTGTTTTCTTTTATATTTTATATTTATGTGACCTAAGATATTTTTTCATCATTGAGAATTACATCGAAAATACCAAGCCTCTGGGAGAAAAAATAGATCTAAACGGAATATAATAATAAGACACTTATCTACTTTACATTTTAAAATGTGGAATGCCGAAGGACATCGGTTTTTAACTCTCTTCGCTAGGACAGCAGATTTTGATTCGCAATTCCACCTCGTAACACGGCATTAAGCATGCAATGAAACAAAACGCGTCAAAAGCCTATATTTCACACGGCGAGGATTCGATTATTGCTTATTGAATAATTCTTTAAATACGTTGCGGATATGAAAATGTTTTGAAGTAGAGATTACATATTATCCCTGATGTTTTTTTGTTTGTTTCTTTTTGTCTTTCTTTTTTGATTGGGTGTTTTTGCATGCTTTTAATGTTCTTTGTGATAATGCAGTATGTATAGGTAAGAGCCTCTTACCTACTTAGCGACATCATGTTCATAATATGTTCTTATTTCATATACCGAGGTGTTGAGAAAATGTGACCAAAAACATGTCTTTCACACAACAAAAAGTTTCAAATTTAGAGTCATCTGTCATTGTCCTTTAGGAACTATTCTTTGAAGTCTGGGTTTACCCTTC